>OU744722.1:64788319-65388319 GCA_916613615.1 Steromphala cineraria | reverse complement strand
CTGACATGACTCATTAAAATCTTTTGATTTTTAACATGAATAAATAGGTTTATAAAGTAAGTTTATATATCGTATATGTCAAAGGGGGTTATAAAGTCTAAAGCGTTTTAAATCCTGTGCTCCTAATACAAAATCACAAAACAATGTCAAGAGCTGAAAGCTGTTGAACTAGTAAACTAGTTTTGTTCTATTTTAAAATAACTCTGTTAGTACTCGGAAGCAGTGTCCTCTTTATGCGCTTATATACATCTCACCCATTTGTCATGGAACATTAGTTTTCTTAGCTGACAATCTAGATTAGTTGAACCATCACTCTGCCTTGGTTAATGTCAGACTTCATCAATTTGGATAAAGCACTACTCTAAATATAGAAGGCTACTGGGGCATATATACAGAAGAAATATATGATTCAATAAAACAAGTGACGTAGCAGAATGGAGTCGCATGAAGTTGACATAGAATAATTCGCATATGGGGTAAACCTTAGTAGATAATAGCTTAGAGCAAAGCGTGAGTTTGCACCACATAGAGAATACTTGCAGTTATGATATAAATATATAATTAATTGCAATTTTGTTCCTCCATTAAAAGACCATTTTTCAAAGTGTAGTTCAATATTTTTAAAAAGTTTTTTAACTGTTTTTAATGAATTGTTTGAAATATTTTGCGACCAACCTTGAGAAAATTGGACCAAATTCAA
Organism: Steromphala cineraria; assembly: GCA_916613615.1. Classification (NCBI taxonomy): domain Eukaryota; kingdom Metazoa; phylum Mollusca; class Gastropoda; order Trochida; family Trochidae; genus Steromphala; species Steromphala cineraria. Next base: position 65,387,619 of record OU744722.1, on the reverse strand, counting down.
TGAATAGGAGACAATTTACCAAAATGACCGAAACCGCAACCGATATGAAGTCGAATCAAGCGTGGCAATTTCATAATTTGCGTTTCCTAAACATACGCGTGAAGCTGTTTTTGTAGCGCACGACTAGATTTTTGTTTCTGTTTCTCAGAATTATGTACTCGTTGCAGCTCAAGTTTATACCAATCGGACGCAATTTTTGTAACTGACACTGGATGTAACTCCTACACACATAATGATAACGTTACCGAAAATGGTTTCGTTAAAAGCAATGATGATACTTTTGCAGAGGGTACTGAACTTTGGGCGTCGAATTATTTATTGTATTGTTGATTAAAACATGTAAACTTGATATCAAACTTTCGACGAAAGATTTTTCTACCGAGTGATGTATTTCTTTCTTCAATAGCCAAATTTCCTCACGAAATTCAATTAGGACGATGGTTCTTTAACTTAATCTGCCATTCCTAGTCTGCTGCAAATAAAATGAACCTATTTTAGGAACGAAAGCTTCAATCAGGCAGCTGCATTGACTTCACAAGTGTGCTTACGAGTAGTAAGTCCATGATCCTGCTCAATTAGGAACAGATCTAAGTATAGACGGACGATAATGATTGTAAATTATGATACTTATTTAAAACAACAGCTTGTCTGAAAAGTCCAGTCTCTCCCCACAGAGGCAGATCAATTAATCTAAGTTTTGGATAATGATTCATTATTACATTTTATAAAAGCTATAAAGTTGCATACACTAATATAATATCCTTGTACAGATATTTGTCGTCAGTGCAATTTTCAGATCGCATTATATATTAATTTTGATTTTAAGTATTTACAGAAATCAGAAATCTCTGCCGAAAAATCATTATAAAGTGTGCTTAATCTTAAGGAATCGCCAACAAAAGCAGAACAGGATTATCGAAAAATTGGATTTAAACTCGATGGACGTAATTGGAAAGTATTGCACACATTGGAAAATGCCAATTGAGATTTTAAAACTCATTTGAACATTCAATTTATTCATGTTATTTGTCATTTTTTGAGGTTGTAAACACTATATGATAATTTTGAAAAAAAGTTCAGAATGTATGCTTTATAATATGTTATGTGTTTTATGTTTCCAACAATCTTTGTTCTATTGGCTAATGTTCATTCAATATTGGCTGTCTACTATTATCTCTTGTGTGTACTTTGAAAGAAAAGCCAATAAACTTTAAAAGTGAAGGGTCAAGCTGGTTCAGTTCCATAAATGGATATCACGAAATGAAAAATAAATATAACAGATTGCAAGATAATGTTTTCTTAATGAAATAGCAGCTACAAAACTACCATATCATGTTGAGATACACTATGCAAATCCATATACTTAAGGAGAGATGGGACGAACAATCAAAATATTTTAGAATTTCTTCATATTTTAAAAAAAGCAAGTTTAAAATGTCTTCAAAATGAAAGAGAATTTTGGGGTCACCGAACGATTTTTTAGTTGTCGGCGTTAATGATATTTTGCTATCGGAAAATTACGCTGTTTCTTATCGATTTTGAGAACTTTGATAAAGCCCACGCTTTCAATAAATAAACTTACTATTTCAAACACATATCAAATACGTACATATATGTCTAGGGAACATATATTTTGAAAAATAGCGACAATCTAAGCGAACACAAAATTAAATTAGGCACTTTCTAAAGCAAAACGGCATTTATATAATTATTTTTTTTGGTAATTCAATCGGATTTATACGTTATGCACAAATTTTAGATTTTGCTAATAATAACATATGATGTGCTAATAACAAAACAAATGCAATCATAATAATAAGGGGTCATCGAATGTTTTTGGACGCTTAAACTCCATTTTTCAAATACATTGAAAAACGTGAAAACCTGACGTCACGGCAGTTTTGATAATTTCAACAAATTAACAACAGCACTACCTAACTATGACAGCGTAAGGAAACAACAACTATCCCATCTCTCCTTAACTCGAATGAACAAAATGAGTTCACACAAAAATGGTCGGATGTTGTTTTTTCTTGAAACTTGATAATTCCACCTTTATTACGGATGACCTGGTTGAATAATGAGATGTTTTACTCACTGAAGATAAGACATATTGCATAAGCTATTGGCTTTTTTTTTTAAATGAAGAATTTTTTTTATCTCCCTCCCGGCATATAATGCGGGGGGATAATAATCATAATTTACAATCATTATCGTCCGTCAATATTTAGATCTGCTCCTATTTTGCTCCGTCTGGCTGTTTCACATTGTTTCCGGAGCAGAATTTGAAACAGTTTGGCCTAGCTCAATGAAATTAAGTATATTTACAAATCATGACATGTAGTTGTGCCTTTCCTGATTTTTTTATGTTTCCAGTTTCCATGAAAACGCAACTTAGAATTGCGTTTTCGGAGCAGAATTTGAAACCATTAGGGCTAGCTCAATGAAACTGTTTACAAATGTGCGTTTTGGTGTTTTCATATTGCAGGGAGTTTAAGCCCAATGACATTCTTCATTACAACATTATTACCATTCATTTCTAAACTGTGTCTCACCAAGGAATGAAGATGTATTTATCAATAAGCATATTCAATCAAGTAGGATGGTTGTTTCTCTCTCTCTTTACATTAACATGAGGAGCTTGATGATGGAATAACGTAACCATTTACTAATTAAGAAGACCTAGATGTGGTTTATCATAGTCTTAAAGTGGTTTTTAAAATGAAATAAAATTGGCTGCATGTCATCTTCCGCACGCATCGGGCGAGTTATGCATTTACAAGAATTTCATATTCACCCTTGCGACAACTCGAAGGGAAAGCTGGGACAGGAAGTAGCCGGATTATTGAGCTATGGTGTAGGCCAATCAAAAGCGAGGATATGTTTGAATTGAGCACACAAAACTGTAATAAAACGATGCGATTTCTAAATAGAAACTGAGAGATACAACCTTATTCTATGCAATATTTTGGTCACCTATATTCACGCATCGTTTTTATGACTGTTGTTACAACGTAACTAAGGGATTAATTAGAAATTAGATTTCGCTTCGAGTTCGAGATGGACTGACGCAAGGGACGTTACTCTGTTTGTCCTACAGGGGGCGCTGATGGCGTCACAACTTTCCCGTCGAGTTGTCGCAAGGGTGAATATGAATTTCTTGTAAATGCATATCTCGCCCGATGCGTGCGGAAGATGGCTGCATGTATGCATTCAACATTATTCAAACAATAAGTGTATCACAATATATGCCAAAACTGATCATTCAACTTCAGTCGGGCCGGGGTAAGCCATCGCTTCTGATGGCTCTTGTTTTAAATATACTACTGCACCTTAAACGTTATAAAATAATGAATCTTCGTTAATTCACTTCCTTTTGGTAGACGATGCCATGCAATCTTTTGTAAAAAATAGTCAGAGAAGAGGTTGGAGATTGCCATGTAGATATATTTGAAAATATTAGATAAACGCGCCCATGTTCATTTTGCTTATAATCAAAGATATGTTTCATTAACTTTCATATACTTTTTTCTACAAAATAAATATTTTTTCAATCAAACTTGCACGAAGCTTACATTGACAGTGAATACCTGACGCATTAACATAAATTTTAACTGCTACACTTCGCTTGCTACTGAACCAACAAGTATTCATTGGAATTTGTTGTGGCTATATGCATATCTCCAAACCATTAGGAAAGATGCAGTTTGCCTATTTGATTCCAAAAAGTTTTGTGTTTCCCTAATATGAATATATTCTTCTAATTACTATTAACTGCATTGCGTACATTATAAGAAATCCAAACACGGACCTAAATAAAGGAAATATTGACTGTTTTACCAATTGTTATATAAAACAAGTTCATGTTAGCAATGAATACTTCATCCAGAATATCGTGCCTTAAAAATAGAAGTCTTTGGAAACGGTAACATGAGCGTCTGTCACGATCTTTATTTGTAGAATACATGTAGGTGTGATAGCAACTTGATTGGTGAACTGCAAATTCCGTTAGATCTATAGCTTACTTTAATCTACATCGCCTGCAGCTGTTGCGAAACGGATATTAGCATCAACAGTGCTAAATTAAAAGTATCGGAAGGACGAGAGATATTAGAAGCAGGAGCCTGAGTTAGACCACCTGAATTTCATGTTAATTTTTTAAATGAATTTAAACTATGTATGCAGCTCGTATATCTATTGAATTCTGTTTTTAATTTTAATTAAATGTATTTTTTACTTCCGAATGTTACGAGACATTATACGATTTTCCTTCATAATTTATGTTGTTACGTGAGCTTCATTTAATGCGTATTCAATGCAACAGAGACAAGTGAAGAAGCGAGCAGAGCTCACATACCCCCGCTCCCCACTTTGTTGAAAGAATTTCAAATAGTAAAATTGATTAATATTGGTTAAAGTTGTATGATAGTTGAGTATGCAGTAAGTATGTCATTGTGTAAGTCTTCTTTCCACTGAAACCTCAATACTTAATTTATTAATAGGTTTAACAATGAAAAGGGTACATCTAGGGATAATGGTTGATTTTTATTTCAAATTTGAGGTAGTTATAATGAATATTCTACGAGATGTACTGAGGACAAAATTATTTTTGTTGAGTCACTTTGTAAGTAATTTTCCCAAAAGAAACCACAGAAAAGAAAATCCATATATCGTTTAACTCTCACAAGACATATCCAGCAATCATGACATATGTAGCAAATTTGGTGAAGCTGAGATGAATAATTCAGGAAATATGTTCTGGACAAAGTAATTTATCATAGAATCACATTTTAGTCATATATCCATGGAAACTGCAGACAATAAAAATAATTTGTTGGTCTAACCCTCAAAAGGCACATCATCTAGGGGTCATGGTTGATAAGTGTGTGAAGTTTGGTGAAGCTAGCATGTATAGTTCAGGAGATATGCTCCGGACAAAGAACTTGGTCATATAGTCACTGTTTTATACATGTTTCCATGGAAACCGCAAAAAATAAAAGTAATGTGATGGTCTAACCCTCAAAAGGCACATCTAGGGATCATGGTTGATAAGTGTACGAAGTTGGTGAAGCTAGCATGTATAGTTTAGGAGATATGCTTCGGACAAACTTCTGTGACGGACGGACGGACAGATGGACGGACAGACGGACGGACGGACGGACAGACGGACGGACATAATGAGCGCTATATACCCCCGCTTACGCTGTAAGGCGGGGGTATAATAATGTAATTTCACAACCAATGCACCTAAACAGCTAACAGTGAAAATCATCAATTCGGACAGGCCGACGCTATTACTATTTTATCCGATTCAGTAACTGCAATACATATTACCTTATAAAAAAACAAACAAACATTGAAGGCCCGATTTAATTATCTGTTACCAACACTAGTCTTAACAATTTTGACTGTTTTACAGTAATATTAAACTCGTTCATAATAAACATACAGAATGTCATGCCTTAAAGAAAGAGGTATTTTTGAATGGATAAGATGAGCATGTGTCACGATCTATATTTGTAGAATACATGTAGGTGGGTTAGCAACTTGATTGGTGAACTGCAAAGACCGTTAGATCAATGAATTCATTTGGTCTACATCGCCTTCAGCTGTGGCGAAACGGATATTAGCATCAGCATTTCTAAATTAAAAGTATCGGAAGGAAGAGAATATTTTAGGATCAAGAGTCAGTGCTGGTGACTTTATTCTGGTGACCACCTGATTTCACCTATTTTGCAAATAATGATGTAAATGTATTAAGCACTTTTATCTATTTAATTCTGAATATTTGGTTTTGTTTAACAAAATTGATTTGTTATTTTTTATTTCCGAATGCCGTGAGGCATTATCCGATTTTTTATCAACAATTGTTATAAGTAATTTTCCTTAATGGACCAGAAGAAATGCAATGTCACAACAGTTGCATAACAACCTAACAGTGAAAATAGTCATCAAGGACAGGCCAACGCAATCATATAATTCAGCATTAATCTTCTTTTTTAAAAAATGCAAAGGTTTTCTAATGGAGAACATTTTAATTGCACATAGCAAAAGAGGAAAATAACCTTCGTGCCGATACATCATAGGAAAAACTGCAAATACAATGCAAATAATGCAAATTTTGATTTCAAATGTTAAGTTGAGAACATGTTCATTTTCTGTGCTCTTTCAATCAAAACATTCATTGTATGCATTTTGAGTAAATCAGTTGAAATGCTTTAATAATGCAACATCACAACACAGTGCTGGTGACTTTTTTATTCTGGTGACCACCTGATTTCACCTATTTTGCAAATAATGATGTAAATGTATGAAGCACGTTTATCTTTTTAATTCTGAATATTTGGTTTTGTTTAACAAAACTTGATATGTTATTTTTTATTTCCGAATGCCGTGAGGCATTATCCGATTTTTTATCAACAATTGTTATAAGTAATTTTCCTTAATGGACCAGAAGAAATGCAATGTCACAACAGTTGCATAACAACCTAACAGTGAAAATAGTCACCAAGGACAGGCCAACGCAATCATATAATTCAGCATTAATCTTCTTTTTTAAAAAATGCAAAGGTTTTGTAATGGAGAACATTTTAATTACACATAGCGAAAGTGAAAAGAACCTTCGTATCGATAAAACATAGTAAAAACTGTAAAAACTGCAAATAATGCAAATTTTGATTTCAAATGTTAAGTTGAGAACATGTTCATTTTCTGTGCTCTTTCAATCAAAACATTCATTGTATGCATTTTGAGAAAATCAGTTGAAATGCTTTAATAATGCAACATCACAACACCAACATTAAAGATGCAGTACCACGTTTTTAGGGGGAACATAAGGTGATGTCAGGAAAATGAAAATATGTATTTCCAATTGAAAGACAATGTATTTAAACTAAATTGAGCAGTAATAATTCAAATACATGTATATCACATAAAGTTTAGACATGTAATTCATTTTTCTACACAAAATGAATTAAAGGTGTTCACAAAGAATGGCCGCCAATGGATTTTATGTGAATCTTCATACTTTGTCCTCTGAGTATGGATGATTGTAATGAGATTGTTGACACTGTCAATATAATACATTTAGCAATAACTTACCATTATCGGTGAAATATTTAAAACATAAAAAAACGTGCTACTGCCCCTTTAACTTTTATATTATCAAATACCTATTTCTTGAATGTGGTGGAATTACAAGGTTTCGTTGCACTGATTTGTTTTTATTTCAGTTCCATTCTCTTCAGGTATAGACATTTTTTTAATAAACTAGCAGAATTTTGGAATGAGGCAGTGGCTGGGACGGTGTTTCCTGCTTAAAGGAAATACTTAGGGAGCTGTTATACTAATGAAATTAGTGAAATGACGCTAGTGCTAGGTGATTGGGGAGATGGTAAGTGGCATGAATGCGAAAGACAAACGTAAATCTTGGCATAAATTTTTAATTATAGATTTGTGTACATTCTAATATCTGCTTGTCTATCTAATATTGGATCAAGTGTTGCAGTCACGAAAATGTTGACGTTGCCCTTGCAATGTTATTATTGAGACAGTATTTATATTCAACCTACAAGTTCAATTTATACGGTCCACATTGATAAAAGATTTATGGAAATCATCACTTTTCCAGAACACTGGACACGTCTGTCTTTCTCTGCGTTATGTTAACTCTTAGATTTAAATTTTTTTTTACTTGAATCTTTGCCCTAAATTTCTACTTTTTGACCAAAGGTTTTAGACCAGTCAGTTATTCAAGGATCATCAAAATGCAGGAAATTTGTTAAGCATGCCATTCGCCCCGGGAGATCGAAACTAAAATAGTCCATGAGTCAGATGATCAAAGGTAAAGTAAAAGTTGCTTTTACCTTCAGGGTATTTATAATATCTTGAGAGATTCGTAGGTGGTGTGGGTTGAAATAAACTCATCTACAAAGAAAGTTCTTAGTCAATGGCGAAAAGAAATTTAAGATAAAGACATTTTACTGTATTAACCTATCTTTCACAACATTATAGAACAAAAATGTCATTTGACTATATAGTTATCAATTTGTATCGGGGACATGCAAGGACAGTACTAATAACTGACTTACATATCGCTTGGATCAAGTGAGAACGTAGCCCAAAATTAAAGATGTAAGAATGTTTAATTTCACAACCCTTCTTGGGCACCTTTAAACATTTATGAATGAAGTATGTAGTACTACGTATATGCCACCTGTTCATTGAAAGAATGCAAAGGTCGTCAGAATATACTGAATCCATTTCCACACTATTTCTGCTTAGAAACTCTAACTTATGTTGGGTTTTTTATGCATTGAAACATGTCAGTTATAAAATAGGTTTGACTCTTCTTTTGAGTGGTAAATCTCTACACTTACGTTTAGATTCTCTACCCACAGAGTCAGATCAAGTCATGAAATGTTGATACAACCTCTGTTCTATTACGCCGACTTTGTGGGATAGAATGGAAGAAGCCTGACTGGAGGCAATCAAATGTAGTTGTGCAATCAGCGACGCTGTTCTAATATCATTATTTTGGCTAATGAATCATTGCAAAAGCATTGTGATTAGAACCACCCTTTCCATGCGAGAAGCGTTGTCATTTGATAAAGAATTTCAAATCGATTGTGGTGCAATTTTGATTTGCCTCTGGTGAGAGAGAATGTAACGTTTATGCCATGGGATTATTTTTGTCGGAATTAAAATTCCCAATCAGTCTAGTTGCAATGTTTTGTTTCCATAATTGTACTCTCTTCCAACATGCATCAAATCAGCGTTATCACCTGCCTACATACATTTAGATGTTTCATTATTAATTTCTGTATTGAGTAATTTCTGCCCTAAAAAGACATCATTCTTTTTCAGTCAACGTCGTTTAGTCAAGGTAGATAAATGTTATGAAGAAATGATAATAGCCTTAGTTATTCTTCTAAAAATAGTACGTTTCTGTTGTTTATCATACATCACGTGTGAATGAATACATAGTTGTAATCGGTTTTTTTTTCAAACACTGTTTACTCATCATCTAAATTGATGGAAATAACAATGTCCTTTGAAATGTGTTCTTTTAAATTTCAAAAATATTAAACCAGCAATTTGCATTGACACACATCCTTTGATGAATGATGCTATATTCCAATATTCACATGTCAAATGTCAATAACGGCTTCTTTCCTTTTGGTTCTTTGACGCGCAAAAACAAAAACAGCACGGTTGTATTAATCTTATCAGAATAGCAATGTGTGTAACCAAATTGCTAACGTTCCCTACAATATCTTTGCAAATATCGTTCTGTAGAAATTATTAAACGTATGACCTAGAAACTCTAGCATGATGACTTTCTGACTAATGTATCTACATCTTCCAGACAATTCAATTACTTTAATAGCGTTGTACCTTGCATATAACAGATAACAGAAACCATATAAATCAGTCAGGAAGTAATCAAGGTCCAACGTCTGGCGTTACATTACTGTCACTTATTGATTCCGGACGATTGAACAAATGAATGAAGAATTGTATTTCTTAATCGTGAATGAAATCATTTTTATTTCAAATATTTTCAAAATGTTATGCATTTGTGTAGGCCTGGGTAATCAAGGATACAGAACGACTGCTCATAGATTTCATAGTTGGGTTGCCTTGTGTGATGAAAAACTAAACTAATTCTGATTAAGTCGGTGCAAAATTAAAGCCAAGAAAGAATAAGTATGGCCTAATCTAAATACCCGGTATTTAAATTACAATATTTACATTGCAACGCATCTTCATATATATAAATAACGTAGTTTTTATGATAGATAATGATTCATTTCAAATAACACAAATACAGATAATGAGGACAATAACAGTGTTACATAAGGGCAATCTGGACCAACGCTATACACCGTTAACGATAAGGGTATGTTGAAGTTACAAGCGGTATCGTTGGAGTATTTATGGAGTTTTTAAATGTAAGAATTTCATGCAATCCTCTCTCATCATATCACCCTTCACAGCTGTGAAAAGCTTTTGGTCCAGAGAACACAAAGTTTGGTCGACTGGAACCCAAGCACCTCTCTTGTAAATTATATTGTTTAGACCGAATCAATGTCAATCTTAGGGTATTCCACGTAGTTGTAAGGGAGAATAAAAAGAGATAAAAATCACACTTTGGATTCTGATCATAGGATCCGCATATGTAGTACCGACTGTGGCAACAATGTTACTGACCATTCTCCTTAAAGTACCCCTTGTGACTAGAATGGGAAGATCGTCTGAGATTGTCAGCAGCTCCGACCGAATGCGTACCACAAAGTATTAGTGATAGGGAGGGACTTTACTGAAAAACAAGACCGTGTCAAATTGAACCAAAATCCAGATAATCCACAGTGTTGTTTGAATAACATATAACAATGAAAGTATATTTGGTTTAGTTTGCTGTTGCATGAGGAATTGACACTCGAATTTATGCATAGTTCTACATGCAATACAAATTCTTGATTGATATCATTTCTTGAACCACGTGCCTCTTAAAACTGTTATCTTTGGCTTATCTGAATATTGTAATAAACAAATAACCCAAAATGTGACTTATGGGATGACCTGAATAATTTAGAAAATTAGGTTCTAGTACAATAATTGACTCTACTTTGGACTAAAATGTATGTGCAATAAGAAACATATGAGACGATGGTAAGTTTGGAATGACGTTTTTGAATTTTTCCTTTTAATTAGCCTTTTACGGACTTGCCAAAGAATCAATAATTAGTACATGTCTGTTTCTATTCATCCATTGCCAGATATCGGTCAAACAGAAATATCTTTATTTCGCAAGATAAAGAAGCAAATCATCTATTACATATAACATATTCCTAATTTTGCAATTTTTGATGCTACTCAAACAGTTTGATCACGATGATATTCTTATAACAACGGCTATAATCAAATGAAATTATTAATAAATGAACCCTAGAAAGGTTAAAAAAGGGAAAACAGGACACCACGATAAAGGTCTTAAATATCACAATGGCGATCAATCAACAACTTACACTTGTCATTACATATTATGTTTTTGTATTGTTTGGTGCTTTATTGTTTTTGAAATATAAATTCATCTTACCTTATGATATAGGAGTTCTTAAACGATTTGACAGCAACTTTGTTTAATTCAACTCATATGTATGAAATAGCCTTCATTATGATTGAAGAGGGATTACTCTTGCAATGATTTTGAATGCAAAAGACATTATATTAAATTATAAAAGATTATCAACTCTGATCTTTAGTTTCACAGTGACAGGAGAACAAACAAGTATCTTATTATTATGCTCTCAATGAATGTCTTTTTTATTTTTACAGATTGCCAAACATTCCTTCTGCTTTAGGTATAACTAAACAGTTGAACAATTAGAACAGAAATAAGGTACACATCGGTAATAAGACATGAGCTATATCGAGAGTTAATTCACTAACGAGGCCACTTGTCCATTATACGTACATAATTCGGGATATTAATGTTGGTAACATATTTTCTACATTGTGTGGAAGATAAATTTCACTTAAAGAGTTAACTTTAATCAAGATTATGAGATGAAAGTAATTGAATAAGCATGTTTTGACAGGGAAATTCAATATGCTTTTTAATATCGAGAGATATCAATTTGTCCACTATTTATATATTGGTGTTATTGAGCGTCTTTAGTTTACAACAAATTCTGAATGTAATCTGAAAGTAATACTTTTCCTTAAGTCGAGCAATATGCAATTCAGTGTAGCATATCAAAAAAATGCTTTTCTCTCAAATGATAAGAATCCGGAAAAGATGGACAAAACGACTGGTATTAAGGATTGCCTGAAATAAATTGTTCATTGTAGACTTCTGTCAAGGCCAATTCCTGTAGGTCTTGCTAAAAGTGGATTAAGCGTACCTAGTGACTTTGACATACAGTAGTCCGTGCCCTGTCAATGCAATTACTGAGACATTGATGCACTTGGACTTAATGAGCAAGCAAAGTCCACTGTGATTAGATATTTTTCAGAAGTCAGCAATATTTCCAGAAACACGCTATATGTCTGACCGTTTGTGAAGCACAAAGATGAGAATTATTCCTGAATCGTGTCTTGTTTCCTTATTTCACATTAATTCTAAAAAAGCAGTTCCTGTCTTGCGTCGTTAAACACAGAATATTGCTTCTCTGACCTTATGTTGGCACGAAATTTTTCCTTAAATACTAATAGTTAAGAGGAACCCTCTGCCCGGTTTGGCATTTGCAGAGCTTTGGTTTCATCTATGTTTAGAAACCATGGCGAAATTCGAAGGTATATATTTATCCAACAGAATGTGGTTCAGATTAATCACTATGATAATAAGATATGTAAATGACGCTTTCCCAAATCTCCTTTATGACATTATAACTGTATTTTCAATTTGTGCATATATTCTTAAGATGAAATAAACGAACATGACATAAATTAGTGCAATGTTTGTCAAATTCAACAAGCTGATCAACGATGTTCAGTGGCTTTCAGAGATAAAAACTGTTTTAAATAACCTGTTAAGGCAGGATTTTTTTTGTGATCAGTACGTTAGTTTAAGAAACATTTTTATCTAAATCCACATCGTGTTTTCCTAGATAAGTCCTTGTGTAAGTATTGCCGAGCACTGATACAATAAAGTGTATCAAAGATTGTTCGTGGACCATAATAATCCCTCAATCTTGAATGCGTTCCTTAATCCTAATCATAATCAGTTTACAATAACACTCTCAAAAACTACAATAGAAATGACTTGCCCTATGTGATATCAATTGAATTAATTAAAGTATTAATTAACAATTAGTTGACAAATATAACGTCCATGCAAATCTATCCGTAAAACGATGTTTTCTTCTAGTATGGATTTTGACTAACAATGACAATTCAAAGTAGGTTCTCAGCTACTGGCATGGTACTATTGTAGTCATGTAATTTCGTTCAAAGTGGACTTCCTACGAGCAACCTGCTAATTTGTCCAATCCCTCAATGACAAAGCAAACTGAAACTTCAGAGATTTTTTTTATCGGATTAAACATTGTAAGAGGTAACCGATAGAGTTTTCCTAAAGCATTATGATCATGGGAACAACGTAGTTGGCGTAGGCTGGATTATTCTAAACCGAAAGGCATGTATGCATGTAGGTTATCGCCTATCCGAATATACACAATAGACATAGAGCCAATTTATATAGACCACTTAATCGAACACGAAGCAGTCTTTAGTTTTTTTATTAATATCTTTATTGATGACAGTAACTTCGTTTGAAATTTCTTTAATATGTTTTGAAGAAGGCAAATGTTCCTGCTGTCGGAGGTTATGTAAATTTAATGTATCGTTTATATGGCATATTTCTCAAAGAATGTGCACTAGCCCCACATAAAAACTGCTACGTTCTTCATATGAAAGTAGGACAAATCTGAATTGGATGAAAACAGACATATACAAAGACAATTATAACATATTTGGATACATTATGTACCTTTATGCTAGAACGTATACATATGTTTTTTTATAGACTGATATTTATGCTGATATTTAAGTAAATAAGAAATTGAGTATTTCACAGGACAATAAAAAAACTTCCAACAATGGATACTGATACAAACGTTAAATAAAACATTCTGCTTTTGGATTGCTTGGTTAGAAATAAACAACTCAGGGAAAGGCTTCATCCGCACTGGATGTCAACAACAACTCGACCAACGAGCCATAGGTAATTGTAGACATTTGCTGCCACGATCTGAGGTTGTACGAATCTTACGATAGCTCATGAAACGTTGTTATTTCTTGATAAATAATCTCATTTCTTTGAATGAATGTATCTGACATGCATTTCTTTTAAGAGAAGGTTATTATTTTAAAGATAATAAAGTTTATAGTTTTTAATAGATTGAAGCTCTCTTTTTTTTCAAAATAACGAACAGAGGCTATTTTGAAATATCGGCCACCCACGTATATTATTGTAAATATGATATACACATCCTCCTTCGCCTAAAAACCCCAATGGGATTGTAAGATATCTCTACAGGAGTGGAAATAACTTTTAATAAGCCGCTGTATTTCCGTACAGAAGAACATGTAATTGCACTTGCCCTGATTTATTTTTCACTGTACCAGAAATTACATAGTTAATTCATGATAATTACACAAATCCAGGATTCGGATGGACTTATCTTTCTTGTAATTTCAAGTTAAACCATTAATTACTGAGTTTTTTTACTACTACATGTACAGTCGAGGTTTCTGACAAATAAAGAATAACTATGGTAAGTATTTTATATAAAGATAAGTTCAGATTCTTATGAATAAAAACGATTACACCATTGGCAGTTTTCTTTTTTACTAAATACATGATTAATAGTTAGTTAGACAATCTAAGTCACTATCTGTGTATGACTGAGACATGAATTATTGACTTAATTATTAGGACAGGACAGTGCTTTTACAATTATATCTTTACCCTTTGAATGGTTAATAAAGTTGATACCTCAGTCAATTATACTTGTTATCACCATCAGTATACACAAATGAGATCTGGATCAAAAGCAATTGCCAAGTACCTTAGCATAGCTTTGATGATTACATTGTTTTCTGTGACAACAACTTAATGCCTTGAATCATCTTTCTTTTTCTTTTTAGCTGGTGTGTGCAAGCCCATCAAGGAAGCGCTGTTTTGACGATTTGAGAATCGCACACGGCATCCTATATCTAAAGCAAATTCGTATCCAAAAACAAACTCGTACCTCTACGAAATTACCGAAATAATTTACTACTTCATCATTTGTTAATCAAATAAATGAAAACTTCTGTTTTTCTATGTCACTTTTAAGTATAATGATTTGTTGTATAAGTGTTTTTTCTTATAATTTCATTCACGTTTTGATTCTCAACAATCGTAAGAGCAGTTCTTAACAAATGTATTCAAATATGATCAACAATCTATTTGGATACAAATCATATTCATAAAAGTATTTAATACATGAAACGAATTAATTAAATCATAATCATTTTTTTGGGTAACAGTCATTTTACACTCATAAAATTAAAATCCATCTCGTTTCTTTGTGCAATATTGAACGAATCGCCCCTTTCCGAGAATTCTAAGCTCTAAACAGTGCAATTCGGAACGTCAACTCTCTATGCCAGATGCTTGGATATTTCTTGTCGGATAGTGCTTGGATAGTGTCTCTTTGTAAATTATTAACCATAGCAACTAAATGTGTATTTATAGGTATTGCTTTTTCAGGTTTGATCCTCATGTTATTTGTCGTTACCGTTCTAAACAAATAAGAGCCATTTCATTGTTCAATTGAATACCTTCAGACAGAACCTTTAGAAGAGTCAACAAAACACAGATATATTTTCTTCATTTAAGGTAAAGGAAATCAGTGTGATGAATACCTTGGTTCCAACATCACATATATTTTCACTATTTTCAAGTTAATATCAAGGTATCTGAAGTGCAGTCTGTTCATAATATAGATATATTGTCTTTCCAAGTATAGTGAATTGGTTTTTGTTATTTATCAGGGCGAAATCTGCATGCATATGTAATGACTGTTTACAAGAAGTTTGTAAGTAAACTTTCACTTTAAAACTTATTTTAACACTTACTCATGATACTTATTTATATGTAATCGTGTGTTACATGTTTCTTAAAGTCATTATAAAGTCTGTGGTATAGAATAAGAGTTTACATGTCCTTGAAAGCAAGGAGAACTAAATTACTTTATTTCAAAACTGTTTGTTTCAAGACTACATTTCGAAATTAAGTAATCATGTTTTACATGTTCGCACCACCCATTATTTTGAGTTACACTCAATGTTCTTTGATGTTTTGGACAGGTCAAATCATGTTTCCTTATGCAAAGTTAATTAAATATATAAATGAGTATAAGGGTGATGCTCAATATTGAAGTATAATAACTGTCAAAAATTAAAAAGTGATATCAAATGTAGTCCATTTAATTTGAATTAATCTTGCTAACTGCAATGTAACAAAAGGCCTTTGCAATGTCACTTTCATTGAGATTTATGTTTGACCTGGATTACCGTTGAATAAATATAATCAATTGAAAAAAAATACCATTTTCCAGCCAAGTTGGAATTTCTATTCAGTTTTTGCATGATTTTCATCTTTTCATTAGACATGACAACATATACGAAAAGGAGAAAGGCCAGATATCGTGTAAGAACACTAAAACATTTTAAAATATTGACACCAAAGTCATTCGTAAGTAACGAGAGATCCTACGACATTTCGATACCAGTTAAAACACTTTTAAATACTTAAAAACGCTACACTCAATATGATCACAATTGTGCTATGTTTTTTCCGTTCAACATCATGTCATATTACAAACATTGCCAATAACTATATTTATGCGTCTTTATCTATACGCAAATTCAATTGCAAAAGTTATCCATATGATAGAACATATCAAAGATTAATTTTAACTTCTCATTTTCGATAAAAAGCTGAAAAATTCTAAAATTTCCAATGTGAAATGTCATCAGATGTTGACAATAAAAAACGAAAATGAAAATGTTAAGAAACAAGTTGACTTTTACAGCATTAATAGGCAAGTTAGGTGAAGATAATATTGGTCACTCTGGGTTTAGAGCCTTGTTATCTGATACTCTTACATTCCTTGGGCTTTACATCCATCTAAACGTTTGATTGCAATTGAACATGAGTGAAACAACAAGTCGTTAATTGTTGCTCGTATCTGTCAAGTGATATTCAAACAATCGCCCTGCAGTAGATTCGATTATTCAGTTATCGTAAACACAATCTACTCAAGAGAGAACCAGCCATTTCCCTTTTAATATAACCTGGAGGAGGAACATCAAGAACCCTCTTCATTGCAAACTGGTGAAAACGATTTTGGTAAAATCATAGCGCAGATTCTCCCGAATAATGTTTTGTTTTTGTCCTATTGCAGCAAATCCTATTAAACTGATCCCTATTTAATTTCTAATTTCAAGGCTTAATATCATATTCTAAACAGCAAAATCATTTCCTTTGCTAAAACTGGTAATTATCATTGAAGATTTTGGTGTGTACAGAAACGAAAAAGCCCTCCCAAAGCTATGTTTTCTCAAAGCAATATGGAACTCCCGAGACACGAACAAGATCCATGACCATTATCAATAATTCAGAGACTTGGGAGTTTATGTAACTTAATCCTTATGATGTATTCTCTTTCAAAGTCATTCAATATATTAATCCACTTAAAGCTCTTGTAATATATCTACTAGTTATATATGAGAACAGTTTCGATCAAAGGAGGAGATGTAATTTATGTGGAGAAATGTCACTTTACCGATAAGCCAGACAGATTAGCTTTACATTTTCCTGCTGTCTTTACATTTATGCGTTTTTGGGATGTACAATTATCTTCTTAATCGTGAAAATGAGCTTATCTTATAAAAGCCTGGTTGGTAATTAGGACAAAGAACTTTTAAAGAAATAAGCAAATGCTACATCAATGAGTATTGCGGTGTGATGTTTAAGATAAATTTATGCTTTCGTGTAGTTTACATTTGACAAAATATGTATATTAATTTATCAAATAGAATCGCACAACACTTTTAGTTAGACAGTTCTGTGAAACTTGTATTTTCCTCAGTTTTATTTAATGCTTAAGCATTACCATAAATTTTCTATTTAATGACAGATGGCATATATAATAAGAAAACCTGACAAGGAAACGTTCTTTCGTACTACAATAGAATTAAGAGACAAGAGGTCAGATTAAGGCAATTGGGATATTCTTTAAATCATCTCAAGGGAGAGGCTTATGAGGATTTGATATAAACCGCCAGGCAAAATAAACTACACAGAAACAAGTGATTTTATACAATTATAGACTTTATAGAGAAGAGGTCAATTTCGTTTTTTAATTGACCTTAGTAAAACAATATTGACCGAGATTGCGAGGTCTATATTGTTTTACTCAGGTCAATGAAAAACGATGTTGACCTCTACAGAAGTCTATAATTGTTATTCCCCGCCGCGCGGGGGATATAGTGTTGGGCAGCGTCCGTCCGTCCGTACGTACGTACGTACGTTCGTCCCGACGGATGAAATTGAATAACTCAAAATCTATTGACCTGATTCTTTTCATTTTTTTAATATAGCTTCATCACCATGAGAGTAAGGTCCCTATAGAGGTTCATGACCTTGACCGTCATTTCAAGGTCATTACGAGACTTTGAAATTTTACCCTTGTCAGTGGGATATCTCAAGAACCATTAACTGGATTCTCTTCATAATTTACACAATGCATCTTATTGGGAAGGCGCTGGGCCAAGTCGATTTTGATGACCTTCACATTTTCTTCAAGGTCTCAGCAAGGCTTTGAAAATTTCAGCATTGAAACCTGCATTTTAGGCTTGTCAGCGGGATATCTCAAGAACCATTTACTGGATTCTCTTCATAACTAAAGAATCGTATAGTGAAGACGCAGGACCAAGGGAATTTTGATGGACTTCATCTATTTTAGGAAGACGCTGGGCCAATCTGTTTTTGGTGACTTTCACATTATTTTCAAGTCACAGTGAAGCCAACATGCATTTTAAGATTATTTTAAGACTGATATGTTAAGAACTGTTCTCTATATTCTCTTCTTTTTCCCCCACAAGGCTTCTTATTTGGAAGACCCAGGGACCAGTTGATTTGTTGTGGTCTAAATGACATCTGGTAGCATGACAAGTGTAGACAAGTGTTTCTATGTATACAGTATGCATTTTGTTCACATCAATTTGCGCCTGGGGATCTTGTCACCTTTGTGACAAATACTTGTTTAATTATTTGTTTATAAGGAAATCGTAAACAGAAGAGAACGATATCTCAAATACAACATTGTCTTATGTAAAGGTCAC
The DNA here is from genome assembly GCA_916613615.1 of Steromphala cineraria. Lineage (NCBI taxonomy): Eukaryota > Metazoa > Mollusca > Gastropoda > Trochida > Trochidae > Steromphala > Steromphala cineraria. Next base: position 65,368,716 of record OU744722.1, on the reverse strand, counting down.
AAATACCTCACTTACCTGATGGAATAAGAAGCCAGATGTTTGGATAAAAAAATAACCAGAAAATGAGAAATTAAGGAGTAGCATTTTTTTTCTTCATGCTTTGGGTATCAACATTTTTTTTGTTCTTCAACATTAACGTCGGCGAAGAGACGTCGACATCACAGGTGACGTAACGTTGGTAAGCAATTACTGACATGACGTAACATAGGCATTACGTCGACAATCGGTCAATATCAAAGTTGATTGACTTTTGCGATTGTTCTCAAGTCAATATCACTTTCCATGGACTGTCATGTGACCGTCTTTTGACCAATCAAAATTGATACAAATCTTTGATCATATAATAAATCAAATTATTGCACGTTTATAACACATATTTGCAGTAGCTTAAATAACATGACTCTAACAAATAAATGCTTCTATTATAGAATGATTAAATCTGAAATAATTATTGAGGATTATTTAACAAAAATTAGTATTAAAAAATTCCGAATTGCCCTTTCACGTTTCAGGTGTTCCTCACATGACCTATGTATTGAGACGGGACGCTATGTAAACATATCCCGTGAAGAAAGAAAATGTAATCTTTGTCACTTAAATTTAATAGAAGATGAATACCATTTTTTACTTGTATGTCCTGTTTATTTACATCCTAGGGAAAAATACTTGAAAGCATATTATTTCAGATATCCTAATATAAATAAATTCGTTGCATTGTTGTCAAGTTCAAATAGTAATATTGTTCAGAATGTTTCTATGTATATATTCTATGCCTCTTTATATAGACATAATATTATGAATACATGTACTTAGATTAGAATGAATTGTATTCATGTTTATACAAATGCTGGTATTATATAATGTAAATAATGTATTTAACAATGTAATTTGTAAGAATATATGTGTGCAATGTAGGGTGGGCTAAGAAACTGAATTTACACTATCATAACCCACACCTTGTTTAAAGTGTTGTCAATATGTGTAAAATAGGCACATTTATTTATTTTATTTTCTTCCTTGTAGATGAAAATTTGTATTGTTTGTAAATTAACTGAAATAATTTATTCATAAAAAATTAAATCAAAAACATTTTGAGAAAATGACTCAAAATCTCGAAATATTTGTATTTGAAAATCTTACATATGATGAATTGAAGTATGGGCTTCTTTTGCCTGGCAGAAAAATATGTTACGTAGCTTTTGATGCAATGTTGCACTGAATTCCGAATGGTGCTACTTCGGCGGAGCATCAGAAGTCCTTATAAAATCAGACTGACACAACTTGAAAAACCTTCTCTGGGGACACAAATGTTGAAGGTGTTCAAGAGAAGTTAATCAAGTCCATTTGTCACAATTGTTGTTGCCGATTTCCCAGGATATTAAGTCAATCCGTTATGTGATTAACCCCGTCTGAATGTCAGTGGGGATGATCTGAAATAGGTATCACAATCACACTTGATGCATAGTGATTGATAAAAGCGAATTTGGTCAATAAAAGGTTTGTTCAATGTTCCGACTCGGATTGGGAGAAATAAGGGTCTTTCTATGAACGCTTTCTAACTTAGTATAGAATTAACACATGTACTTATTTCTTTCACTACAGGTTAAATACATGCATATCATACTGTTGATCTAGAAATAAAATCGGTTCTAAACATGATTACGAATATAGACTGGGCAGGATTATTTTAATATACAAGGTTAAAAATCATCAATACGACTCACGAAATTAATTTTGTCTTGTCTCGGAACTTAAAAACCACTTGTCAGTAACTTATTTACTATCATGCCAGTCATGACGTAAGAATCTTTGAACAGAAATAGAGACACATGAAGAATTTTAAGATCATTTGTGTTGCTTTTTGGCTAACAATTTTATGAGAATTGAAAATCACAAACCGGGAAATTTAAGGATATTCCCACTGCAACTGATAATTAATCATTGTTGCTCGAGAATGAGACAGGTGCATTGCAGCAATGAGGTAAACTGACAGTTCACCAATAATGTTTCAAAATGATAGAATTGTTTACTCTACGCCATATTGAACACTAAGAGGTCTTATGTTTGGTAACAACGTTCCTGTCAAATAACATGTAATTATGGGCTTTAGTAATAATAGATTATATTATAGTTCACATTCAAAGCTATTTTAGCATAGAAAAGATCGTTTAAAAAGGATTCTTTGAAAAAGGTGTTAAATCAATTAACATGTACCTCGGGTATCATTTACACCAGTTAACGACGTCAAACGAAACTACAATGAACTTTACACATAACATTACAATGATCTTTTAGTGTAATGTTTGATTGCTTGTATCCTTCCCCCCTATTTTTGGTGGAATAACATTATTACACCCGTAAGTATACACAACAACCACATGTAGTTTATTCTATCCTTGATTTCATCAATAATAAGTATGTCCATGCTACTTCCATTGACACATCCACACCTTACTTATTGTAAAAAGCAAAAACAACATATTTCTAGAAAGAGAACCTATTCAAGTCCAACGTGACTCCTACATTAGTTTGACATGTGTTCCTGGTAGAGCTTTACTAACTGTTCACGCTGAGATAGGATGGTGCTGTTTAAATCAGATAATAAACATACGACTTGAATTTATTTCAACAAAAATCTTTTCAGAATTGTAAAAAAAACACTGCTCACTGCATTTGGTCTAAGAGGTTTACAGATGATCAGGTCAAGCAACATTTGTGCTACTGCAACATGCAAGACAACATATTTCTGGAATCTATTTTCGTCTTCCTTGACTCGTACAAAAAGGTGGCATGTATTCGGACTAGAATGTTCACATTGAAATGGCCCTTGAAATCACCAAACGATAAAGACTTCGACATGAGGTTGAACTACCAATGACTTTTTCAGCTCAAATAATTTTTTTTTGAAGGCGTGTTTCCATATTTTTTTCACAGAAGATCAGTTTTTGTAACATTTTCTAGATACACGCAGATTTATGGCGTTTCTTGGCTTTTTAAAGCATTTTTAAGCATGTTTTAAAGACTATAAAGATTCCAAAGTTGCAATAATGGTTATAAGGCACAGAAGGCTCAAGTTTTAAGAACTGTTTACGAACAAGGTTTTATAAGGTTGTTGCTTAACACAGTATGATTTTAACTTATCTAGCAGCCAAACGTTTGCGGAATTCGAAATGATCGATTACCAAAGAAGTTGTTTTCGTCGTTTATTTCTATTTATCAATATCACACATTGTCAAATGACATTGCTTACGCTTATTTGAAACAATTATTTAATCAATTATCATGTTAATTTCAATTTCGGTTAAATTAAATATACACTTTTTATCTAGACACGCCACTGTACGGATTAATGGTAATAAGGATTTGAAAACTTATTATCATATATATATATATATATTGACGGAATGGTGATATTATACTCGAAGAGAAAACCTCAAATCCCCGTCAACTGAAGGACACTAAATATATTTTATATGGACAGTGTTGCTTTTTATGACATGGAGTGAAATACAAATGTTTAATTTGAATACTAAGACTAATACAAATTCATACTATGAGAGTAAAAAATTGTTGGTATTTTGGATAGCATTGTTATGAACTATAGAATTATTTGTTTATCAGGATAACTATATTTAACTAGTTTTAATATTGACAAATTGTTCCAAGTTTGCTTTACAAGTGTTCAATGTGGAAAACGTTACGACCACTAATATTTCTATATCTTTTTTGAACATTCCTAGAACAATTTTATGACAATATCAATTCTGCAAAATCTGTAAATCATAACTATAGCAATATTTTCGAACATAATATCACACTAAAAAGCTGCAATTATTGGATAAATGTCTGACGTTGTACTTGAGCGATAAATCAACGACTTAACATTAACATAATATATTTATCGGATTAGAAAGAACGAGGAACACATTCTATCAATTTCCTCAGTTCTAAGAGGAATAACAATACTACTAAATACTAAAATGTCAAGAAGACATTCTTAATTACATAATATTTGCACTAGAAAACGCAGATTAGTGAACAAAGTACGCAGCTGTATAGATGCTAAAGCAGTAGAAATAGTCATCAACATTATATCATATAAAAAAACTTCTGAAATAAAACATTAAACGCTGATTATGTTATAGAAAACGTTCAATGACACCACAGTTACTGCAGTTATACAATGTATACAGCGAGTCAAGAATTGAATTCAAGGTCAAATTAAACACATTTAAAAAAAATAAGGTTGCGCAAATGATTTCAAATGAATATTTATTACTTTTTTATCGGTCTTATGGTTAAAATTCCTTGACATGTGTATATGTTTAAGGAAGTAAGATTAGAAAAGGTCATGGTTGATGTGTCATTTAAAAAAAACAACTTATTTGTAACATCTGAATATCATTTTATTGTAAGTTTTTCTCTCCGCCCTAGGCGCTTACGCATGTTCGAGTTTTTAAAATATTGTCACAGTGACTTAAGGCATTTCGTTGCTGTATAACTTTACATAACTAATCATTATCAAAAGGCTACAAGGTCAAATCTTTCAACTGTAGGTTTTTTCTTTGTTGATACACTGTGGAGATCATTGCCAACTATTGTCAATTGTTAATATCTAGACTATTTTCAATGCGATATGAGATATATATATATATATATATGAGATATAATCGATTACTAAATTATAGGTTTATCAATGTTCTATTACTTTACGATCAAGCAAATAACAAATAGATATCTACAACAGTTCTTGTAGATTATAATTTCCGAGTTCATGTCCAAGATAGCCATACAAATGCAAAGTCAGAAACATAATCCAATTTTTACAATTAAACAATAGAAACAACACTGTCTGGACATAAATTGTTCACCAATGACGTCTGTCACGCCCAATACATGTAAGTCTATCTTACATTAGATCAAGTGTACCAAGTCACTTAACCGTATGAATTCCCAGATGGAATTATGAAGATATTCTTACACCTGGACAGCAACGGAAAGCCACTGTGATTAGTAGACTAATTTGAGGGAATTCCTCCAGAAACCATTAATCTGTCTGACTTTTCTTCAAGCACAAGCGTCAGGCCGCCGATAATAATTCCTGGATAATAATTCCTGAATCATGTCTCGACTCTACAGTGACATTCATATTCATAAGAATTAAGAGTGTAACTGTTACCATGTTTATATTAAATTAAATTATATATTACAATTTTCCAAATTTAGAGGAATAATCTGATCGATTCGGTTATGTCTAAGGTTTGTAATGTAATTGATGTCAGGTACAGCTTCCTATTGCGACGTATTTTTCCAAAAGAATACTATATTTTAACAATCAGACCATCGAAAATGTAAAGGACGCGCCATTCCAAACTTTTTAGTAAAATGTCTGAACTTAATTTCTTTGGTTTGTGCCGTAAAACAAATGATGACATAAATGAACAGAAGTGAAAATTATGCGATAGAAATTCCTTGTTGAATTCAATGGTAACTGATCCTTGAATATTCAGCGCTGTACAGATTCTAAACTTGGCCAAGACAAGGCAAGCTAATTTCTTTGGTTAAAAAATCTCTCTATTTAATTCAGCATTACACATCGAGTCTTAATGACACTAAAATGTGCATCGAAGATTGTATCGGGACCATAACGTGATGTAAAAATAACTTCGTATTGATGTACTCTTACGAAGCCATTCTGTAACATAGGAATGCAATTTTGATTTGCTCTGCAAGAATCCAATAGCAATTTCCTGTGTTACGTTCATTTGTATCATTTCAGCTCAACCTTACCAACATACATGGGAGATTAATCCTGATAACAAGGAATCCACGTTCTTCCGTCTCAAATTTGGCAGTGGTCTGATTACATCTAATAAAGCGTTCTAGTACTGTCTGCGACCTGCGATACGAACGTGTGGTTAAAGGTAAGTGTACAGATATCAGCGTTGTAACATTAAGTTCATAGAAATACATCAAAAGTGAACATTCTGACAGCAAAGTAAATTTACTGCAACTTGCCTATTCTCGTATGCCTTTCTACAAGGCAAACCAAAAGATCACCATACATTTTCTCGATTTAGATGTATTTTGCCGCAGGTGATGGAGGTTCGAAATGATCAAGCTGTCAGATGATGAAAAGAGCAAAGGTAACGAATTACGTTTACCTCCAAGATACCAAATCGTCAAACTATCGTAGGTGGTGTAGGTGTAGAATTATGCCAAAGTGTGAAACAACATCCTATTTCGTAGGTAATTGTGCGTTGAAAGAGTAGGAGCACGTTTTTTAGGAATTCTTGTTTACGTTTAGTAATCATAAAAAGGTCAAAGAGTCTCCATATAAGACGTCATATGATCCCCAAATCTATCAGTTACAGTCCTTATAAGCAACAGAGTATGTATCAGCTGTCTCTCGTCTTCTCGATCAAACCTCTGGTCGTTAAAGGGGCAGTAGCACGTTTTTTGACAATTTTATATTTTAAATTTTTCACTGATAATTGGACCTTAATGCTAAATGTATTACTTTGATAGTGTCAAAAATCTCATTACACAAGCCAATCATCCATAGTGAGAGGACAAAGTATGAAGATTCACATAAAATGCATTGGCAGCCATTTTTGTGTGAACACCTTTAATTCATTTTGGGTAATAAAAGGAATCGCATGACTTAACTTTTCATAATAATTTTGATTTATTACTGCTCTATTGAGTTTAGATACATTGTCTTAAGATTGGAACCATTTATTTTCATTTTCCTGACATCACCTTATATTACCCCTAAAAACGTGCTACTGCCCCTTTAAAGCGGACTAGAAATGAGAAACATAAATGGATGCAATCAAAGTTGTTTTGTTTTGTTTTTAATTTTTTATTCGTGATGCAATCAAAGTTAGTTGTGGAATCAGTGGTGCATCGTGACGTCCTGAAGATAAAAGGAAAATTCATAAATGGAATATATTTATCACAGGTGAAATGTATCGAAAAATTAAACCATTAAATCAGAAAGGACAAAAGACATTTGCTTACTTGATGTTAGGTTGTTGGGAAGTATGAGTTTGGTTTGTTTATGTACGCAACTACGCATCTTAGGTAGTCTCTATTCAAGAATTCTAAGTTAATGAAATAACAAATCTTATTGATGTTGTTATCCGTCAAGTGGTTTTTAAACATTTACCCTGTAGTATATAGTAAACACAACGTTCAAAGAGGAACGAATAATTACTTGTCTGAAAAAGAACATCATCATAACTTTTCATTATACTCAAGCCTAATACAAATTACGTAAAATAATAATAACTTTATTTCTGTCTTGCATATGTAATCATATTGAGAAACTAAAGCGCAGTTAGAGACACCACAAAGGGTTTTTTATTTAGTGAACTTACAATGTATATATTAGAGCCAAGGTTAAAAGAGAGAGAGGGAGACAGATGAGTTAATGTAACCTTTTATCCTATTGATGTATTCTCCTTCAAGTTTGATAATCGTCTTAAAACCCCTTTGATATTTCTACTGGTTAATGGATTATGCAATAGGTTGTCATGTGATGAACATCAATGTATTTATGATCTAGACAGATTTGCATTTCCTTTCTCTGCCTCAAAAAAGTTTTAACAAAAGTTTTTAAGGTCATTATGAAAAAAAGGTTAAAATTGAGCAATCCTTTATAAGAAAAGGACAAAATGAAAAGTGCTACAGCAGTGCGTCGTAATGCAAGTCAATTGAATTGTTCATTTAAACCATTTATTAACACAAAGAATTATTCCATTGTTATTTGTCTTGAACTTTTAATGTGACATCATTTTGAAAACTCTATCAGGTTGCAAAATGTAAAATAAGACTTCTTCCAACAAAAGTGATAAAGATCATGCTTGTACAACGTCTCAAAATTGTTAAGTGCTATAATATTTCAGAATGTCATTGACCAACTGGTGTAGGCATATTTCTTTCTAAATTGTAATGGGTATTTTTCATTGTGATGTCCTTAAATGGATATTTCGTTCATTACTAGTTCTAACCCATTAGATCGTTTCAGTATTCACTGACAGAAGATATGTGATATTCAGGAAAAAGAGCAAGTTTTAGCATTATCTCTCGGGACTGATTGATTAGGATTTCAAAACCACTATATTGAAGATGATTGAGTGTAGCCAAACATTAGTGATTGGCATTAAGGGATTACCTACTGTTGGAATTTGCCTATTAGGCCAGGACCATTAGTTAAAAGATATGGACAACCCGGAAAAAAATAGTAGAAAGCTCATTTTTTCTGGAGACCTTCAAGATATCACCCTTACATCAATGGCACAAAGTTCTGCGAATTCTAGGTGGTGGCTTATTCAAAATGGCCGCCGTTTTCAAAGATTTTCTGAATTATTGAATATTTTTTACATTTATGTTGTATATTGAATGTTGTATATCAAATGAAAGCTTGTTTGTTTACCTTTCCAAAAATGTACATTTTATTGGTGTAGATAATAACCGAAGTGAAATATTGATCAAAATGCTTGCAAAATATACTTTTATTTCGGTAAAATTGAGAAATTTTTCATTTTGCTGATAATCATGTCATGCAATATATCAAATGAAAGCTTTTCTCAAATGCTTCTAAAAATGCTTAGTTATCTAACATAAGGGTATTTATGTAATCATAATTGTCTTTTGGAAACTTTTATATTAACCTTTTCCCCCACTTTAAGAAATTATACACATTAAAGTACTAAGACAGTACCAAGAACGTACGAGTGTCATTGAGTCGCCTGTGATCCATCATCATGGGAGGCTTCACAAACGCTTTGATGCATTTTGGCAGATGAAAATCCATTGTACTGATAGATATTAGTTACCGGTAATACCGACATCAATGTCAGCATTTATACCGCCAATGGGAGGTATTGCATGAACAACACCACCAGGTTAACAGAGAATGGAAACTCAAATGTCCATTACGGGTTAGAAAGTCACAGTGCAGTCTTTCATTTTGTGAATTGGCAAAGTTCCTTTAAGGGTATACTCAAAACCAACCATACAAGGGTGAAATCCACCAAGATTGAACATCCGTTGTGGGACAAAATCTCCAGTGGACAAAATCCCCAAGGACAAAGTCTCCAAGGACGAAATCCCCAGCAGACAAAACCCGAAACAGGGTATGAACAGGTATAGAAGTTACTGTTGTGTTGAAGTTTAACATCTGCTTTCACTTCTTGACCTCTTGGTCATTTCGCAGATATGGGGAAATCCTTTAATTATTGTGAAAGAATATGGACTTATAATTTAGAGGAGATCATTGGCCCCATACAAATCAAAGTAGACGCTCCAGTGGCAAGAAAAGTAATTCTAGAGGATAAAAGTTATTTGGAATTTTGAAAAGAGTTGGGGTATATGACTCAAAAAGGAAGAGGTAATGAAAAGAAAATACCATTTGATATTCAGTATAATATTCATATATATAAACGTATATGTTAGTTTGTAAAATGAAGATGGAATAGAAGTTGATTACAAAAATTCATTTATTTCATATATTAAAGCAATAAGCCTACAGGTACTAAAATCAAAGATAATCCTTCGGAAGTTGGGATGAACAGTTAGATATATTTCTCAAACTTATCCTTCTTCTTATCAAAATAATACAAAACACACCTAATGATCTGATTGGATTGTTTGAAATGTTGTCCATAGATTGATATTTAGTCTTAGGGGATTTAGGCTATTTGGGATGAAGAGTTAATATTTGGTTACCTCAGAGGCCCATTTTATCTCTGGGTTTTTGCACAGCTATTGACACTTGGTCTTGCCCCTGTCACATTGAACAACCTTAAGTTTAATAACATCATCATTTGCCTTATGGGTATTAGTTTAGTAATGCCATTGGATTAATTTGATTCAGAATGTAGCATATTGGAATATGCTTTTCAAAACAGAGTTACTATTTGATGATTAATCGTGCATATCTCAGCTATTATGTCTATACTGTAAGAATCATTTGGTTGTATGGATGACTTGGATCTCACTCAGATCAGAAAAAGGCACAAATATCTGCTAAATCCGAAACACTCACTACACAAGTTTGCATAGCAATCAACCCCATGTGAGATCTCACAATGAACTTCAAAATGATATACTCTATGTCTGAGTGTTGAGTGGTCTGTTACCGCTACATGTGGCTAGGTTTATGAGTGCTACCAATTACACATCGATATAAATGGTATTTGTGGTACAGAATATGTTGTAATTTGAATGGATATTGTAATCTAAGTAACAGTTTCTGGCAAACAACTTCTATATTGTGGATACCACTTCTAAATGCCTTTCAAAGACTGCATGTATGCAAATATCTTTGTAACTTTGCACCATTTGTATATTGACTTTGACTTTACATCTTCAACAATTTAAGCTTTTAAACAATAGAGGCGGGGCCCATCAGCAGATATTCCTTTCAATTCTGAAACGAAAACCATTACCTTCATGGGTCGCATTTCTTTATTGTGGCAAGACAGTGATTAATCACTCAAATACAAAACAAAGAGTCAAGATACAGGCCTGGAAATGACAAGTTGATTGTATCAACTGCAATGGATATTGTCCAATGAAACAAGTATCTGTTAAAGTAGATGGCTTTGGTGATGATGGTTGCATAGGCCACAACTGACATAAAATGAAATTATTCTGTATGGATCCAGTCCTTTGACACTATTTTTCAGAGCATATATCAACATCTATGTTTGCTCATGCAGTTTCGACGTATGACAAACTCATACCGCCATAATTAGATAAAGAAGAAAGCTCTAGTAGAAAGTTCTCAAACTGAAATGCAATGGGTGTTTCTTTTAGAATGGATTCCAAAGGTGGCATTGTTTTAAAAACATTCATTTTGAAAATCTTCAGCTAACGAATCAGAGTAATCTCTGAACCACCATGTATTTCAAATCAGTCCAGAGAGTCAGCGTTTCATTCTCTTTCAAATTGGAGTCACTCATCTGAAGCTGTGTGTTCCACAGAATATACCTTACTGTACAGCAATAGTAGGAAATGGATTACCATCAAGTGAATGGGAATGTCAGTACAGAAATGCGATATTTGTTCAATCTGGTCTACATTTATCACAAAAGTTCTGAAAATAGTTTCTTGTGGATGCTTGAAATGATTCATCTGTTTGAAAGTGTGATTAGAGTGTTCAAGCCTGTGTATGGGATGTCATTTAAAATGCTGTAGTACTGCTACTGATTTTAGTGACTAACTGTGAGCACATGAATTCTTCATGTTATAAAAGTATATTTTGCAAGCATTTTGATCAATATTTCACTTCGGTTATTATCTACACCAATAATAAGTACATTTTTGAAAAGGTAATCAAACAAGCTTTCATTTGATATACAACATTCAATATACAACACAAATGTAAAAAATATTCAATAATTCAGAAAATCTTTGGCGGCCATATTGGAAATGGCGGCCATTTTGAAAAAGGCACAAGCTGGAATTTCCAGAACTTTGTGCCATTGTTTTGAGAATGATATTTCTTAGGTTTCCAGAAAAAATCAGCTTTCTACTATTTTTTTCCACCTCATTTCTAATGGTCCTGGCCTATATGTTATGTTTTATACTTTGCTTAATTCTTTCCTTCAAAGCAAAGGTAAAATAACGATAGTTAAATGATAAACGTAAGACGTTTAAGATATTGTGTTTTATTCAGTTTGAAAGTGAGTTATGGATGAAAATGAGAATACGGTGTTTATCCACCAAAGTTGTAATCACTATATAAGGCAATTTCTATTCTTTATCCATTATTCCCTGAAATACAGAGAAATAGCAGAGCCAAGTAATTGGTTATGATCTTTATTTTTCTTATCATGAATTACTTTCTATTGTTGACGTTTAGAACTGTAATGTAGGGGCAACATAAGTCTGCTTGGCGCTTTCTAGTAAATCGATGGTGTTAGTTAAGAAATTAGTTAAGAAAACATAAAATCAATCGTCGACTACAATACCTTGTTTGTTAAGAAAACTATTAAATTGGATTGTGACCACTACTCTCAAAGTACAATGCGTAAGTTATTAGAAAACTATTCAATAAAGACAGTTAGAGAGGTTTTGTCTGGTACGTATGTACTTTAAGAATATCGTTAGGTTTTTTATTGTATTGTTTTTGCTAGAGAACCAGTAATTATAGGTTGTGAGATGCTTTTGATTGCATTGACAGTTGCCAGTTACTTACCTGGTTAAATTCTTTATTAACAAAAACAACACTCAGCATTTATATATTTCATTGAAATTTTCTACTTCTACGAAAAGACCTAAAAATCCTCCTACGAAAAGACAGAAATTCACTCCTACGAACGGGATCCTCCTACGAAAAGACCTACACCCAACGAGAATACCACTGTTTCGGGATCCTAATTGATATAAAAAGGAGCCTAGCACATGGCAAATTTATAGCTACGTTCAACTGTCTGGGAATGCTTAGAAATGGCATAGAAATGTTAAGAAGGTTTTTAGGAGCAACCGACGTCAACGTAATGTTAATGTCAACAGAAATATACAGTAGGGTCGTCTAGACATGTAAAGTCAAAGGATAGCTGGTGTAGGTAAATGCAATTATATCTGCAAATCACAATAGTCATGGCCATTGACTTTCATGTCCATTAACTTATCTTTGCAATACACATATATGACATCATAAATATAGTTTTTCAACTGATGAATACCTGCATCAAATCTATATCAAATTTGCAACAACGGATTTAACTAGGATACAACGAAAGTATTACTTTTGTGAACTGATATGTGGGTCTAAATTGGTTGTGTTTAACAAAGATTATGTACGGTTCTGTTAATTTGCATATTCGTTGACGGAAATGTCAAATGAATTTGTCAAGTTATTTACAAACTTATTTATGTTATGTTCGTTTATCAATTATGTGACCTGTATTTCATATGGCTGTTTCTTTACAAAACACTTTGATATAAGTTAAACTTGTGAATGTTGTCTGAAACGTTTATTGATGAGTTCACATGGTCTGGCGTTCTCATCCCGAGTTGTTGAGTCTTGAATCAAGATTTGGTTGTAATAGTACAAATAAAGTCGTAGTCTTTGATTGCTTATTCAAACTAGGTATCACGGCAAGTAATGCCTCAACAGATTAGTTCATATTGCTTGTATCACCCAATCGTTCTCTTGTGGGATGGCTATTATCTACGTTTCCTTTCACTAATCAAAACTCTATTTAAGTTGTTCGTGATTATTTTGGTTGCAAAAGGAAAAACAAAAATTTCCCATTTCAACGGGAATGTTAAACTGCTCTTTACAAACAATTTGTTAATTTTCATTTAAAAACATCAAAAACATCAACAGTCATAATGACATGATTGGTAAGTGATTACCGTAAAGTCACATAACAGATCTAGTAGAGTCATTTAGATGAGGGTTTATAATGCTATGATAGCGCTTCAGCAGTCTAACAAAGCTAAAATCCAGCTGGTAAATGGAAATCTTGTTTATTATGGGTTAGTTAAATGTAAAGTATATAGTAAACAGTTGCAGAAAAACTTTCTCACAGTCGTCTTTTCACAATTATTTAATTGATTCACAAGTGACTACATGTGATAAAATCAAATTTAATTATTGGGAAAACCCCTTGAATTGAAATCAACACCCCCATATCTTGTCAGAAACCTTATCAGAAAAGAAAAATTACATCTATTGGTATATTTATTACTCATAATAAGATTTCTGAACTTTCTTTCTTGCAGCAATTTGGTCCCACTTAAGTTCGAAATATCAGCAATTAACTAAACGAAAAGTTTGGAGAATAATAGTCACATTCTTTAGAAGTATCACTCATAAAAAATAATGAGACATTAATGTTATCAATAATGGTAACAGTAACATGGCACTCATTGTTATGCGGTATCTGACAGATAAATCTTTCTACTGTTCCTTTTACAGTTAGTACAAATTAACTATAGAATTGTTAGGAAACATAAGAATTCAAGCATTTAAACTAACTTTATTTAAAAGACAACTACCTTAAATGGATTCAGGACCTATATGCTCGAAAAAGCAAATGTACGCCCCTTAGCTCCACCTTTTGTGTAACGTTTGCAAAAAAGTGCCAGTTATACAGTTTAAGTGATCTCGGCTTTTCGCATACTTGGCTAGCAACAACGTCGCATTCACATGATTAGTGTGATGTGTTGCGAATACAGTCGCTACATCGCCAATACGCAGTTTTACCTATACTCTATAAAAAAGACAAGTTTTTATTCTTTATTTCACCTGACAGTGTGATAAACCTTTAGACACAGGTGTTATGAAACTGAATTAAACGAACTTTACTAAAAGTTCTTGATCAAAAAGACACAAAAAATCTTGAAAATGTTGCAAACGTAAGAGAGATGGTCCATGTAAGCGAAGTACAATTTGCCTTGTAACAAGAATTAAAGGCCCAGTATTCCTTTATCTATTTTTTATTGATTTTCAAACTTCTAATTCATGATATTTTGATAAAGATGGTTTGGTATACACAAGAATTGCACGTTGATTATTTTAGCGACAGGTTTACGTATATGTTACCAACACTGGTATGATATAAAAACAGTCCAAACATCAAGGTTATCGTAACTGTTTTAAACACATGTAAGTTTAATGGCTAGTGATTTGCAGAGTCAAAGATAAATTTGTGAAACACCAGATGATACTTTTACATAATTTGATTGAGCTTCACGGAAAATGTACAATTTGTAACACTGACTCTGATTATTTGAACATGTTCTGTTCAATCAACAGCAATCCGAATAATGAACTAATTCCTTTCACATATTACTGTGATGCATACATGAGTAATGTTTAAAACTGGACAATGCTAATATTTCTATTAGTTATAGTGCATCCTTATCGCTAACACAAACATGATGAGAAAGGTGATGAATTTGATGAACTCTGACGTTCTTGAAAATAGTTTGTTGAGTTTTTATAGTTAGTGTTGCTAAAAGTTGTCATTAAAGTAGAAATTTGTCACATTAGAAACAATCCTATTTTTTGCCTACCCATTCTCTCCTCACAGAGGCCTAGGCAGATCAAGTAAAAAAATGTTGATACAGCCTCTGTTCTATTACGCTGAAATCCCTGGGTTCCGGCAGTTTTCCCTGGCGGAAAAAAATTGGACCACAATCCATTTGAATTTCTTTATCAAATGACAACGCTTCTCTCATGGAATGGGTGATTCATATCACAATGCCTTTGCCATCATTTAGAAGTCAAAATGGTGATTTGAGAAAAGCGTCGCTGATTGCACAACTACCTTTGATTGCCCCCAATCAGGCGTCTCCCATTCTATCCCACAAACTCGGCGTAATAGAACAGAGACTGTATCAACAATTCATGACTTGATCTACCTCTGTGGGGAGTGAATGTTGCCTACCTGGAAGTTGTCCTAATGTAACTGAACAATGATTTCACATTTAAATACTGCTTGAAAAACTGTCTATGGGGATGCTTGTGCAAAGGATTGATTTAACATTGTAATTTTTCAAGAGGAGCTCCTTTGTCACAATTGTACTTACTGATTTCCCAAGATATCAGATCAATCTGTTATGTTATTTACATTGTCCAAATTGTCACTGGGGTTGACCTGAAATAGGTATTAAATCAGACTTGATAAATTAAACCTTGTGTTGTAATGGAAGTGATAATATTTATAATAAAGTGATAGACTTAAGGATTGTTTTACATGTTTTTCATTATATCAAACTTTTCTCTTATTTTTATCGCAAATCAATGTTGACATCAATGTCGTCAATTTGTAGCTTGTAACGGGAAAGAATAATACATAGTTGGGTAAAAAAAATGAAAAATCCATAAATTAGAACGGTAGAATTGTTATCGTAATACATGTAATTGTCGCCCATGCAATAACAATTAATTTTTTCCGGATTTGATATTTCTAGAATTACCCCCATTAGCATTAAAACGAGATTATATAAAAGTTACTTGAGTTTGAGTTTTCACTACTTTAGGAATTTATATTGCAGACCTGACATAAACAAGTTTTACAGTTGCTATGGACAATGGAAGAATTTCTAAAATATTTTTGTTGCTACTTTTTACCAAATTGACGAGAACTGAAAAAGCACAAGCACAGTTACAAAGCCAGAGTAATCCCACTGCAAATGATGATAAATCACGGTGTTGAAGCAAAATGAGACGAGTGCACGACTACAAATCGTAAAAATATTATGGTTCAATACAGTTGACGAAATAATGCATGAGGTTTTCAAAAGGACTCTATGATTAATAGTGTAGCCATCAAAATAAAAAATAGTATGCTTTATGTTCGTGAGATTATCTTTTAACGTTTGAATTATTAAAATAAAACATATGCAACACAGCCTTAATATTCAACACCGTTAATGAATTACTTTTTGCAGAAACGGTTTGATGTTGAACTTTTCATTTGTTTTATAGCTTCAGACAACTTTCTCAGAAAAAACCCGTCAAATTGTAGACAAACAAAGACAAATACATAACAACAGTAGTAAGTAAGTCGCAGTAGTGTCGGCTTACTCGTTGCTTTAAAACATGTGAAGTCTTACTCAATCAATGAAATGATGTGATATTCTAGCTGTTGATGTGAAGCAACAAATCAGAAACTTGGCTTTGGGCGTTTCTTTTTCTCAGTGTATGCTGAGTGGAAAGCTATAACAGAAACAAATAACTCATATTTTCATGTAATCTTCTTAATTTATCCTAATTTTTTAATGATAGGTAGTGAAACAGCAAAAGACATTATCTAGGATATACGAAACGGGATTGACTAACTAAAAAAACGATGCATTATAAGACACAGATTAACAACATTTTTATTGACCTTATATTACAGGTCAATACGAGGTTTGCTTATAAAATGCCATATAAATACACATAGCAAAGGTCCTTTTAATTATATTTAAAGAAAAATGTCTTAATAACCATTATTTAGTATTCATTATGGAATCCCATCAATCGTGTAATCTTTTGTTACTCTAAGCATAATCACATTATAACAAAAATGTGTTTTTCTTGTTTAGAAGTACGGCAAAACACCATATTTTTACACCCACCGCCAAATAAGTAACTTCCATGATATATTCAAATTGTCCCAGTAAAATATATATGATTTTCTCCTATACATAACCTCCAACATCACGAACGTTTGATTTCGAGTTAATATTTACTATGGCACAAAAACCTCATGTATATGTTTAACTCGAATCGAAAAAAGAATGTTGTTCTCTGTCTGCTATCATGCTTCCATATTACATATTTATCTAAAAGGTTTGCATGACCATTTTTTTTAAATTTCTAACACAACTAGGAATAAACTATAACTATCATATATTTAGTTTTACTTTGATCAACAATTGCTGATGATCTTCGACTATATTTCAGTTGTACGTACAAATGTTTGTAAAATTTGACTATTTTACATTACATTATAGTTTAAAACTGTCAGAAATTTATTAAATCTGTTATTAATATATCTGCATTGTGCTAAAAGACCATTTCAAATAAAGAGCATTATCATAATAATAAGTTGATATTCTTAAGAATTTAGATCCGCTGCCTGAATCATACAAAACACCAAAATTTTTGTCGTAAACCTATTTTGATTTAATCGTCTAGGGCATTTGTAACTGAATGAAACGTTATATGATAATTATAGTTATTTCCTTTTTGTATAGGAAATAAAAAAGAATGTTCATGTTGTAAGCAGGTATTGTGGTTCTTTATTTCTCTCAAAAGTACTAGTAACCTTCCAAAGTGGCTTATCTGCGGACAACCTATTTGTCATGCGAGATTAGTTTCCTTTGCAGACGATTTAGTGTAAGTAAAACATCAATCAGTTGTGGTTGGTCGACAAAGCATTCCAAATTGCTGTGATAGTACAAAATACAGCGGATTTATTAAACTAGAAATTGTTGTTATAATATGAATAGTAATAGAATTATTAAGAAGTCTCAAATTGTGATCTTTGAAAAATTCATGAATTGATGTGATGTAGATAGAAATCCATACCAAAATTTTAACCAGAAAGGTTTTTCACACAGTTCACAAAAAATAAAAGATAACATACGCACATTTTATTAATTCATAACTTGATATCGAGTACCTGTTAATCCTAAACCCGTTTGTCATCGAATATACATTGACCATAAAAACAGCCTTAGTCTTACACAGTAGTTACTCCGGCAATACAGATATGCATAAAAACCATTTACCTCTCCAAACTAATACTAAATTGTTCGTTAAAAGAACATATGTATAAATTATATTATATATATATATTATACATCTAAATATCAATCTGTGTCAATCTCTGCACAAGGACACCATGTACATGTCACGTATATAGACATTGTCTTTGTCATTTATAGCAATGTTCCTGCAACTCATTCCTCTTTACTTCCCACTCCTTACTGACATGAACAGAATAACAACATCTTTTTAGAATTTGAACCTATTTTAGTCTTTCGTGACTCCAACATAAGTTTTAATCAATGTTCATGCTGCGATAGGATTGGCACTACCTAGTTCCAGCAGATGGTAAGGATTGTTACACGTAAGTCGTTTCCATCATCATATGTTCTGAATTGTCAGAACAGAACTATATCACGCACGGCAAATAAAAGTAAGTTCAGTCAAACAAGAGGATAAGTGATCAGCTGGAAGATTTTTCTTAATATTGAAACTTGTACTATGATCCCTGATCAACATTTATTGAACCTCTCGAATACTAATGCCTTATCAGCTAGAATCTTATTTTATAATTTCATGGCAACTTGATTTGGTCAAAACGTTTACAGAAGAACAGCTCATCTAACGTTCGTTATATGCATTCATTCATTCATTCATTCATAAGGTTTCAGAAGCATTGTTAATTTAATAAACAGTAATCCATAAATTTATACTCTATTTATTCATCGTTAATGTTAACTAACATGGAAGAAAAGCATCACTACATGAACATTTTTAAAACATTATTTCAATGACTATGACAATGACTGCTTTACACATGTACACATCTCACGTTTTGTATATGGGAAAGGTTACTAGCATAAATATTTGAAATTCACCTACAACACTCTGTGAATGATAAGAGGTTTGTAATAATTTTAAAATCACTGTTTTGGATAAGGTATGCACATCCCAAAATGTTACCGATAACGTAGGTGTGCATGAAGCTTGATTTGTAAACTACGAAAACCATGAGATCAATAACTTCATTTTGTCTGCTATTTCTCACGCTCTGCCGAAACGGAAATTAGCATCAACAGAAGCTAATAGCTGGTTTAAGGACAGGGAAATGAATACACACTATCAATTTACTTTATAATGTAACAGGCAAGTATCGATGCTGTTGACTTCATTGTTCAATTTCAATTGTAGTTATTCTTAAGTCAGTCAAACGATGTCCCATGCTCAAAATGTTAAAAAAGGGAAATATGGCTTCACAAATGAACCTTATTTCAAATGACATAGAGGCCAGATGATTGGTAAAGCGGTAAAATACACTGAAGGCTAGTAATGAGGAGAGGACACTGATAGTAAGGTAGAAGTGAACCTCTTTTGATATTAATAGAAATAAGTGAATGGGTGAGTGAGTTATTGTTTTACGCCACTTGGACAATATTTCCTCCTTTCGCGGCGTGGATGGGAATACGGTTTCTGTTGTTGGTTGTACAATTTTGGACGGGAAAAATACTCGATTACATGTATAGGCTACTATTTTTGCCGTTTGCATCAGATTAATGGGGAAAAATCACTTAATCAACATTGTTTGCTCTAGTTGCTCCTTGAAGTTTGACTTGAGTTTGAGTGACCTGAACTTTCTAAAACATTACCTTATCAGTTTCAATCTTTTTTGTTATTTAAATAAATTTATCTGTTAAAGAATAATTTGTCAATCAGGAAGTATGCAATTTTACTGCATGCTTTAATAATAATATTATAGTTAAAGAGAGTTCTCAACTTTGTTAGATAAGTTAGGCATTTTAACGAAATTGTTACTATGTATTGTTTTATAACCCAGAGTGATTTGCTATTCCGGTTCATAAAAGATTTATTTTTCCAATTAAACTATCACAATGAACTACAGATACATTGATCTGTGATAATGTCTATTGCGATGAATCGATGTAACGAGTACATCCAGCTCTCATCACATCACATATATATATATATATATATATATATATAATCATTGTTTTATCAATAAAATAATAAAATAATAATAAGTTAATAAAAGCCATATGTCTCTTCTTCTATATTGTATAGTTGTTTTTATATATTTAAAGGAGTAATGCGATGTTAACACACCAACTTAATAACATTTTACAGAAACAGTAGTAAACATCCATTTCCTTTTGCTTAATCATGTTTTACATGTGTTCAACAAGAATATCGCAAACTCCCACAAACCGTAATCAGTTAAAACAAGCTCTATATTGAAACAGGAAGAATTGATAACCAGGGACACGCTGTCTATAGACGTCAATATCAAGACATCCCTGCAAGACGGCTACAGCTCCGCACACCAAATATTGCATGACTAACTCTGATCTATTCACTTCAAAACTACACTCTGATAATATGCAGATAATCCCCTTTTCGAGATTACTACCTTTACTTCAGAAGCCTAGCAACACATTTGTCAAACGAGATTTTGATTAAAATTAGTTTTTTGTAGTGTTGTCACGAAAAGGGAGAAAACAGACAAGAGATTATTGTTCCTTTCATTATAAGGATTTAGCTTATATAAAGTTCAGATACGATGCACATGTGCTAAAGCGTGGTACAGTAACTGACATTGGAATTTATTGTTAAGAGACATTCCTTTATCCGTCCTACGATAAAATTGATAATTGGTCTGTCAGGAAAAGTGAAGTTTGAAAAGGTTTTCTTATTTGGAGCTAAGTGTCATGTACGGTCAATAAACTATATACAATATGTATAGTTCCAGAACACATGTTTTGTCTCATTATTTTTTATCCTTTTGTTAACTGTTAAATCTCTTCTCACAACCCAATCATCCATAATCAGAGAACAAATTATGAGGAATCACATAAAGTCCATTAGCGGCCGTTTTCGTGTGAACAACTTTAATTCATTTTGTGTAAGGAAAGGAATTGCATGGCTTAACTTGTACATTACATATTTCATTTTTTACGATTTATACGATTGCGATATTAAATTTATGTACATTGTCTTTCAGCCATTTACTTCCATGTCCTGACATCACCTTATATGCCCCTAAAACGTGTTACTGTCCCTTTAAAAAGCCCATGTGCTAATTACTAAATATTTAGTAACAATGGGCTTCTGTTTGCCGCTAAACAAAGTCCAAGTGGCATGATATGCACTTATATTTAGCTTCCTTATGCATTTACCATTGCACTGTTTCAGTATGTACATGGTCTTATGATGTGGTAGGAGAGACAAAGGACTATGAAACGAATAAACTACTATATAATCATCTTACCCCCCGGGAAATGTGGACTATATAGTTGTTGTTCCAGGGGGAATTTCTACGATATAGCCCCCTATTCCGGAGGGAGATTAAGCAAGGCTGATACGTTTCAGGCACTTTGAAAAGTAAAATATCAAATATCAAAAGATGTTTAACTATTCTATTCTGACATATCATGGAAACTTGTACTAGATTTTACTTGATATTGTGAATAATCTTCAAAACCTGACGATTCCACGGCCTGAAAGTTAATCAGCAGTGGAAATTTAAAATAGTATTCCAATATCAACACATCAGAGTGGCGTCATCAGAATGTTTTAATCATAGTTGAACTTAGCAATCTTCGCCTTTTCAGTTTGTCTTCATGATGCCATGCCTTAACCATATCTTAATTTCCTATTCTTGTACTTATGAGTGTCAGTACAGAAGGGATCACAGTGAAATGGCCTATGTTTGAATTTGTCAATGGGAGCAAATGCTAACATTTATGTGAAACAAAGTCAAGTCAATCATGAGTGGCAGCATACAAACAGGAAGTAATCCCCATCTCTTAGTCTAAGTTTTTATTGTAAATTCCTCATGAACTGAGTCATCACCAGACGTACTCATCTTCATTGACAGGAGCAAACCCGTGGACGAGTGTTGCTGCTCCAGCGTAACGTGGCAGATCTTTCTTTCCTTAATTGTAAAAAATTACTGCTCTTGATGATGATTATATTCAATAAAACATGTACTTTAAAGAATATCGGTTCAGTCACTTCGACATATTATTGATTATTGATAAGATAATTATGGAGAGTGACATAGAAATGTCTGTTTTATCAAGATTATCTTATTGCTTTGTCAAAACCAATATTAAGTTACGGATTATTCATTCAATATCGACAGTGTCAGTTGAGTTCGACAGATGCTAATGGTTTGAAAGTTATCTAAAATATCATCACTCTTAACGAAGCTACCAAAGTGAGAACCCAGGTAATTGAGAACACTCTCTTTTCAAAGACGTTTGCAGACTTATTTACATTGATTCCACACGTTAAATCAACTTCATTAACTAGTTTATTATTCATCTATCGGAACCTTGCAGCTGCTTAAGTGTTACAATGTCACCGAGTTTCTTTTTTACTATTAGCCGGGTCCATCTTCTTTTGTTTCTAATGATTTCATTTCGAATTATATTGTTTGACAAAATTTAAGATATCTAATTACATTATGCATTAACGAAATCTACTGTACATGATTAAAGTTTTCATTTCGAATTTTCATATAATTGATAATAAATAATATATAATTGTCGTTAATGTTCGGGAGTCGGAAATAAAACAGACCAACACTTATTTTTCAACTTATAAAAAAAGCTTTTTGAATAAGTCATTTAAGATGTTTCAGCTTCTCAATCAGCGTGAAGATCACTCGAGCGTTAAAGTCACCTAAAGAGGGAATGATAAGAGACTTTTACAGACCAAGCTGAATCCCCTTCCGTCCTTAATCCCTCTACAAATCGTTTCAGACTCACGCAGAATTATCTCATCAACCAACCTGCTAACCTTATGACACAGGTGGTTTTATTTATGTATATGTATCCATATGGACTTGCAAACAACCAAGTCTGTAAAGACAGAAAAAAAACCCACCTGATTCTTACGTAAGTGTACTTTTAGTCACACAAGAACACAATTTATAATGTTCTAAGCCATATATAGTGGTCATATGAACATATTGTTTTGAGCTGGTCTGCGAAAGTTGAATTATTTTGTTTGACAAAATTTAAAATATCTTCTTACATAATGCATTGAAGAAATATACTGTATATGATTGAAGCGATGGTGCAATTGTCACCTGGACTTCCAGGATTAGTGTTGCGACACATAGTCAGGAGGCAGTCAGACTATTGAAAATGATTATAAGCTTATATTTAACGTACCTTCCAAATTCTCCTAATAGTGTAATTTATACGCCCTTTCACAAACATGTTACTTGCTACTTGCATGTATTTGAGTCCGCATCTTGACTTGAATGTGTTTCTTATCAAGATGTTTCAGGGATGCAGTGTTTATGATGTCTTAACTTGTCTTATTTATTTAACTTTTGCAATGACACATGTGTTTGCTCTAGTGACGAGTGTGGGTCATCGGCTTAAATGATCAGGAAATAGTTCCACGTCTATCAGACAGGCTTAAAATTTCTTTAAGAGGCAGGATTAAGTTCTTATCTTGAGCTGTTAGAATTTTAGAGGCCTATCTGAGATGGACATCGTAAAGTGCAACGAGATTAAGAGGATATCCGCAGATTTTAAGTAAACGACGGAACACTATTACAAATGCTCCTTTTCTGTAAAGGAATCGTTCACACTATTGTCATTAGCATATATTAACAATTTCTCTCTTTGGCTGTTATGAACAATCTGTGACCTATAACTAATAGCTTAAGTGCAGGTTTCTTCCGACCATAGGTACCACAGTATATTGTTGATTTGCTTGACAAGATCAAATTAACAAGCAGTTCGGTATTTGAAAATACACTTGTTCTGTATAGGTATTTCATAGTTCGGGATAAGTAAAATACATTGCATATTTCACAACATTTTGTTATCTTTCTTATATGAAAAAGAAATACGTTAGAAGTTTCAGCCAAAGAATGCCTTAAACTATGTATTTTCATAATGCAACCAACCAATTAACATTTAAGGTGGAATGTAAAATGTTGCACAGTAATACGTTAAAGTGAGCAGAGGTCACAGATAATGTAACAGATGTTGGCCTGCATTTATTAAAGATCCAACGTTTACGTGCATATGTTTTAGAGTTCTCCCTGCAAATACTTAGCACGTTTGTCATGGTGATTCCTGAAGAAAATGCCATTTTGAGTCAAATGCGATTCTAATGAGACGTTTTCATTGGTCAGACATTTACAGTTGGGGTAGTCTAGACAGATTATTGTCAATGGATAAACATTGGTGACAATAGAAAAAAAATAGACCCTGTACAGTAAATCAGCTTTAGAAAACAATAAAATAAAATGTTCGTAGATCCGATTACAGAGGCATTGCTTGATAAATTACAAATTAAATTGACCAATTTTGCAAATGTCGGGAAATATGGGACCTGCTTTCTTGTCCTTAGGGTCACATTGGGTCAACATTAATATCGTTTCTTATCTAGAGGAGAAAGATGTCTTAAATGATTTTTTTTTTGTGTGAACTTAATTTTCTCCTGAGCGATGTTAGCTACCAAAACTTATAATAATGCCATTGAATTCATCACAATATATCAATTGTGTGCATAGAATAGTTTGTTTGTCAACCATAAACTTTTGATAAACAACATATCTTTAATACGGAACGTGAATGACAAAGAGTCAATTTTAGTTCTGTCATTTACATTTATTTAGTCTAGCTAAATATTTTTAAAACAAACAGTCTGACAAAACCCTTGATATATCATGTTCTCTATCATATGATTCAGACTTAAAGGTCTGTCTTAGCCTTTTGAAAATAATATTACGAAAGAAACTGAATCTCCAGATTAAGATATATCGTTGAAGAGAGTTTTGCCTAATGTCAGCATACTTTGCACTTTCAGAATATTTCAATAAAGACTAATAAGCTAGATTTCTTTGTTTTAAGTCTTTCATAAAAGTAAATGAGGTTTTCAATACACAATATTCTACAAAGAAACGAAAGCGGGAAAGGGTGTCTACATTATTAATCTTTATCATTATCTCTTTCCCTGTCTTAGCCCATCATGATGTTATGAGTAAAACCGTTTTAATGAACAACCAAAGAACTAAAACAATTACTATTGAGCAAAATCAGATTTGGTTGTTTCAATATAAACAGTTTCTTTTAATAATTTTGTCCTACTTGACATTTCGTATATCAGCTATGACTAAACAACAATTTTAGAGATAAATAGCGACTATAGGTTTAATGCAGTGTCATTCTTTTGAAGTATCAATCTGTAAGTTAAAAGAGACATTAATGTTATCAATGATGACAACAACTCATTCGTGTTTTCTAACGGCTAAATCTTCCTATTGTATATCGTAGCCTATCTGTAGTGCATAGTTTTCATAGTTTCATTGAAAACTGTGTACAATAATAGGGTTAAACATACGATAGTAAACTCTTGAAAATTCTAAACAAAAAATAAAGCCATAGACATGCAAATTTGATTAGCATCAAAAGAAAGAAAAAAGAAAACGCAATACCATTACATTATCTTTGTCATTGCAGTCAATTAAAAAGTAAGGACTATGTGACTAAACAAACACAATATATTGGTGGAATATGAATAGTCATATGTCTATTTGATTGTCATTAGACCTAATTTGATGGAAAGATTTATCTGATAAAAAATTATTTGATCAATTTAGTAATTTTATTAGGAACATACAATTATAACAACGCTTAATGCCAAACAACTATTAATACCAATCGATAAATGATTACCAATATTATGCCAAGTGATGATTTAAATTTATGTAAATACATTTGCACTTAGTTATGTAAGTATGATTTATTTGCATTTCATGCTCGTTAGAGATCCCTGTATGATTTTGATTATTCTAAATATAAACAAAAAATATTGAACTTGCAATCATTGTGAAGTCGTACGGTTAGGAGAATTACACAGGGACAACATCCAGAAGTAACTTTATGCAAATCAACAATGACTGAAGGGCTGTTGAAACTGAATTTAGTCGGTATTCTTGAATTTATTGATTTGTGGTGTATTTCAGTTTGTCCTGATAGCAAGCGAAGTTTATTCTAAGACGCATATACCTATAGAGGTTTCTAAATCGGAGTCCATATATGTCGTGACATACAATCATCTTTGCTAGGCATATTAATTATTCTAGACATTTAAGATATCGCTATTGGTTGTATCAATTTCTGCTTGAAAACGACAATTGCATCGTGTCACCTATGAATGAACAATACCTAATCTATTTATCGTCATTATCGCGATATCAACTTTTAAAACAAAGTTACGTAAACATTAGTATAGTTTTGTTTTCGTACTTCACTCGAACGCAACTGCCTGAATCCCGAGAAAAGTGCTGAAATCCTAAAGTGCGTGCAAAACTAATGGCGACCGGCCAACAAGCATCGCAAAATTTTATTAAAGTTTAAAGGACATGTGCATGGTTTATTTTAGGAAAGTAGAATTATCTAACAAACGCAAGAAACTTGAAATAAAACGCCTGTTATGCGAAAAAACGGCCTCACACATGCTCCACGTGCAAAACTAATGGCCAGTTTTCGAACATTCTCCTACACATATGATCCCTCTCCCAGAAGTACAGAGAATATCTCCATGTCTGCTTATCTGAATAAACCCTATTTGGTTATTTCGAACATTGAGGAGATGTATTGACTGCAAGTATCATCTGTTTTATTTGTTTTTTCCTTTACGTTACTTTAGCTTGTTGACAATCCACTAGTATTCTCTAAAACAGTTTACGTATACGTTTCACCCTTTGAAGAGTATTGTAAACAATGCATACAAATCGTGATTTCCAAAACAGAAATGTTATATTTACTAGAGGATATCACTTAAGAGCGTTCTATTGTTAAGACACACGGAATTGTCGATGACATCATGACATGAAAAATCCCATAACTTTTTGTTTTAACCTCATCTTGACCATGAGCTTTCAAACTGCATGGCTACCACTCGATGAGCTTCGAATACTTTTCATAATGAGAAAATAGCTTGTGCACTTGTTCTTTAACCAATGTCGATCAGAAAGTGTTGAATTGGTTAGTCAGAGAGCAGTAACAGTTAACTACAAGGTTTATGAATATTCCTCAAATTGTGATAAGCAATCAATTGTCACCACAACATTATCATCCGACAACATCTAACGTCTTAACGTGCAACAGTCTAAGTCTGATGAGCTAAATTGTCTAATGGCGTTTAAATTAAACCTCTCATTCTAATTCATAATGGTAAGTAAATAATTTAAGAACAGAGATGTCATCTTTAATTTGGGAAAAGTTTGAAAATAGTGGCAGGTAGTCCCAGGACTCTCCATGTTAATATTTTGCTTGACAGTACTCGAAAACGGTTTATTATATTTTCTGTCAATTTTCATGTTTATTTCACTTCTCTACATAAGGTATAAAACGACATTGTTGCAAGTATTGGAATTTCATCGAGTCTTTATTTGTTCCCCTTGGCACATTACATTATCATACAAATATGACGTTAAGCTACAGCTGTACTTCTAGCTGGAATGATGAAACAATTTTCATACAATATTTTTTTTTTTTAAAACACAAAGTCCGTATTAGACCATTTTCTTAGAATGTATTGATTTTAGATAAAAGCCAAATTATTCCATAATTCCAAAAGCAAGAAAGTGAAATTTAAGAAGTGTTGACAAACAAATCAACATCAACTGTGTTCTTTTCTTTTGGATTATTAGCAAATTTTATTGTATTGCTATAAATGTTTGCAATTCTTAATTGGCTTATTTCTGACAATGAATGTTAAAGGTTAGGAATCAAACAACATACCTTAATTTTCCTATTTTTTGCGCTAAAGAAGATAATAATCATACATTAATACTGTTCAGGAAAGAAATATCACAGTTGCATTGTAAGATGTAAATTCGTTTCTACATATCAAAATCAGTTGTGTGTGTATTTTAAACCATTTTAGTGTCATTGATATACGAAAAGCAAAATTAACGTCGAAGGAAATTAAAGTTACGAAAAAAAAAGTGTAGGGTTTTAGTCTATCAGTGTGGGGAAATGTCACATTTCGCCAGTGGAGAATTAAATTATGAAGTCTACTTTATATAGTAAGTTCACTTTAGTCTATTTGAAAAGGAAGTAGTGCCCGAGGCCCACTACAATGCACGTCATTCGTATCTGAATGCTGTTCTTGGAAATTGTGCAATGGACATCATTGACAAAGCACAGCCAAGTCAAAGTGAACGTAAATAGTTCGAAATCAAATTGTTGTTATGGTAGAATGGAGATTATGAAATTGTGTTTGGCAATCATCGGCACATAACAGAATTATCATAGCTGTAAATTATCCATTTAAAACCTTACGCTTCACGTTCATTACGTTCAATTACAAAACCAAACTAAACATCATTATTGTGCTTGGGTGATGTTCAAAACGCAACACAATTTCAGTTCCATTAGTTGTATTGACGTGTTAACCAAAACGGAAACTTGATTTTCACGTAATGTATGTGTTTTTTGTCAACTAATATTGTTAAAGTGAAAGATATTTCAGATTATCGATCTCAAACAAATCAAACATGTTATGATGAATAAAGTGGATACATGCATTTGACATAAGGGAATGGAATCATATCTTTAAACGTTTTATGCTGACTTTTTATCTGTTGAAGCATGTACACATTAAAAGCTTTACTCTAATGTAACATTACTACATTCAGTTGATAAGTGTATCTCAAACATTATTTTTAGACCAGAAAAACAACAACACTGGAAGAAAGGATTTCAAGAGTAACTTCAAAACCCCATTTGGCAAAATCGAAGTGTGTGATTTCCCTTGATATATGTTATAATATATGTTGTATATGTGATTTACGGATCTGAAGTAGACACCTAGTGAAGACATTTCGCCAACTTATTTAGAAGAAGGAATATTGGGTGCTCAATAGAAGTGCGTTGTTCCTTGACCAAATGTTTCGAGTTCAAAAGTTTTTACTTGAAATAAGATTCAATTAACAGTTATATGTGAGTTCTTAGCACTAAACATTCACTGTCACAACTTGACTGTAAGTATACACTAGCCCTTACAAAATCATGCATGGTTATAATATTCGTAAATGAAACAAAGTTACGATGAAGTTACAATGCTACGTTTAAGGAGTAGCTTATTCATACTGATGAGTGTGAAGTCAAATTGTGATGTTTCCTTAACAGGAACTATCTTTTTTATGTTATATTTTTTTCACAGCCAATCTATAAACAATCTGCTGCATTGCTTGGCAGCATTTTAACCAAATGTCAGTTTTTGATCACACTATACCTCAACCGTCAGTGGTTGAGTTTTAGATTATTGTTACAAAGATATTGGTATTTGTTTTGTTAACGCAACAGGTTTTCATTCAAAACTGCAAGGGCAAACGTTTTATAGGTGATCTCTCTCTCTGAAATCGGAATTCAACAATGATTCAAGTAGCATTAAATAGGCTTCTGTTCCTACGCTAATTAATACTTAACAAGGCTTAAGGACCTTTTCGTCGTTATGGCCCTTATTGATTATAAACTTTATTCACAGCGCTGTATGCTCAACTCCATGCACGAAGCAGAACCACAAATACATCACACCAGGATAAGTAAGTATTGAGTGAGTGATACATTAAAGGAAAAGAAACCGGGAATGAATTATCGAATTCGTAAGGGGAGCTAGAATATCTCTCTAATATTTTAATAGAATGTCAAAATATGTTAAGGCCATACTTTAATGTTGGTTTGGTTGCTGGTCTAAGACTGAACAACTAAATAACTTCCAAAACAAAAACACTTATTCCAAGATAACGAAATTCTTAGAAGATAGGTTTCATTGGAAACTATAAAAAATAGAAATCCAATTGTGATCACAAAAGGCAGACACTAAACATGTTGACTGATCCAAATTCCATGTTTCAATGAGCTAGGTCATATAGTTTTTGAGTTATACTCCGGAAATGAAATGGACTGATTATGGATAGACGGATGGAGGATGACTGTACCCACAGGTATAACATAGTGATGTGTTCATGATGCTTATTGCCTCACAACAGTTTATAGAATTGTCCTTTTTAACAAACAATGATTGGGTTTAAGATACTGCATAAATGATTATTTTATCTAATATCCTTTATGTAACTAACGAATATGTTTTAGCACTATAGCATGTTACGTATTTGAAACATTGTAGGTATTTTAATAAACAATATCAGTGAGGAAATACCATTGCGAATCAATATGCCTTATTTAAACCATTAATAGGTGTTCACATACTCTTGGAGCTTTAGCATGATATGTGACACAGATTTCAACAAGTTTAGTTAATTAATCAGGTTTCTTAATGAGTTGTCTCATCCGATGTTGTATTTATGATATACATGCATGTACTAATAAATAAAAAGAGTAATATGAAGAAACAAAAAGAAGGTACTGCAGTGCCTTTAATGTATTAGGCCATGTTTGTACAAACGCTTTGAGCAATGAAAGCAACTTGAAAAGGTTTTTGGAGTCGTTAGCGCAATTTTATTTTTGTAAGTTGTCGAGAAGTGATAAGTTCAAGGAGGGTAACTAAGCAGAAGTTTGTGGATAAATCATTGGTTTCCTTAAAAAATGAGACACGTGCACAGCTGCAAGGAATAAGAAAGAATCCGATCCAGACGGTCAAAATAAATAATAAATGAAGAAAACTTGACATAGACATCAACACTTAACATTTCGGGTTTTCTGTTGATTCCCCTCTGATTTCTAGTTGGTAATCTGGATAATTTCTTATTCAGGATGTTTTTTAAAACATGGGACACGTTTCTAAAAAATTATTTTGAGTCATTCTCAATTACTCTTTTCTCAACATTAAGTAAAGATAGGAGACCAAGATTACAGAATCGGAATGCAACCTTGTCTAACAAATTGTCACTTGACATGTGAAGAAAAAGAGACTCGTGAATGTCGAGGATAATTTTGTTGACAAAACACCCTTTCAGAATCTTTGGAGTCATGTTTGTTTTTTGTTTTTTATGTTTTGGTGTCAAGGGAACACTTTTATGTAGCCATTTCGACATTTTATTCGGACTGTCACGAAACTATATCAAATTCGATTACCAGTTAAGAACTGAGATACAGCAAATTATATTGTCAAAGACGTGTGGAGACGTATCTTCATCAGATTCCAGTCTCAATGCAATCAATCAAATATTTTTTGGGTACACTGGAGGTGTGTTTTTATTCTATAAAGTTTGTTTCTATTCATCATATGAAAAGAGAAATAACATGACATAAATTCTGAAAACATTTAAAATCTATAATAATTCAAAGTTTGGATTTAGTGCCAAGAAACAAAATCGTGACATGAATTCAGAGTTATTCATCTTTAGACTATCTAAAACATTGTTGAAATGGGGATTATTATGCAACAGTCACGCAAGCTTTCTAGTCATCCACAGTGCAGATGATACATGTAGCTGTCTTTTCACAGACCAAGGTGAAAGATTACCTGACAATGTCAACATGTTCTCCTGTCCGAAATATCTGTACAAACACTCAACAACAAAATCTGTTTACCAAGTGATTTAGTGCAAAATGTAGTTACTATTCATACAAAATAAACATTTTATCGGGGCAAAGTCTAAGAAGTAACCAGGAAATAATTTATATACTGTATTTGTTTGAAGGATGGAAATGGCCATCTGGCCTACTGGAATTTATACGGTTAGAAGAGGCAGCCAGGCTATTTGATTGACTATATCTTTCAGTTAACAATAAACGTGCCTGTCGTATTCTCCAATTTATGTAATACTAGTATATCTATTAGGTGACGATATTTGTACAAACATGTCACTCTCTACATAAACTGAAATGCATTTGATTCAACCTCTCCCTTTCATTCTTTATACAATGATCAGTGTTCATAACACAATGTTACAAAGGATGCAGTGTTTATCATTTCTTGCTTTGTCCTATTTAAGCAACTGTAACAGTGACACATGTGTTTGTTCTAGTGACAATGTTGGTCGTGGGGTACTAATTGACTTTAGAAGTAATTTTACGTCCATCAGCACGACTTAAAGAGCCACTCTGTGATTTTCCTCACAAATTATTTTTTATGAATTCAAAATATCTCATATGTTCATCTTCCAAATGGCAATTATATGATAATATATGTTTTCTATAACAACAAAATTGCAGAGGACAAATCCACACATCAAATGTTACATGAATACAAGTTATATAACCTATTAAACATTCCTTAAACACAACTCATAGCTGTGATTTTAAATGCTTTAGATAACTTTGAAAAAAACATTCTATTGATGTACGAGCTTTAATATCCGGTTTTCTATCACCATCGTGTAATCAAATTTTCCTTTTGTCATTTTACGAAATCAAAATAGTTGTACATGTAAAAGAATTTTGTCCTTTAACAGTCGATCCTTCTCATCAGATGACACTGTTGGTGAAGTTTGGCAAATATGACCCTCAAGGAGTGGCTCTTTTAATGACATTGAAGAGGCAGGATTAAGTTGTTATCTTTAGCTGTTGGAAGTATAAAGGCCTGTCTGAGATGAACATCGAAAAGGTGATGCCATTTTGAGGATATTGGAAAGGTTAAGTACACAACAGTACAACATTATAAAAATGTACGTAAAGTGATTCATTTCTGTAGGAGTACCGTCAAAAGTATTAGACTTTTTTTTGTGAAAATAAATGAGTACATACCCGAATTTTGAAAATGTGTCTGGGGACATCCAATATGTACAGTTGCCTAAATTCGTTCACTTACCTGCGTATTCTAGTGCGAACATCACATGTAATTTGGAATTTCTTCTAGGCATCCTAGCATTGCTGAAACATAACGGATACTTTTGAAGTTTCACTACAAAAGTTAAGATTCAGTTTGCGTATTCGTATGTCAAACCTAACAGACACCCGTAACAAATTTGACAAGGCACTGAAGTGATTCAGCACCAGTGACGAGATATCCAGGAATATTATTTGGGAATGGTTATGTTACACATGGACAATTGGTGATCATTTGTATGTGCTTTTTAAATTATTTTGTTGACGTCAAAAAACGAAACCAAACAATTACATGATATTTACATTAAGATACAAAAGCAAGTGAACAAACATAACGTACCGCAGCTGTAAATGAAATCTTCTTCGCAAACCTACTTTTGCTGAGCCAAATGGTAGCTGATGGCTACTAAAACTGTAAATAATATTAAAATAAATCAATATTGTTTATATGACGCATGAATGACAAGAAGTGACGTGTTGTTTCACTTCATAAAAACAGATTATTGGAATCACAAAACATTAATAATCATTATGGTGCTATTGGCAGAGTGCTTAATCATAAAAACCCAATAACAGAGAGGGCGAAGAAATTGTGTGATCTATGTGGTGCTCGTCTTCAATTTTAGTTCAGTGATTTACTCGGTCAATTTACTGTTAGCTAAATACTCGTAATTCACCAAGTCTGACAATA
This sequence comes from Steromphala cineraria, assembly GCA_916613615.1. Classification (NCBI taxonomy): domain Eukaryota; kingdom Metazoa; phylum Mollusca; class Gastropoda; order Trochida; family Trochidae; genus Steromphala; species Steromphala cineraria. The sequence goes on along the minus strand of OU744722.1, from coordinate 65,335,007 downwards.
CCGTTGATGTATTAGACTCTCTATCTTATAATTCAGACGTTATGTTCTTGCTAAGTCTTTTGAAATTATTCTAGTAAGAACAAACTGATTATCCAGATGAAAATTCACCACTAAAGAGATGTTGCTTAATGTCAGCGTAATTTGCACTGTCAGAGTATTTCAATAAAAACACATAAGCACATTTTAAAGTCTCTTGTATTCTAAGTACAAATAAAGTCACTTTACGTTTTCAATGTACAAACGAAAAAACGAAACAGCAAGAACGTATTTATCTTTTAACCTTTAGATTTTCTCTTTCTCTGTCATCATTATGTTTTTCAATAAAACCATTTTGATCAACAGCATTATAACTAGAAATATCTGAGGGGTATATACTGCACATAATCAGATTTGGTTGTTTCAATATAAACAGTTTCTCTTGATAATTCCCTGCAGCAATTCTGTCCTATTTGACATTTCGTATATCAGCTATGACTAAACGACAATTATAGAGATAAATAGCGACTATTGTATTAATTCAGTATTATTCTTTTGAAGTATTAATCGGCAAGATAAAAAAGATATAATGTTATCAGTGATGGCAACAATGCACTTGTGTTTCCTAATAAATCTTTTTTTTTATCTCTTAGCGTATTTGTAATGGATATAAATATTCGTAGTTTTATACAACTGTAGCATCATCGGGTTCGAAGCAAGCTCTGGAATAGCTCTAATTGAAAGCTATATAGACCTGCGAAACGGTGAAGCATCCTGAGATTCTGTTAACAAACGTCTATAGAAGCAATTATCTTTTTGTGATGTCTGGAAGACGTGGGTACCAAAATAAACAAGAAAAAAAAGTGTAATGAAACAATCAAATATCAACTTGTGTATTGTAAAAACACGTGTTAAAAAAGTTTGTTTTATTGAAAACATGAAAACGGAATTTTCTTGAGAACATGAAAACGCCAAAAAAAGTCGAAACGTTGGATCCAATGAATAACTAGAAATATGTGCATGTGATGCACTGTGATGTCCCCCGCTAACCTTTAATCCGAAAGTGACCCTACCCCCATTATGTACAAATTTCAAATTGTTTCCATGGAAACCAGCAAAATAACAATTCAGAATAACCAAAGTAGCAAAAGGCACCACTCCCCCAGTAGTTCTAACCACATATCAAGTCTAGTAAAAAGATCTTGAATAGTTTTTAAGCTCAAGTACGGAAACAGACCCTACCCCCCATATACACCTAGTTCAACTGTTTCTATAGAAACAAGAAAAATAATTCAGAATAACTAAAATAGAAAAAGGCACCACTCCACCACTAGGTCTAACCACATACCAAGTTTCGTAAAATCATATTAAATAGTTTTTGCGATATGGCCCGGAAATGGTCCACCCTCCATATGTTCTAAGTTGAAAGTGTTGCCATGGAAACCAGGAAAAATTATATAATTCAGAATGACCTTAATAGCAAAAGGCACCACTCCACCACTAGATCTAACCACATACCAACTTTCGTAAAAAAATATTGAATACTTTTTCAGATATGGCCGGGAAACAGTCCCTACCCAAATATGCACTAAGTACTAACTGTTTCCATGTAAACCAGGAAAAGTACATAATTCAGAATGACCTAAATAGCAAAAGGCACCATTCCATCACTAGATCTAACCACATACCAAGTTTCGTAACAAAATATTGAACGGTTTTGGAGATATGGATCGGAAACGAAAGCATCCCCCAATATGCACTAAGTTCAAAATGTTTCCATGGAAACCAGAAAAAATAAAACACTTAGAATAACCAAAATAGCAAAAGGCACCACTCCAGTACTAGATCTAACCACATACAAAGTTTCGTGAAAAAATATTGAACGGTTTTGGAGATATGGTCCGGAAACGAAAGTGTTACGGAATTACGGAATTACGGAATTACGGAACCACAGAACCACGGAACCACGGTACCACGGAACCACGGAATTACGGACGGGACTGAAAACATTATGTCTCCCGCAAAGCTTTGCGGGGGACATAAAAAAAGAAACACATTCATATAGTTCTCCTTGTTATCGTCATTCTAAATTCTAAAATACCTTTCATAAAAGTACGGACAAATTGTCATTCCCCTGGAGACGTTATCCTTATGAATCCGTTTTATTTTTTCAATAAGACTGCTAGTGTCGTAAAGAATTTTTTATCAATGGCATTATAACAGCATCCTATTCACATTTCACCAATGCGTAAGGTAGACAAATTCCTAGACATTATTATTGAGAAAACATGTATCCTACGTATAGTTAACTAGAAGATACTGCCTAAGAGCATTCTTTTGCGAAGAAATGTTTGTGTTAATGGAAGTATTGATGACATCGTGACATGCACTATACAAACACTTTATGATTCCTACCTCATGATGACCATGAGCTTTTATACTTCATGGCGCCATCTCCATTTGTAACATTATCGGGTAAAATCCCTCAAAGCAAGAGATAACATCGTGTGCACGTGTTCCTTGGCCAAATGTTATCATAAAGCGTTGTATTGGTTAGTCAGATATCCACATGCACAGTAGAACTTTGCAAAACTTCCAAGGTCAAGATGATTATTTTTGTAAATGAGAATAACATAGTTTAGAGTTCAATAATTAACAAAATTCGGATTTGTAGTTGTCCAACAAGAAATTAAGAATTTAGGTGTCATCTTTCCTTAACGTTGATAGAAAATGACAAATTATTTGAAGTATGATATGAAGATTATCAGTCCATTAGTACATTACAAGAAATGGGTTACACATATATTAAGTCATTGTTAAATCAATGATATTATACAATTTTGCAATAACATTGGGATTGTATCATTGCATTAAATATATAATAAATAAGTCGGTACCATAGATTGTCTTCATATGACGTACAATGTATGTGCATGTATACGAAGGATCGATTTCAAGTAAACAATAAACATAGATAATATTGTTAAGATATTTATCAGAAAAAAAGAGTATTATTTGAGAGGCAATTTTAGGTACGAGTGTCGTGCAAGACAAGACAGACAGACAGACAGACAGACAGACAGAGACAAGACTACTTATAAAAGACTCGTTTTTTTACCGATGTTGCAGAATTTAAGAACACATCGCTCAATCTATTTCATAGTATATTTGCGTAATAGTTGTCACTAGCGGTTATACAACACAATGCCATAGACCTCACAATGGAAAAGTGATATCATAAGTTTCCGTGTGTTAATATTGAGATTTGTCATGTGTCCGAGTTAGATTAGCAAACGAGAACGAAGAATATAGTACGTTAGTTTATTGGTAGTTATCAAACACAGGTAGTCAAACCCAAGAACACAGAAATCTTCCTTTGAGACAAAGGATAAAATAGTTTTTCAAGAGAAGCTAACTAGAGAGAGAGCGCGAGAGAGAGAGAGATAGAGAGTACAATGCTACATGTGGGAGTTGTTTTTATATGCTGAATACGTGTGTAATCAAATCCTACTGTAACTGTAACTATCCTATTTCAGAAGGTTAATTAATTCGGGGCTCCACTTGTAAAGAATAAGTTATATGGAAAATAGTCGTCGTCTTAGAAATACATCCTATCGTATCATTTTCTAAGGAAAATTGCAATTGTGATAAAAGTTGGAAAAGGTTGGACATCCATAGGCGCTCCTTCGTATTTTATGTGACGATTATCATCGAATATCATACATTTGGCAAATTTTAAATTTCCGTTTGATTTCTCAAAGTGTTTAAACTAATATTTATGATTTTTGTTCAAAAGAAGGTGTAATTACCCATTGCCATTTACTCGATAGTATTTTCACACTGGTAATTTTCATTAAATATATATCAATAGAATACAAATAGATAAATTAGCGATTATCAAATCTCGAGGATCATTTGTAAAAGTTATCAGCTCATGATTCTTTTTCATTACCTACCAAAGTTTTAAACAGTGCTTAGACGATAATAGATCTAGAGTACACATAAATCATGTTTCTATTTTTCAACTCTCGTAAGATATTGTGTTGTGGTTTGTGTGGCTATTCTATGACTATACGTTACAATTGGATGTAGAATGTTTAAAGCTAAGGTAAATAAACTAGATTAGCGTTTGCGGGATACCGCAAAAGCAGAGCAGCCCCGGAACTTTGGGTTTCGCCTTACCCTGTTCCGCCTTTTACAGGCCTCACCAAATTGGGAATTTTCTCGTGACCTTGACCTTTGACACTCAAGGTCACACAATCAATGAACACATTTCATTGAGTATAACATTATTGTAATGAAATAAAGTGTTACAAATAAAATTAATCCATTTTCTCCATATATGTTGACCTTGCTGTGACCTTGACCTTCGACAGTTAGTACCCAAAACTTTTTGAAAATGTTGTACTTCTCAAGAGATAATATATACAAAATCTTAACTTCATAGCACAAAAACTTTTCAAGTTATTGTGTTTACAAGGAATTGCAATAACTCATATCTCGTGACCTTGACCTTTGACCTTCAAAGTCACACAATAATTGAACACTTTTTTTTGAGTATAACAATCATGTATTGATTAAAAGTGATCATAGTTAAAATTAAGCATTTTCGCTAAACCATGCTTAAGTCATGACCTTGCTGTGACCTTGACCTTTGACAGATTGTAGCCGAAACCTTTTCAAAATGTTTTACCTTTCCAAGGATGATATATACCAAGTTAGAGCTTCATAGCACAAAAACTTTTCAAGTTACTGTGTTCACAAAGAATTTTGTGGTGATTTTATAACTCGTGACCTTGACCTTTGAACTTGAAAGTGAACATGTCATAATGATTCCCTGTAAGTATTAACATTTAGACATGTTCATGAGTTCTGAAAAGCTAAATGGGATAAAGTTATACCCCAATTTAGTGCATTTTGTAATAACTCATATCTCATGACCTTGACCTTTGACCTTCAAGGTCACACAATCATTGAACACTTTTTATTGAGTATAACAATCATGTATTGATTAAAAGTGTTCATAGTTAAAATAAAGCATTTTCGCTAAAACATGCTTACGTCATGACCTTGCTGTGACCTTGACCTTTGACGGATTGTAGCCAAAACCTTTTCAAAATTTTTTACTTTTCCAAGGATGATATATACCAAGTTAGAGCTTCATAGCACAAAAACTTTTCAAGTTATCGCGTTTACAAGGAATTCTTAGAGTGAATACATAGCTCGTGACCTTGACCTTTGACCTTGAAAGTGAACGTGTCAAAATCGTTCCCCCGAGGTATGAGTAGTAAGGTATGAATAAGAGTTCTGAAAAGCTTAGGGGGAAAAAGTTATAGCTAGTAGTACGCGTGCGGCGGCGGCGGCGGCGGCGGCGGCGGCGATGGAAACTTCACAAAAACTGATAGCAGCCCCGTCCTTAGACGGGGCTGCTAACTAATATCAATGTTCCAATAGCAATACCAAGTCTTGTTAACACAAAGCGAATCCATTTCCCTACATCATATGTTAAAATGTGTTTACATAGAAGTGGCCTCCAGCGCTTTTTGCTTGATATTTGATTTCTTCTGAAAACGTGTTTCTTCCTCTTAACATTCAATAATAATATGGATGTGGCTCAGCAGGAATGATTGCTTGACGATGTGCCGTACAATTGAATGTGTATATTGACACTGTAAATTTTAAAATTTCCAAGAATTTTAAGGAAAGATCCTTTTATGGTTACATTAGGCGTCAACGAAAATTATCGAATTTTAGATGATTGTTTTGGCCAATCCAATCCGTAGTTTATTCATTAAAGAAATGGATTCGGCACAAGTTATCCAACTTAGTCAAGCCCTCTCCAGATATTTAAGGCTTTTGATATTACAACAATGTACAACTAGTGACGAACATGGAGATGAAGGATATGTACAAGAGATTTCAGTGAAATATTTTCACAAATAAAGATACCTGCGTTGCCATTTAAAATTAGATTAAGGTCAATAAGTGATCTGTTTCTGACAATATTTTTCAAGATTTAATAATTTGTTCTCTTTTAATGATATACAAAGGACATACAAGGAAGTAATGCATTCTTTTATCACATGATTTGCCACACTGGCAATTTGCATCATTTATGACATTTCTTCTAAATAAATCATAATTAAGTGTGCTCGTTATATACCTTAATCGTGTGTGTCAGACATTGAAGTTCATAATTCCAAACGAAAAGTTAGCAGGTTGAATGATGCAACAGAATCACTATTGCTTATTGTTAAGGGAATGCTATTCATTAATTTGATTGGCGATATGACAAATGATGAGGTTGAGTGCTTCAGTCGTGTAGTTTGCTGGCTAAGATGACTCTAGTTTCTTAATCCGTAAGTTGTGCGTTTGCCTACTAAAGGAGGAACTAGATCCTGGAGAAAAATTGGTGCCAGTCCACTCTGAATTTTAAAGGTTAATGTAAATTTACATCTTATTCCTCTTCCAGAAAAACACGTCCACCCTGTTTCAAAATACAATGAACTAGAAGACCTGTTATTAGCGTGCTGCTTTAATATGTAGTTTTTCTAAGTTTTTTTTAAGAAAGGCGCAAAGCATTTCAGAATCCCTTTGGACAATATTGTCGATATGATGGTTCTAACGCTCATTGGGTGAAAATGTTAAACCTAAATGTTTATGACAGTCAACTGTCTTGATATAAAAGTCGTTAACTTTTAAACGAATGTCTTGTATGTTATTATTTAATGTAAAGATATTTTCTGGGTTTTTTTCTGGATTAAAGGAAATTAACCAGTCAATATCCCATTTGCTTAATAACTCGAGGTTTCATTCATGATTCTTCACATCAATTGGTTTTCCTTTCGCTAGGATTCCCAATGAAGTGTCCTTAGGTAAAAGCCGTGTTATACAATTAAGCTTGTCTGCAATTTCATTTACATAAATAATGAAAAGAAAAGGGCCTAAAGCTGATCCCTGAGGTACTCCTGCTTTTAACACTTCAGGCTAAAATTATGCACAATTTACAAAGACTGATTAATTGCGATCACTTACCAAAATATTGAACCAATCAATTAACTTTCCGCATATGCCATACATACCATTGTTATACTGACATTGAATTATTTGATGGGCATCCTGCAAGTTGAGTTGATGTAGAAGTTGTATATCAATCATATTGCCTTCATTTTCAACACTGATATTGGCTATGATTGTCTCAATTTAGGCTTTAGTTTTCAATGATTTTTCTTTCAATGATTGTTGTTTCCATAACCATTTGCCTGCAACATGAACGTTTTTCATGTTCACGTCTGCTGTTTTCGTGTAGTGACTGACAGTGATTGACAAAATGTAAAAATAGAGCCATGGGCTCTGTAGCTCATCAGACTTATGATTGGGATAGTTATTTAAGGTTTGACCCCTGTGACCCCAATTGGGGTCAAGGGGTAACCAAATGTAAAATTTAGAATCTTAATTGACCAAAGAGTCTACACACAACTTTTCAGCTCTCTAGACCTTATGGAATTGGAGAAGAAGATGAAAATAGGTTTTTAAAGTTTTGACCCCTGTGACCCCAGTTGGGGTCATGGGGTCACAAAATCTACAATTTAGAATCCCCATTGGCCAAGGAGTCTACTCACAACTTTTCAGCTCTCTAGACCTTTTGGAACTGGAGAAGAAGATGAAAATAGGTTTTTAAAGTTTTGACCCCTGTGACCCCATTTGGGGTCATGGGGTCACAAAATCTACAATTTAGAATCCCCATTGGCCAAGGAGTCTACTCACAACTTTTCAACTCTCTAGACCTTTTGGAACTGGAGAAGAAGATGAAAATAGGTTTTTAATGTTTTGACCCCATTTGGGGTCATGGGGTCACAAAATCTACAATTTAGAATCCCTATTGGACAAGGAGTCTGCACATCAAATTTCAGCTCTCTAGAGTCATTGGTTCTGGAGAAGAAGTCGAAAATGTGAAAAGTTTACGGATGGACGGACGGATGGACGGACGGACGGACGGACGGACGCCGGACGCCTTGCCATGCCATAAGCCCATCGGGTCTTTCAGACCTGATGAGCTAAAAAGGTAACATTTGGATCACAGCTTTTGTTCCGTTATCCTACATAGACCATTCAGTTAATGACATATGACATATATTATATACCTGTATGATGAAGTTTTAGAATTATCTACATCTAGTTCATCTTTGTGAAATTGAGATAAACTGACAACAGCTGAGAGCAGAATTGCGTTAATAACAAACGGATTCGATTAATCTTTAAACAGCGGTCGTTATCAAAAGGTTTATGTCAGTAGGTTAATTGATTCTTGATATGGCTTAGTTTCCTGTACGACCTTAACAATAGATTAAATCTGCAGTGAGATATACAGAATGACTCTGACGGTTAAGGATAGATGGTATCGAGGAATCGAAAACACTTACTTTGATTTTAAACAACAATAAATTGCAAAATCCAAAAGTATCTGCATGAAATAAACAGGAGTAAAGTCTTAACCATATACATATAAACCAACTCTCTGCAATGCTGAGAAATCAATTAGCGAATTACAAAAGCTCTCTCTATTGCCCAGGGCCATAATTCAAAATCTGTGGTGGCCTGCTTGCCACTGAAAGAATTAAATATATGTTCAAAACAGTAACTCAGAAGTGAACATTTAAACATTAATATCTTGATTTAGAAAGATTTAGACAAAGATAAAAAGAGATTTGTTTTGCGATTGTTTTCTGCAGTAGGAGTTATTTTATCCTTTTATATCCACCTCTCCTTCAAATACCTATTATTAACAATAAATATGGTCACATTAAAAATAGTTACTGCTAAATGTTATTGTTATTGTTTAACGTATCATCTAATGTGTGCATTATAACGAGAGATCGTATCAGTGTTCTCAACAAGGCTTGTTAAACCGTTATGCTCAACAATATCCAAAGTCAGTTTTTCAAGTAAAATTCATTTTAGCACGTTATCGTTGGAAAAAAAAAAGATTTTTTCAAAAATATGTTTTACTAATTCCAAGCAATTCACTTTTAAATCACTTCAATAGTTTGTGTTGCAAACAAACCAAGATAGGTAAAGCAATGTATATTAATTTTCCTAATTAATAGAAAACGCATGGTGTTCACGTTGAATGGCCGCATTTCTGTTTCTATTCATATATGACGTCTTCCAAATGTACCAAAAATCTGGTTGAGTAATGAGAAGCTGGAACCTCTTGATAATTTATATATTGTGCAAAATATAATAAAAGCATTATTGAGCGCACGCCCCATTCGCATAGTCCCGTTACCGGAAGTGGGCACAGAAGCTTCAGATACAATTACAGCATAAGGTCAAAGTTCAATAAAAATCTCCTTTAATTCTTCATTATTACCAAAATCTAACTTTTAAAAGCACATCTCAAACACAACCATTGGTACATTTAAGGAAACTTAAATGCATAGTATAGGTTATATGTATGGGCAGTGGGGGTCTGATGTTAGTAATCCATGTGACAAAATTGCATAATCTATGCAACCAAAAGATAAACAAAGCATAGAAATCAAATGTGTCAAAGTTTGTTGTATTTTGACACTTAGTGTCCGACTAATACATTTTGAGGGATTGATTCAATAACAAGAAGCAGCTGACATGGTCGAGCTATATCCCCCGCAAATTGCACAACATGTATATAGTTTTCCTTATCATATTGCTGATTAATTTTTGTCACACAAAATAACAAAATTTTTCCAGGATATGAAGGAAACTGTTCTAATCAAAAACCTACCGGTAAATAATACCAACTGTTGGGCATAATTCGAGTAAACTGACAAAATTAAAATCAAACAAATAAATTTATGTATTTGGATCTGAAAAATCAATTTGATCGTATGTAAACAAACATATTTTCAAAATTGTTCTTTATGACACACCTTAAGATTATTATCTATCTGCATAACAAATTTGATCCAAATGTGCTGATTAGTATAGAAGTTGTGAGCCGGACAGGACTTGTAACAGTTTTCCAACAGAGTCCTTTTTTTTCAAAAAAAGGCAAAATTTAAAAAAAAAAATTTTTCAAAATTGTTCTTCATGACACACCTTCATATGATAATGTATCTCCATATCAAATTTGATCAATATGTGATGATTAGTTTAGAAGTTGTGAGCCGGACAGGACTTGTAACAGATTTCTTACAAATTTACCACTTTTTCTCCAAAATCTTAATATTTTATGTAGATTTTCAGGAAATTGTTTCTCATGACACATTATTACATGTTTCTTCATATCCATGACGAATTTGAAATGAAATGGTTGATTAGTTAGAAAGTTATGAGCCGGACACAAAGTGTAACGGACGGACGGACGGTACCCATTTTAATACCCCCCGCAACTTCGTTGTTGCGGGGGATAAAAACTGCATGATTATTAGAAATTAGGGACTGAAACACACCTTTTTACATTTAAACACTCTAAGTTATATACATCCTCACATTTAGTGTACATGAGATGTAAAAGGAACAAATATAAATGAGCTAAACTCACGGGCAAAAGAAACGCTGGTAACATAAATGTCAAAATATTTTATTCCATGTAAGATAAATGTGAATGAAGCAGAGTGGCAAAGTTTCCTTAGAAGTCAACTCAACTATGTTTGCCTTGTTTGAATCATTTTGTGTTGATGTTTTTGCATGGCGCCTTAGAAAACGCGTGTCAACAAATCATCAATTTGCTATCTCCTTAAATAAGCGAGATTTGAGAACCAAATTGGTAATTTTTTGCATATTTATAGACGTTATAACGCGAAGACATATCAATGCAGAAAAGTCAAAGTGGATGTTTTTCATCAACAGTATCTCAAATAAACTTCTGATATACATTCCTGAAAATCAAACTTAATTTCAAAATAATTATTAACAAAAAAGTACCTGAAAACAGCAATGTTAGCACCCCAACAGTGTTTAGACAACCACAGTACAAAACGCTCCATGCCATCATGGTTAAAATTATGAACAATAATTCTCCAAATTCTTTTTGTTATCAAACACAAATCGAATTTACATTGTATACATATTTGTTTAACCTTCGTTTGAAAATACCCAGCGTTTCTTTTGCCCATGAGTTTAGAATAGAACAGATGTGGTTGTGGACAGCGGGACAGATAGACGGACGACAGACAAACTGATGGATGGTCAGACAGGCTCACCGATATATACCCGGGGGTTGATAAATATATGGACAAAATAAAAACATTCTTTGGCTCCTTTAATATATCTTTCTTGACATGGACATGTGTGAAACACGCTAGGGGCAATGAAACTTACTTTAAAACAGTCGTTCACAAATGTTTGTTCTTTCAAGTTGACGAGAATTGAAAGGTTAAAGAACGTTAATAAAGCAGCACCAGTCCCCCTGGAACTGATGATAAATCTCTGCTTCGCTTAAGAATGAGACAAGTGCACGGCTGCAAAGAATGAAAAGGAGGAGTTGAAACTAGAAGACTTTTTTTATACTTGTTAATTGAAAGACATATACACTGGAAGATTTTTTTTTGTCATCTTAATGAATATTAAAGACACAACTTAACAAATACAACTAGATGTCTGTGTTTTGTAATTTGAAAGTTATTTACAAAATTATGTAATTAATGAGGACAACAAAACGCACAAGAGAACAAATGGTGCAACATGTAACGAAATCGCATGTCCAGTTGTGTATGGGAATAACAGGTTCTGGTATTATGACAATCAAAGAAAAACCATATAACTAAATGCCAATACTATCTCACTAACCCTCTGAATTGTTCCAAGGGGATTAGCTAACAGGCAAATTCGGCCTCAATTCTGTGTAGAATTGTTTATTCGTCTAATTCTCTGCGAATACTATCCCAGACATGCTTCATGTGTCTTGAGTCTTGATCGGGAATGTAGCTGGTCCTTGTATCTGTTTTACCCTCTCCCTGATCACAGCTCTGGAACGTTGTGATCGAACATTACTTCACTGGAGATTGACAGAGAGGCAATACCTTGAACAAGCTGTCGCCTACAAGGGAGCTTTGGCATGAAATAAGTTGCTTCTTTGGTTCATTTACTGACGGTAATTTGTGAACAGGATCGGAAATAAAACGAAAATCTATTTACACTTTTCGTCCCACCAAGACTCATCAGTACACCTTGGTTGTCCCAGCAAGGCAAGTGTAGAAGTGTGTTTGCATTGAGGGCCTTACAAAATCCACCTAAAAAACAACATATTTACAATATATACAGATACCTACATAAGCTGGCCTGGCGGCGGATACTCCCATCGGTGTATTCCCACCGGGCCATGGTGACATTAATATTATATTAATAATACCAATAAGAGCGGCCTAGGTCAAACCCGGCAAATAGTGCCCGCATGAGTACTCCAAAAAAATCACCGGATTTGGCGAGGCCACAGATAGGCCGGCCCTACAATATCTTGTATATCTAGCCACAAGTAAATCTGTCTATTGCAGGTGGCCATGTTTAGTGACAGCAGAGCAAACACACAGCGACGCATGTCAACTTGCATCCCACGTGTATGAAATGAAATTAATCGGGATTTCTCGCCGACACTCAATGTCATAATCACGTGAAAATTGCTAAAATGTTCATTCGCAATCAGCAGTATGTAAAGTTCCACGATATATTGAACTATAAGGTTTAGGTGTTGTCAATGCTGCATGGAAAAAGTGATTGATATAAGGATTTTGGAAAGTGACTCATTTTTGATAAATTAAATTAAATTTGTACGGAACTATTGTCTGTTGTTTTTCCTTAAAGACACGACATCACATATTCGCAATCGAAAAGTAAGTAATCTGTTTGTACTAATGAATTTGTGGACATTCATATCGGGAAAGTAATATAATTAAATCAAGAAACTACCGTGCACCTTTATTTATATATTTTAAGGAAACCCTTTACCGGGCATGTTATAATCGTAAGATCGTGTACATTTCTCATGAAATCGGACTCATTTCTACATCATATCTGTCCTGTTTCATCCCATACTTTTGAGTGAGTGAGTGTCTGAGTTGGTGTTTAACGTGTTTTGAACAATATTTTAGTTATTAAACACGTGGATGTTGCCATCCAAAAGAGAGTAGATAGATCAGGGAGAAAGGGATCGAAAGGATGAGAGAAAAGACGGAAAGAAAGGCATAGTGAGAGATAGAAAAGCAGGTTTTAGAAGGACTCACATTTGGTCTGGCTTCTTCCCGTCGACCTGTCCAGCTTGGGAGACCCTACCAGGAGCATGTAAGCTCCAGCTGGCATAGCTCTCGGGGTTGTCGAAGCACACAAACCACCACACCACGTTACGGTAATGGGTCCAGTGATGGCCATACTTTTGAAGAATAAAATATTAATTCCGCCGGTTGAGAGTTAAATTTGAAAGGATTGAAGGGATTTTTATGGGACTATTATATAGAAAAATGAGCATGGTAGTTTTCAGGGGGGATACTGAAAATGCACATTTGAAAAAATAACCCTCAACCGACGGAATTAATATTTTATGGTGCTTCCTTCTTCAAAAGTATGGGATGAAATAGGACGGAAATTAAGTAGATTTTAAAAATATATTTTCCTGTAGTTCTACTGAATGGACAACGCAGTGTTTGTTTTGGAACTGGAAGAAGAATGTGGAAGAAATTGATTCATTTGGCATTGAAGACATTGCATTGCCCTGGCATTTCTATTTAGTTGTCATGCCCAACTTTTGAAGACAACTAAATAGAAATGGTCCCAAAGCGTACATAAAATAATTATTTTTTTTCAAGGGGCATAACTCAATGCGATTCATGTACTTGTAAATATTGAATGAAGCGGCATAAAATGCTTGCTTAATACGGTTGTATCTGTTTCAAAGCATAAAAACATGAGTTGTGGCTTTTGAATTTAGTTAAAGAAGCTATGCAACGTCTTGCTGAATAACGGATTCGATAATATTTATACATTTATTATATCCCCGCCTTACAGCGTAAGCGCTCATTCTGTCCGTCCGTCACAAAAGTTTGTCCGGAGCATATCTCTCAAACTATTCATGCTAGCTTCACCAAACTTCATACACTTATCAACCATGATCCCTAGATGTGCCTTTTGAGGGTAAGACCAACACATTATTTTTATTTTTTGCGGTTTCCATGGAAACATGACTAAAACAGTGACTCTATGACCAAGCCCTTTGTCCGGAGCATATCTCCCAAACTATTCATGCTAGCTTCACCAAACTTCATACACTTATCAACCATGATCTCTAGATGTGCCTTTTGAGGGTAAGACCAACACATTATTTTTAATTTTTGCGGTTTCCATGGATTAAAGACTTAAAAGTGATTCTATGATAAATTACTTTGTCTCAAACATATTTCCTGAAATATACATCTCAGCTTCACCAAATTTGCTACATAAGTCAATCATGGTTGCTGGATATGCCTTGTGAGAGTTAAACGATATATGGATTTTCTTTTCTGCGGTTTCTTTGGAAAACATGACTTGTAAAGTGACTTGACAAAAATAATTTTGTCCTCAGTACATCTCGTAGAATATTCATGTTAACTGTCTCAAATTTAAAACAAAGATCAACCATTATCCCTAGATGTACCCTTTAATCGTAAAACCTATTAATGAATTTGGTATGGTGTTTCAGTGGAAAGCAGACTTACACAATCGGTAATGTATACCCAACTATCAGACAACTTTAACCAATATTAATCAGTTTTACTATTTGAATTTTTTTTTAATAAAGTGGGGAGCGGGGGTATGTGGGCTTTGCTCACTCCTTTACTTGTTTTGAAAAAATCCGTCATTTCTTTTTTAGTCACGACATTGCAGACTCATCTGTAAATTACCAAGTCAAAATTAATAAAACTCTAGAAAGATTAAGCAACATTCAAATTTTATAAACTTGGACTTTGTCTTACAATAATGAGATGATGTGTATCATAAAATCGACAAAAACGTTAAAAATATTTAAATCATTGAAACAAATTATATGAACATGTTTATTTTGCGGTGAAAAGCGTACCTGAAATGCCATTCTTTTAAGTGAACTCATATGTCTTTGCAAGAAATCACCAGCATTCAAACTCACAAAGTTATGAAAATTTATATATTGTTACAACATAAGTTACTGAGATTTGCTATGATGGTGTTTGAGTGAAAAATTGCGATTTTGAACTAAAAAACATACGTTTACTACTGTTGCATTGTTGTCAACACTTCATTGTTGTTCATGCACCATTTTGTTCATAATTTTAATTTCAATATATCAGTCAATATATAACCATGTATTATCATGATTCAAATTAAACTTAATCGATTTCTATGTATTTTAAGTTTGTTTTCTAAGCTTTGAAAACAGATTATCTTAACCACTGACATGACCGTACCTTTAATGGTTATATCGCACGACGTCTACACTTGGACGGGTGTAACAACAAAGCTAGCAAAATCGAGTCGACTTCGTGCTTCTCTGATAACATAAGCAATTAGCGAATACAATAGCCCGCGCGTGTTGTCTTAAACATTTCTTTGTATTAAAAGTTGAGATTAAAAAGAATAGTGTATTAGATATGTTTATTTCACATTGATATTATGATCATGATCATGATGCTGTCACGTGGTTATCAGAATTCAAGGCTCCATGGCCGCCACCCAAGAACATTCATGGACATTAACCTCCCCAATCTCGAAGTGCCAAAAACTGCAGCTTCATATGTGATTCCCTTAATGGAGGCTGTCGAAATGTCGTGAAAAGTTGTTATTCAAACACTGTCTGATAGGAAGGAAGCCATGAGTGAGAAATCTCAGGTACATGAACATCAAGTCAATTTCTGTGTTGGAGAGACTGTGTTCCTGTACAAGCCTGTTTTAGTCTCAGGTCAGTCAAGAAAACTTGCCAGACCCTGGGCTGGGCAAAACTACATGTACATTGTCGAAAAACTTTCGAACATTCACATGAAATTACGAAGAAAAAGAGACGGTCGGTTAGTTCGGAACAGAGTCCATATTAATCGACTGAAGCATGGGTATCTGAGAGCGACCGAGCCTGATGACCCAACGCCGCCACCGAATGGGACAGTCTCGAGCCCTGTGTCCTCCATGAGGATCAAAGTGGCAGACACGCCACAAAAAGACACACCTGAGTATGATTCTAGTCAAACTGGAGATAATGCTACCCAGTCAGACTCCCAAGATGAGCATCCCACTCAATACTACTCCATTGAGAAAATTTTGAGAAAGAAATGTTGTCAGAACAAGTGGTTTTATAGGGTGAAATGGCTGAATTTTGAAAGCAAGCAAAATTCATGGGTTGCCTTTGAGGACCTGACTCCCACTTGTCAAACTTTAGTGCAAGATACACACTCAAAGATTCAAACTGACAATCAAAGTCAGGGAAAATGAATGTGAAAAGTATAAATTTGTCTACTTGTTAGCAAGTAAGTTTATTGTTCCAGTTTTCTTGTTTAAGGTTTTTGTAGTTAAATGTTAGAGTTGACAATTAAATTTGTTTCAGTGTTAGGTTTTTCATGACACACTGATAAATGATGTTTCTAGTTATTATTGATGTGCACAACAATTGAAGTGTTTACAGGGTACCTTTAAGAGATGATCATCTGTATAAGTATTTATATTTGAAGAATATTCACTGGAATATTATTGGTGTACTTAAACTACATAAGTAACATCAATATATTTGTCAAAATCTTTTAATAGAAATGCTTATCTTATGAAGTAACCATCATGTTGTGGTTAGACTTGGTGTTTTCACTGTTCTGTATTATTTCAGATGTTTTTGAAAGAGTGTGAACATTTTAAGAATATTCACAGGTATATTTTTGTTGTACTGAACTGATAATATTATATATTTTTCAGATTTACTCAGGTACAAACAATATGTTCACCTAATTCTTTTAATGAAGGCACACAATATTGTAAAAGTTTTTCAAATGGTGTTTGATATCATGTATTAATATTACATGATGAAGTTGTGAACCATTTTTAGGATTTTCACAGGAATACATCTGATGTACTTAGATTGATATTTATTCTAGAGACTTATCAATATTTCACAAAGTACTAAAGTATATTAGCCTAAGCCTTTAAATGTTCACACATATTCAATAATAATTTTTGCATAAGCTAGGTTGTTTTCTTTTTCAAAATAACCAAATGTTGGTATTAGTGGTTTAAAGTGTTTTTTTAGTCAAAGCACTATTTTCCCTATGCATTTCACCCAAAACGAAGCAATTAGGAGTTAATTTGCAAACATTTTGTCTGAAAGTATGATTTTTAGGAAGAAATATGACGATCCCATTAATAGGGAGGGGTTTTAGAAGCACTCGTAAAATATATATCAGCATCATCTTTCCATTACACCGTTTCAAGATGGCGAAATTTGTCCAGCTCCAGGCTGAACTAGCAACCCAAGGGAAAGTTTTTTCCATAATTAAAAGGAATTACAACGATAAAATTGATGCTGTTGTTGAGATTTAAACTTTTTATCTTAATCTAAATTGAATTTTATGAAATAATAATAGAAATATTTTATGTCCGTTAACATTTATTGTTTGGAAAGGCATGCTTCTCAAATACCGCGTAGTTCAGCAGAAAGTTACCCATGAAATTTTATGCAGCTTTAATTTACTTTATTTTCTTTTGAAGATTTACTCTTGTACCAGGATTTAAGCACATGTTGCTGCATCACGGGACATGCCGCCGGGATGTCTATAAGGCCATGTATGGTCAGTTGGTGGTGAGTAATTTTCTAACTTCTGTTATATTTTCATTAACAATTTTATATAAGTGCAGTGAGGTACGAGTGTCAGGTAAAATATGATTTTAATGAGATTGTAGAGACCGAGCGTATGGTTCTATTTGATTTGAATAAGAAATGCAGCACAGAACAAGTGTTTAGATTTATCCGATCAAAATGAGATTGATCTAACAAAAGACATTTTACATGTTATTATTATGTTTTGGCTTCAGTATGGATCAGGTCTAGTGAAGCCGGGCACCACCCTCATATACCCGGAGATTGTGAGAGAGGTGGTCCGGGAGAGGTTTGGGGAGGGCGAGACTGGGGTCTATGACCACCAGTACAAGAACAAGCAAGATGTAAGTTGTGTCTCCAAACTTTAATTATCCAAAGTACAATGAAAAATCTTTCATAGTAGTTGAAAAGCATTATTGATAATTATCAACTTTGTTTCATTTACAGGGCAGACAAGTGACTGTTAAGGAGATGGCAGAGGCCAAGTTGAGGTCTCCTCCAAAAACCTGTGCGCAGTGTCAGCCTACGGCTAAAACAAGAAGATTCCAGCCATATTAAACATATCTGAACATTTGTAAATTCTTACTAAACTGAAATGCTTTTGCACACTAAACTGAAAAGGAATAAAGATATACATCTCCATATGCCATTGCATCCTTTATCTTGAAACAATGTAATTTTATACCATATGTGCATATAAGTACATGCTCTTGTATGATCTCAGTTCAAAACATGAAAACAGAAACAAAACACAAGTCAGGATCTAGTGCATTACATCATGCAAGTAACTAGTTTCTGCTTTCTTCAACGAGTGTGAAAGTTGATGAAGCATCGGTCATGCACACCAAACTTGCACTTACTGCACTTGTGTTTGGTTTTCATAGCACAAGCAGCACACTTCAGCTGAGTAGCGGACTTCTGGACGAGATGGTCCAGTCTGTCAAAGCGGATCTGGGGAAGGATTCTGTTGACCCTTGCAGAAGGTTCTGGTGTTCGACCAAGAGAAAGTCGACGTGGACCTTGTGCCAATAGAGCTCTCCCAATGGTACGACGCATGCTGAGAAGATCATTACTCTTGGAACGTACGTTTTGTGTGAGTCGATGGAGATGCCATGCTTGATTTACACACATGTCAAGGCAATAGTTGAATATTGGCCACCACCACTTCTTGGAACGAATAGATGTGCGGTATTTTTCAACATTCTGATCTAGTCGATCTACTCCACCCATTGTTTTGTTGTAGTGCTTGATCAAGAAAGGCTGACGAATGTCGATTCTTTTAGCATCAGATCGAGACCATCTCTTGGAAGATTGCACAGGGTGGACCCCTGCTACATTGGAGATAACATTGACAACATTGTTGTCGTACGCGTTCCAGCGCACTACAACAACTCCAGTTCCTATGTTCGTCCTGAAGTCAAAGGATCCTCTCGGTGCCTTTTTAACATCGTTTACAGGCTGTAGAGGGCAGTCTCCAATTCGGTTTGCACGAATGGTTCCTGTGCACGCGATGTTTAGCTCAGTTAACCTTTCAACAAGGTTGACAGATGAAAAAAGGTTGTCAAAGGTGAGATGGAAAGAGTCATCGCTTTCTGTCTGAAGCTCTGAAATTAGATCAAGAACAACGGATCCGCCCATCCCTACGCCTGGATACTGAACTTGACGACCCTGTGCACCTTGATATGGCTCAAACTGAAGACAGTATCCAAGTGCAGTTGCCAAAACCCACATTTTGTAACCAAACCTAATTGGCTTTCCCCGAATAAACTGCTTGCAGCTGTGTTTTCCAAAGTACGGAACCATTGATACATCAATGCTGAAGTCTTGACACTTCAGAAAGTTGAAATAGAGGAGAAAACGTTCATTGAGCATGTTGATCAATGGACGAACTTTTGATATTTTGTCGTCTGCATCCAGTTGAGTATTGTCACTTAGGTGAAGATACTTTGCTATGTCATTGAAACGGGTTCTTGTCATTGTACTGGCTATTGCTGTGTTGTGCACGTCATCATCCTGAGCCCAGTATAAATACCGTCTTGGAGCTGGACTGTATCCTGAAACAATAAGGATGCCCAAAAAAGCTCGCACTTCATCTTCACTTGTAGTGAACGTGTTATTGCCTTTAGAACGAGCATAAAGAATGGTGTAATCTGTGATCATTTGGATAACTTCGTCATCAAAGAAGAGTTGAAACAACTTGAATGGGTCATAGGGTAATCTTTAAATGTCTGTTGGTTTGGCAGTCCATTTAAATCGCTGTCTGTGTCGTTTAGACAAATCTACCTTTTTCCATTTATTTGTAACTGTTTGGGGATTTTTAGTTTTGGAAGAAGAAGCCCTGGGATGAGACGATGTTCGTCGTTTCTTTGGCGGTGCAGGTGTTGCTGTTTGAGGAAGCTGCAACAGAAAACAACTGATGAATGCGAATCATCGTACACACAATTGTTGCAGACGAAGAATTTCGATTGAAATAGTAATGAAAACAATGTCAAGGAAAACTTGTTATATACTGTTTCTTCAGAAGGAATATCTGCTCCAACAGTTCATCTCAATCCTTGTCTCCGGACAGTAACAGTAGGGACAGTAACAGTAGCACGTGCAGAGAATTGATTTACATTCAGATTAGATGGCGTATCATCATCACCGTTTTCATCGCCACTATCCTCATCTGTGAGCTCACTTACTGAAGGAGGTTCAATGTAAATTGTTGCTTCATCATAAGAAGTATCATCTTCAAGCACAGAGAGAACATCATGAACACTGAAAAGTCTGTAAAATAAAACAAAATGGAATAATGATGAGGAAAAACATGAATTTTTCTCATTCCATAAACCCCTACCCTGTCGCTCCCACAATCCCATTTTAGGATCTAACTTCAGTGAATCATAGCACAAAAAAAACTGACGTTACAAACGAATGTACTCTCCATTTTAAAGTTCATACATCGGGTTACAACTTTGCTTCAAAACAGTTATTAGAAATATTGCTGTGTAATATGTCATCAACTTACCTTTTTGACTTTGCCATTGTTTCCGTAAAAAACGTGTGTACCGTCACACACGTGGACAGCAGAAAGATGATTAAAGGGAGGTCACTTCAAATAATAGTTAAAAATATTGGAGTAGCCTCCCTTGGACTGTCAAATGTGAATGGCATGGCACTGTCATTAATTATGTTATGATATTCTGATTCATGCCCAGAACATCTATGTCACCTCTCACTCTTATTTATATAAAAACAGATTTTATTTTTCTTCCTTGAGTAAATATACTATGTTGATATTTAACATATTTCTTTTATCAACAGCAAAATTGTCTAAATTTCTATCGTTCGAGTGGTTCTCACTTTTTAAAAGTGGAGGGTGATGTCACTGTCGTGTACCCGATAAGGAGGGGATTTTTCAAAATGGTGGACGTGACAGGTCAACAGAGGCCTGTGTCTGCTTTCAGTGCTCCCTTCTCCTAATCGACGAGGTTTAGATGGTCACCTTTAACTGTGGTAATCAGGAATAGAATTTCGAATACATTCCTTACGAGTTTTGGTTCACAAACTGCAAGAAATTTGCGTATTTTAGATGTCAAGTTGATGTTTATCTCACTTTCATTTTCGAAGCGGAGAGGAGACTTTTAAATGCCTTTTTTCATGCCCTTAACGACCTTGAATATCATACATATTGTCGCGCATTTCAGTGTTTGGTTATAATAAAGATTTCTGTGCAACTTGAACTGATTTGGTTCAGAAACTACGAAGTTATTGACAAAATAACAAATCAACATGGCAGCGGAGTGGACTCGCCGAATAAGCGGCGGAGGGGACCCAGGAGGTCGGATAGGGAGAGGACATTTTTGGATATGGAGGGGACACATTTGGATATGGAGTGGACATCACTTTCAAATTGTATTGTAGTTGAGACAATACCCATGGTAATACACAAACTCCTAGTTTCATAAGAACTATCATCAACCTTTTCATCTACAAACGATTGAAATAGAGGTTTCTCTTTTCTTTTGCAGAACTTACCTGGAGAACGTTTCCGTTGCTGCCGTTGTCACACATAATAGATCACTGCATTCGTTACCACCCATTACAAACATTGAAATTGGAAATATAATGTTTAGAGCCGTCAAGTGAAAAATTAACACTTAACAAAAAAGACTATCAAATAGTTCCTTATGATATATTAAGCATCGACGAGATTTTAAATGTTGATGATAAATCACTTGTTTGTGCATCACCAAGTCCGAAGATGCATTAAAGGAATCTGTACTCAATCCCTCATTAGACCCGGAATGCCCTTTTGCTAAAACAATTGAAATGTTCAACGTCGCCATCAGCAAAAGGGCTTTCTGCGGCTTATGAGAGATTGAGAACAGATTCCTTTATTGCATCTATATAATATGTGTTTCGGCTGTTTTGCATTGATTTGAGAACGGCAGCAACGGAAACGTTCTCCAGGTAAGTTCTGCAAAAGAAAAGAGAAACCTCTATTTCAATCATTGGTTTATGAAAAGGTTGATGATAATGCTTATGAAACTAGATTACGTCTTCTGTGGGGTTCTTTTGGCTAACTTTACAAAGGTGTTTGTTTATTACCATGGGTATTGTCTCAACTACAGTACAATTTGAAAGTGATGTCCACTCCATATCCAAATGTGTCCCCTCCATATCCAAAAATGTCCTCTCCCTATCCGACCTCCTGGGTCCCCTCCGCCGCTTATTCGGCGAGTCCACTCCGCTGCCATGTTGATTTGTTATTTTGTAAATAACTTCGTAGTTTCTGAACCAAATCAGTTCAAGTTGCACAGAAATCTTTATTATAACCAAACACTGATATGCGCGACAATATGTATCATATTCAAGGTCGTTAAGGGCATGAAAAACGGCATTTAAAAGTCTCCTCTCCGCTTCGAAAATGAAAGTGAGATAAACATCAACTTGACATCTAAAATACGCAAATTTCTTGCAGTTTGTGAACCAAAACTCGTAAGGAATGTAATCGAAATTCTATTCCTGATTACCACAGTTAAAGGTGACAATCTAAACCTCGTCGATTAGGAGAAGGGAGCACTGAAAGCAGACACCTACCTCTATTGACCTGTCACGTCCACCATTTTGAAAAGTCCCCTCCTTATCGGGTACACGACAGTGGATGTGGCGTAGAGATATTTCACACATTCTATATATTTTACATTTACACTATTTCTATAGAATACAATATATAAATATTTGTAGGACATCTGGCAAGATTCTCACTCAGACTGTGGTTACTAATATTTTGACCTAAAATAACTCTTGAAAAGCAGATCTGAAATTCCCCTGCCCTTTACTAATGTTTGATAAATATTCGCCTTTCAGAATTATTTGCAGAGAATGGATATAGATCTAGAGACTGGCCCATATACAAGAAATAGTATACACCCATATAAAGTTATGATTATTTTTAAGTCATAGTCATTCTCTAAGAAAGAAAAATAGTGCAATATAAAACATGCCAATTCCAAATTGTAACGTTGAAATTAATAACGTGTGTTTGACGATGCGTGATTGCCTAGTATAAGTTGTTACTTATTTTATCTATGTTTTACGAAAAAATTGTCAGTTCCATTCGTAAAACGACTAGACATATTTGTGCATTAACGTAGTTTTTCAAATAAATTTATGCAAACAAGACAAGAAATATGTTTCTTTATTATATACTCATGTGATCTTAGGATAGTAATACAAGGGTGCAATACGGAATACGTCTTCAAATTCCGTATTGCAGTCCAAATCTGTATTGCACGCCTGTCTGTTCTACTTTTTTTAAGCTTCGACAATTCTCGGAATTTTCCGCAAGTAACAATCATTTTTCTAATTAAAACATCAAAATTGATGTATGTCAATACATTGGTAAAACCTACTTTTTAATATGGCATTGAAGAATAAAATAGTGAGAAACTAGAGTTATCATTAGTAAAGACACTGCAAAACAGTTTGAAAAAGGAAATCCTGAACCGAATTCCGAGAGCATCGCTAGCCATACTCGTCATTATGACGTCATAGCCGACAACGATTATGACGTCATTTCCACGGTGACGACGAATGAAGCCCGTCGCTCGATAGATCTACCCTGAACTTTCCAGGACTATATAAATAATTGTTAAGGGATTACTTTTATCACGTTATTTCGTATTCACACTTGAAAAAATTATCTTTATCGTTTAACTACGCAGAATAATGAGAAAATAAAAAGATAATTGAGGTATCAAATCATCAGTCGAGCGTATGCCGGGTCATCGTCTTGTTCGCATTACGTATAAATGCGCAGTACCTTTCTAAGATAATTTGAGAAATTAAAAATCTACTTGTAAAAAGGTTTAAAAGGAGTATATAATAAATACAGAACGTCATACGTGTGCATTTGGGTCGTTTGTATTGAACTCGAAGATGTCATGGACACGGAGAAACAACTCGTTCTTCGAACTCGTTGTTCCTCCGCGTCCATGACATCTACTCGTTCAATACAAACGACCCAAATGCACACGTATGACGTTCTGTATATTTATGTTTCTTGATATGAACTGTTTAGCGTTGAGCATATGTTTTACTTGTGGTATAATATTCCGGACTTACTGTTGGCCAGTTTACATAAACAATTGTGTGTATGTAGGATAACGGATTCGATAATATTTATACATTTATAAAAATCCATCATTTCTTCTTTAGTCACGACATTACAGACTCATCTGTCTTTTAAGTACATGTGAAAATTACCAAGTCAAAATTACAATAAAAAAGGTTTAAACAATTATGTGTATGTAGGAAGATTAACTCCATAGCTTATAGTACAAAAGTTCGTTAAGTTGGAAATAATTTATCTACTCTATTGTTTCTTTCTAATTATAGTGCGACGAGTATTTCAAAATAACTTACTTACTTACTTAGAACTTTTCAAAGCTAATTGCATTCTGCTTATAAAACCCATCATATTCAATCATCAAATTATGATCATATCTTGGCAGATATTTATTTCACTTCCAAATGAAATGTAATCTTTATGATTATTTGCTTTTAGTCTATGCGAAGCTGCTTGAAACTGAATTAATGATGCGTTTT
The DNA here is from genome assembly GCA_916613615.1 of Steromphala cineraria. Classification (NCBI taxonomy): domain Eukaryota; kingdom Metazoa; phylum Mollusca; class Gastropoda; order Trochida; family Trochidae; genus Steromphala; species Steromphala cineraria. The sequence continues at coordinate 65,310,160 of OU744722.1, read as the reverse complement.
AGGAGTTAAGTCATAATGAAAAGTATGTTTTTATGAATTAAAAGTTTACAATTTGCAAAACATTTTAGCTCCTTCAATTTTAGATACGTTTAAAGAAGAGAACTGTTATTAATTTGCAAAGGATGAATATTTATTAACAATAAAATGTGTGCCGTTAACACATTGTTTTATATTGTGTACCATGTTTTGTATATTAAAAGTAATGATGGGAATTATACTACTTCTGATACTACTTTATTTCTTATTGGAAGGTGATCGTGAACTGATAAAGTGATAACAAGTATCAGCTATTTAGAAAAACCTATAATATGGTATGTTTTTTCTCATTATGAAGGGATGTAGTATATATATTTGATAAGGGTTGGTGTTTCACATATATACATGTTCGAAATGTGGTTAATGTCAGGGACAAGAAAGACCGTCACATCATTATGGATGACTGGCTACACTACCAGGGAGAGCTTGCTCGATCCACTCCGGGTATGGCATCCCATGCTGACAAGTTGCAGTTTGGTGTTCAACATGTGCCTCTCCTGAAAATCAGTATCAACAATTACGTCATTGATGAGCTCCATCTCCTGATGCGGATCACAGATGTCCTGGAGAGAAGCCTAATCAAAGAAGCAATGGAAATGGATGCTCAAATGAAACGCGACAAAGCCAAGACATGCCATCTGGAGGACATCGTACATTGTTTCAGAGATTGTGGGGTGTCGTTTTCGGTTTGGGAAGACAGGGACTCAAAGAAAACCAAATGGACAAGCTTATCCGGTATGGAGAAGAAAAAGGTTCTACAGAAACTTCCTGCTCTCCTAAGAGTAAAGCTGTCACCTGACACAGAGGCAGACGTAATTAGACTGTGGGCTGATTTTCATTCCTTGTATGGGGCAATTACAAGCAAACGTGACGTCACAAGCCAACAGCTGTTTGCAGAGGCGAAGTCTTGGCTGAGTCCCTTCTTGTCAGTGTGCACCCTTGGGGATAGGAGAAAGTGGTACCAGAAACAGCATGTGACTCCTTACATGCACTGTTTAGTTTACCACGTCCCAGCCATGGTGGAACAACACGGCCCCCTGCAGTACCTAAGTGGACAAGCCTTCGAGAAACTCAAAGACGATGTGAAAAAATGCCAGAAGTGGGACTCTTCAAAAGAGGCTCTCCAAGTCAGAAAACGGATAGAGGCAAATGCTGACTGTGCCAGAATTACAAGACCATATGTTAAGAGAAAATTGGACTACTGGGACGTCAGTATAACAGAATCAAGAAGGAAAATGAGGACTCTGTCAGACCAGGAACAGACAATCGACCAGGATGATGGAATTGACAAGCTGTCAATTTCAGAGCTGAGAGACATATTAAATCGGAGAGGTGTTGGCACTCGATCAACAAGTCACTAAAACCTACTGACCATGGTCAAAGAGAAGTGCTAAAAACAAGACATGAAGCCAATTGTTATTGAACCCCGTTGTCCCTGATATGATTGTATATAAATGTATATTTTACTGTCATATTTTTGTTGTTGATCTTTAAATTGAATACCTATGTGTAGAAATTATTTCTATGGTGTCACACTTTCATATAAACCAACATGACGGGTTATAAATTAGTGAATCGGGATACCCAAGCACTGAACAACGCGTAGAGACTGCCGGTCTAAGGGCGTTAACTCTGTAACAGACACTTTCAATATTTTTTGCGATTTTGTTTATACTTTAACAGGGATTTATTCCAATGTTGCATACACTTCATAAGCATGAGTTTTAATACACTGTTAGAAAGTAAGCTTAATGTTGATTTTAGATGTGGGTCAAACAGCTTGGTACAAATTGAAAAAAAATATCTCAGTTCAAAATTGACCGAAAATGTATGAAACAGACAGTTGATCACAGGCTTAACGGGCATTGGTTGTCATGGACAGATGTTTTTCAAACAGAAATTCACCATAGTAATTAATAGCTTATATTTTTTATAAATTATATCCGTAGGATGCCAATATAAATATCTTACATTTAAGATGTGGGTCTTGTTGATCATGTGCTTGAGCTATTTGATAACTGGCTTTAAGCAACGCAATATACAGTAATCATCACCATTTCGCGCTTCAGTGAACGCAGTAACCCATGTCCTAGAAAGTTTGGTATGATGGCGGCGCCCAGGCTCATGACCCATAATCTTTTGAGAAATGATTACTTTTGTGCCCTTTGTAACTCCCCTTGTCTCGTGGTTGCTGGTGACACAATCGATGCCTTTCGTTGTAGAAGGAATGATCGGCACACCAAAACATTTAGGATAAACTCTTATTTTGAAAGAGGTCACATGTACTTACAAGACGTTATCCAGTTAATATATGGATTTGCTCAGGGTCGGTCCCTGAACCAGATTGCCAGAAACTGCGGCATTAATCACAAGACTACGGCTGTTCATTCCTATGTTCGTGGGATATTCCTTCAATGGGTTTATGACAATTTCAGAAATGCCAAATTAAGGGAGGAAGTAGAAATCGACGAGTCGTTATTCAGAAGGAATTCTGTAGAAATGGGAAGTATTTTCATCGATATCATAAGGGCTATACAACATGTTTACCCATTAGACACCCCTGCCACTTACAGTTACACCTACCAGAAACCTGTTTTTACTTCCTGGACGCCAGACCTAAATGACAGTATCATTAGCAGCAACGGAAGTGATAGAACGGGAAGGATACGCTATAAAGAAGGATGACGCTTATTGGTAAAGTTTTTACGTCACGAACACTACATAATGTAATATTTATTTAGGAATGTAGTAAGTAATGTATGACAATGTCTCAGAAATATATGGTGTTTGTCCTTGTTGTGTCCAGGTGAAATATTAACTTTTCTTGGATTCTTCTAGGAGGATGAATCTGAGGGTGAAAGGGGTGTTTCTGATGAAATGGAGCCTCCCGACATTCCCCGTTCAGTGTGTTCTTAATCTGTAAGTAACACTTATTTTAGAGTCCCGATGGTAGTATTTTTAATGACCATTGGCGTTGTGTTAATTGGTATCTTTTATGTTTTAAGATAGAGGAATGAACGTCAAAGTTCTGTCCCTACGGAATCTCCCCAGCCAGGACCCTCGCACCAAAAGGTACATATTAACTAATAAATAGTTTAAGCGGAGAAGGTTTGTTATAAGTAATATCTAAATAAATGAAGATGTTGTTTCGTGATAATGTGAAAGTTATACACTTCAGTCACCGGTGCATGTGCCTCGAGGAGGGCCACACCGACAGGTGATATGATACGTAAAGTGTTATTATAAGGCATATGCCGATGCAGTATTACCTGCTGTTACATTATATTTCCAATGCTAGAAGAAGGGAAATATGTAATGACCAAATATTTTATGAAGTAGTATGACTGTACTGAAATGAGGGGATATGGAATGTCATATGCCTTGTTCCTATTAATTTGTGTAGGTAGCTAGACACTCTCCAAACAGCACTCATTCCCCTCAGGCCGGACCTTCCTTTGGGAAAGTAAGCTTTATTTAAGATAACGTTAAATATGATATACTTTCCAAATTTTATTTAATCCGATATGGATAATACATTACTGGGTAGTCCATTTCAGTCTCTTGCAGCCTGAGATATGCACTCACGGAAAAGGGCAGTTAATGCAGATGAGAGCAACCGAAAGGTAATAATATGTAAATAGTAAGATAAAATAGGAAGACAGTGAGTGGGAGGAAGAAATCTGTTTATGACATTGAGTGCCCAACCTATGATACTGATGTGAGATGGAACAGGAATTTCGAACCAGGCCAATTGTCCATCGAAGATGAGCCAAGAAGTGGACGCCCCTCACTTACTGATGATATGGATGTTATCAAGAAGGTTTAAGACGCTGGTTCAAGAAGATAGTCGCGTAACTCTACAAATGATTATGCATGAAACAGGTCTGACAGTGCATGGAACATACTCCATAACCAGTTACATATGTCCAAAGTGTCAGCACGCCGCTTTGAGCATGTAATGCACATGGATATATGCGCAATATAAGTATACTACTATTATTATTATAGTTACGAGATGCCATTAAACAGTACGCCTGTTAGCTGACAATGCCCCAGGTCACACTTGTCAAGCAGCTGCTGTGGAGACACAGCGATGTGGCTTTGAAATCTTACGTAAGATGAAAAATCGTTTTGGGTGACACCAATGACATCATTCGTGAGGTGGAGGCATGGTTTTCCATGAAATCAGGGGTCTTCTATTCAGACGGTCTACGCAAGGTTAATTGAAGCGATGGGGAAAATGTGTATCTCTGGATGGTGACTATGTAGAGAAGTCTTAAAAACATGAGAACAAAGTAAAGTTTTTACCTTTGATATTTGTTTGTGACAATCGAAACATTTTGATATCCCCTCGTACGTGCTTCCACGACACTTAAGTTTCTTTACAATTCACGTGTATTCTCTTCAACAATTTACCTACAGGTAAGGGATGATTAAACAAATAAACCCTTATTGCCGTATCAGGGGATAGCGCATATTGTCATTCTATTGTAAAGCATTATTTGTTGACATGGAACTGTTGATGACATATGTGATTTTATATGCAACACATTTTATGTTTCAGTTATACACAAAAATCTAATCTGTTTCTCCAGTGCCTCCTCCTTTTGTTATTTTATCCAGTCCCAGCCCTTTGTCCAAGAGATAAAGCCTTGTGCAAATGTTCATTTTCCAATGTTGATAAATAAGTGTTGGTTTCGTTAGTCAGATAGACACCACAGGGATTTTTCTTAAATGACATTTGAACTTATTGACTTCGGATGAGTTGTTTTGCTTAAGGGAATAATAAATAGTTGATTTGGTACCCTTTTATAATGACTGTTCTTTATCCTTATAAATGTTACAGTTGCTAGCATCTGATAGTTCTTAAACTATATATTCTAACAAACAATGTTTCAAGTCTTGACCAATTGCTCCTGCTTTTCAAAACTCTTCTGGTTTGACGCAATCGGTAAGGGATTACAATGTCCTCTTTCATTTGTGAAATATTTGATATGTTGTCCCAGGAATCTGCATGTTCATATTCCGACTGACAGCACTGGGAAAATGTTTATTGCTTGGTGCCCAAAGGTACCAAGCATTACAATTTGATTTTTCTAAAACTTTTCTGAATTCTCTCTATATTACTCTTGATATTTTCAAAGGGAAGCCGCGCCAATCACATGTGTTGTATCCAAATCAAAAGACCAATGAACAGAGCTGTAGTAAAAAATGCATTACGTCACCATGTGGGTAATACAAAATATTTTGCACATTAACTGTGGAATATGATTTCGCTTTAAATGTCATGTTAAGAGAGAAACAATATTTTCTATTAAAGACGCTGATAAATGTTAACAACCGCAATCAAAAACATCTTCATTTGAAGAAGAGTCTGCATTTGTTCCAGATAAGAGCATTATTTCGCATTCAATAATCGCAGAATCCACTTTTTTATAACCCACTCGATTTAATTTCACGCTGGGCTTATGTTTACTAATAGGTAGATCATTTACGACCACGTGACAAGTCATACTTACAATGTCACTAAATGTTTACGTTGAAAACATGTATTTATTATCAGAGCTACTGAAATTGACTCGTGCTATATTTAGAATATGACCTACATCATTGGTTCCTTACGTTTACTATAAGGCCGGATTAGCTTAGCGGATAACAAACCTGGGTTAAAATCCCGTGAGATCATCGGAAATTATTTTGTTTATTATCTGTAATACTACTGTTAATAATTAACCATCATGACAAGGTGATATCGTTTTGGCAATACGTTTTCCACAATTTCCTGTCATTGTCAACGCTACATGGCAACACAGTGCTTTTACTTCAAGTAACTACATCACAATGCCATAACATCATAAACATAGTGACCTCACTATGAAATGACATCACTGTCTTGAAAATCTAGTGTTGTTGTGTTCAGAGATTTACTTTTTTCTCTGAGATGTCAAAAAATAGAGCCATGGGCTCTGTAGCTCATCAGGCTTTACATTTGATTTCGCTATAGGGTGTGGCCAATGTGGTGCCCCCTTAGTAGGGGCCATGGGGCCAACAAAGCTACAATTTATAATCCTCACTAGATAAGGAGTTTGTACACTAAGTTTCAACTTTCTAGGCCTTCTGCTTTTAGGGCATGGTCCCTTAGATTCTTAGAAATAATTGGGGTCACAGGGTCACCAAAGTTATAAATCAGAATCCCATCATGCTTAGGTACCTGCACTCAAAAATATCAGCTCTCTAGAGTCATTGGTTCTGGAGAAGAAGACGAACATAGGTTTTAAGGGTGTGGCCCCTGTGGCCCTTAATTGGGGTCACAGGGTCACAAAAGTTACAAATTAGAATCCCCATACGCCAAGGTGCCTGTACATAAACTTTCAGCTCTCTTGGGCTTCTGCTTCTGGAGAAGAGGATGAACATAAGTTTAAGGGCGTGTCCCCTGTGGCCCTTAATTGGGGTCACAGGGTCACCAAAGTTACAAATCAGAATCCCAACATGCCAAGGTACCTGCACACAAAATATCAGCTCTCTAGAGTCATTGGTTCTGGAGAAGAAGACGAACATAGGTTTTAAGGGCGTGGCCCCTGTGGCCCTTATTAGGGGTCACAGGGCCACCAAAGCTACAATTTATAATCCTCACCAGTCAAGGAGTCTGCAAACAAAGTTTCAGCTTTCTAGGCCTTATGGTTCTGGAGAAGACGATGAAAATAGGTTTTTAGGGCCTGGCCCATGTGGGCCATCATAGCTACAATTTATAATCTTCACCTGTCAAGGAGTCTGCAAACAAAGTTTCAGCTTTCTAGGCCTTATGGTTCTGGAGAAGAAGATGAAAATAGGCTTTTAGGGCGTGGCCCCTGTGGCCCTTATTAGGGGTCACAGGGCCACCAAAGCTACAATTTATAATCCTCACTCTTCAAAGAGGCTATACACAAAGTTTCAGCTTTCTAGGCCACATGGTTCTGGAGAAGAAGATGAAAATGGGCTTTTAGGGCGTGGCCCCTGTGGCCCTTATTAGGGGTCACAGGGCCACTAAAGCTACAATTTATAATCCACACTAGCCAAGGAGTCTGTACACACAGTTTCAGCTTTCTAGGCCTTATGGTTCTGGAGAAGAAGTCGAAATTCCACACAGATTACTGACGGACGCCGGACACTATGCCATGCCATAAGCCCATCGGGCCTTACAGGCCAGATGAGCTAAAAAGTGAATTTGGATGATAAATAGAATATCACCCTCGTGTCTTTTGATATGAAATATACCAACAATCGATGATGGATGTAAAAAATATCCATAACTTTCATCAACTCGTGTTGATAGAAATTAATTTTGTGAAATTTACTTTGATTAATATTCGTGTTAATATTAGTGATGTTATCCAGTGTTGTATATTTCACTTATCACGCAAATTGTTCGACAAATCACAATCTCCTTCATCTGCCTATGTGGCACCAAGCATGCCTTTTTAAAGGCTTTTCTTGTTTCGTTTCTGTCCATAAACAATATATTCTGAGGACCTATCACAACAGACTAAGTTGAAGCATTTACACACGCTAATATTATAAACGAGGATATTATTTCAAAACGAAATTATAAACAAGGATCTCCGATTTTTAAATGTGTTAAAAACTACTAAAATTAAAAGCATATTTATTTACTTTTTTCATAGTTTTACTTTTATTCAAACAGCTTTGAAACAAATATTGATATTGATTGGACATCATTTCAATTACAATTACATACATCTTAAAGTTATCTGATTTATCATGAATCATGTAGAGAATGGAGATGGAGAATATCTTCAGAAGCTTAAATACATAATGAACTAAACATTTTCTTCATTACACTATTTTGTAATTCCCGTCCTTTTGATGACTTATATGCTTATACATGTAAATTCATTATGAACTGAACCTTTGTACGATTTTGTAATTCCCGTGATACTTTTGATGACTTGTATGCTTTATTTTAATCATTAACTGTGACTTCTTCTATAGTTCAATTCTTAACTCGCAGCCTTATCAATAAACAACAATGAATTTTTGGAAGGAAATTCTTAATTTTGCTTTTTTTGAGAGATTGTTCCATAGTTCTGATAACAATAATCACTGCAAATTTATACCTAAATACTTAAATCAGTGACAGAAAGCTCATTATCTAGCCATATGACTGACCAGGATCATTTTAATGTGCATTAAAAATCATTTAGACAACTGTATTGTTAAACAGACAGTCCGTGATAATTATAGTGATTTATTCAAAACATCTCGCATGTGGTTTAAACAATATTTATTTCATAAAGAAAAGGATCGGTAAACAGGCTAAAAGCCTATCTGAATACCTCTCCAATACAAAAAGATATTTATACAATGTTCATTCATCATCACTGACAAAAAGCAATTCGTTAGATTTAACAGATTTTGTAGCAAAAGCAATAACAATATTTAACTATTTAACTAGAAAAACGGTTTGTAAGGGTAAAATAGTCATGAACAGATTCTAAAATGTTTAGGTTGATATCATAAGACAAGGAGTAGTTTCCAAATAATACAGTTTTAACATCATAACCATTGACGTAAAAAAAACACTCTGACCGAGTTGTTGTGTAATTTGGACAAATGAATAAATAATGAATGGCATCTTCGTAATGATGACCGCAAGTGCAACTTGACATATTTTGTAAGAAGCGATCAAATTTATGTGCGTTTAGATTGCTGCAGCCAAGTCTTAATTTACAGTGGATAATTTGGTTGTGTCTAGTTCCAATATTTCTAAAAACGTGTTGTACATTACATGAGACATTTCGGTCAAAATGTTTTTTGAACGAAGCAACGGAATCTACATTTCTTATCTCGCATGTTCATTAGAATGTAAAAATATGGTAAAAGAAAAGATGTTCATTTTCTTCTTGAAAACGTAATTGAACATCGAATGCATTATTTGAATATCAGGAATCGATGACTATAGTCAATATAGACTGTTCTTATGGTAGTAGATAACTTCCTCATAGGTAATAAGTAAATCATCTTAATAATGAATTTCTGCCTTGTATCCGACAAGAAAATATATGCAACGAAGAGACAATGTTGCAAACTAATTGTAATTCCTTCAGAAGAACATTTTAATGCTCTAGTCAAATGTGCCTAATATGCCACCTTCAAACGCATTCTTTACATAACAGACTATAAATAAAGTCAAAGAAATGAATAACAGCGGCGATTAAGCATGGAAATGTTAAAAGTATGTATGTGAATACACTCCACGTTGATAGGTTGTTCAAGAGACCAAAAAGTTCAATGAATTTAGGTCAACAGAGTATAAATAAATATGTAATGAGAGTTCTTCCGCCATATCGTATATGTTATTTAATTCAAGATGGCGTTGTTTTCGGTAGAAACACTTTCAAATTGTAAATGTGTATGTAAATTTCATCGAGAGGAAAGTAATCGCCTGTCAGTTGGGCGCATCATCCATGTTTGTAGAGCAATGCTGACTTCGTCCTCACCTTACTTATGTTTCACAATGTCAAACATATCTGTTATCCTCACGACATATATCATTACATGGCATTTATATACCGCATACAAAAACCTCTCAATCACAATTAACTACCATAAGAAGAAAAATAAAAAACATATATTCCAAGTCCAAGTATGGTTAGTGAGTGCGTTTATATTCGAGGTATGACATGACCATTTCAGTTCATACGCTAGGGACAATAGAACCAACTTGAGAAAAGTTTTAACTGCCGTTAGCGATTGTACGTTTTTTAACTTAACGAGAATTGAAAAGTTCAAGCAGGTAACAAAGCAGAAGTATTCCGTCAGCAACTAGTGATAAATCATTGTATTGGTTAAGAATGAGACATGTGCACAGCTGCAAATACTAAGGAAAACACAATCCAAAATCAGCCAACAAAATATAAGGTTTTGGAAAGTGGTAGCGTGTAGGACTCAAATGACCAATATCACCAACAAAATGCACTTTTCCTTTGTTCGATTCTTTTCTGATTTTAGGTGTTAATGGAAATAATCCAGTTTCTTTATATTTCAAACCTGTGTATTGTATAATTGTATTATTTGTTATCTATGTTGTCAACGTTCATTTTACAGGCCATTCATGCCTTTTAGTCTATGACACTATAGGCAACTTTAATATGGTATCTCCTGCTTTTATCTATTCCTGTCGTCGATCAGTGTCAAACGTCAGAGTGAAAGGTGATTATTTACAACAATTCCATTTGTTCCATTGATAATTTATAACAGCTATAAACAGAATCTTCTGATCTGGTTTGTATTTCATCAGATATAATGTAAAGTGATGTTGAAAGCAATAATCTTTCAAAGGTTTATTCTTCAGTGTAAAGATACAACTTTAACATGGAAATGCATTATATTATGAAGATAAGAGAATATGGATTTGTTCAGAAGAGAAAATGTCGTGACGAATTGTACACTTTTACAAATAACAAACTTGGTTAGTACAGTTATTGATCTTTTGGGTCTTAAGAATACACTAGTTTGTATAGTTTATTAGGTAAAATACATGTACATCTCCACAAACTCAACAAACTCTCCACAAAAAAAATCATCATATCTTAATGTATATATAACACACTTTAATATCCGCCAAAATGTTTTGTATGATCTCAATATAGAAGGAGCACTTCAGCTCAAGAAGAAAGATGTACTTAAATAACATTCCAACAAACCACTTTAATTCTCGTACATAAAGACGTACAAAATGTTGTGTAATATCACAATAAAGAAGAAGCAATCTTTACATAACGTTCCAACAACACACTTCAATTCTCAAAGATTAAGACGCAATAGTTACACGAAATGTTGCGTATGATCTTAATAAAGAAGAAGCAATCTTTACATAACGTTCCAACAACCCACGTTAATTCTCAAAGATTGAGACGTAAAAGTTAACACGAAAATCCTTGGATAGACGTTAGGGACAATGGATGTCACTTGAAAGAAGAATTGAAAAGCACAAGCATTGTAGCAAAGCAGCGCTATTCCCTCTGCAACTGATGATAAATCATTGCAACGGTTCCGAATGACACAATGACATGACTCAAAGGAGGAAAAAGAGTTCCAATGCAGTCATTAAATAAAACGTGAATTCATTCTAGAGGGCATTGTACCAGCAGAACAATGGAAATAAGGATACGAATATTTCTATTTTGTCGACTTCCTTGTTTGATTCTTTCTACTGTTCACGGAAATTAGGGCTTAGTAGGGATAAAAGGATGCTGTGTAAATAAATGACGTTGAAGAATAAACATTCTTTTGAATAATTATTTCTTCACCGAAATGGCCCCAAATTGACTTGACTTGACATACTTCCTTTGAGAAGCTGTGTGTGATATTATTTGAATCGTGTGAATGATTTGCGGGAACATTGGTAATGTTAAGCCTAAGAATGTACCTTGTAGAAGAATTGATCCCTGTTCAGAAACAACCATCTCACCGTAGGTACATCTAAACCGAGATAATGGAATATCGGCAGTGTTCTTCCTCAGCAAATTAATAATGAATGCAGTGCATAGATCGTTGGTGGAAATTGTATTTCAGCACTCAAAACAACGACATCACGTTGGGATAGCACAGTTGCAGATGTTCAGACGTATGTGCCCTATGCAATAAAACAATGCGTCAATAACTATTGTTGTCATCATCCCAAAGTACATATATGTTAGTTCCTAAACCTCTAAATCTAATGAATTCGTTGTGCTGCTTCGTTGGGTTAGGTGTCATATCTTTTAAGATTATAATCTTATATCATTTGCCAATTGAAAATTAATTTGAGAATCTATAACGTCAGGAAGTATCAAGACGCGCACGTTTTATACGAATACCGTAGTTTGATAAATAATGAACTTTAAGTGTGATTAGAAAAAGAAACAACAATAATGAATACATGAATTGTGTTTACTTGTTACCTAAAATTCGTTAAGATTATTGAGATAGATAAAGGTGTTCAGTGAATAAATAGCTGCACAGACATAGTTAGATAAACGTTTCCTAAAAGTTTCCTCATGAAAAGCTGCTGTAATCTTTTTTCTTTGAACTGATCTATAAAAGGAATATATGAAATAATTAGAGGATATTGTATTTTCTTGACAATTACAATTGACAATGTTTATCTCATCGAGTATTATATGTTCAAACCTGGCGCAACCAACAGTTATAATACAAAACTTTTCTGCCTCATGAGATTTTCATTGCTAGATCATCAGTCTAGATCATCAATGAAATGACAGGGTTGTATATCTTTTGAAATACACAAACAACATGTTTATCCTATTCTCAAGTATATCGCAATGTGTACAAACCCGTGCAAGACGCTTGTTTCCGCCTATTGTACATCTGATAAAGATTTATATTCAAAGTATTTAGATGTATATTGTAATTATTTAGATGGATTGTCAGGTTGACATACAAGTTTAACAATTCTATTCAACAATGAAAAAGCATCATTACCATAAATAAGTTTAAATTTAGTTCAGTTTTAAATGATAAGTGAACAAACGTTTGCGCTCATCTTATTGTGAATGAATAAAAAGGTAAGGGGTTCAATTTATGTATCTTAAATGTTAGACAAACATGGATTACAAAAGAACACTTTTTTCTCTTTCTATCTATTTCAATTTTATCAATGTTTATCAGGACTAAATGCCCCTTTAATTAAGTTCCTCTAAAATTATTTCCATTAGATCTTTTCCCTGAATACAAGGCCCATCATTTTGATTCTATTTGCATGACTAATCTACAATGACCTTCTGAAAGTCATGAGATGTTTAGGCTGTTTTGCTAGGGTAGAAGACCCGGTGCAATGATAAAATCTGATAAATTTGTTTTTAATTTTGTTCCTCTAAACCTTTTTTCATTTGAAGAAGGCACAACATGTTTATTGTCTTTCAACGACTTGGCTACAATATGATCTCTGGGAAAATCACCAGATGTTTAGACTGTTGACCCCTGGTGAAAGAATTAGATCAATGTGCTGGAACTAACAGCCCAGTCCTGATATCTTCTTAAGAACTGGAATTAATGTCCTGAAAGACAAGTACTTAGCAGTCTGATGGGGGAGATTTGTACCTAGTGTGGCCGATAAATCTCACATTGACCATGACCCAACTTGAATGTTGTTTTCGTTTACGTTTGACGTATTTAAAATAGTGCCTTATACACCCAGGAACATGAATTCAATGTTTGTTTTAGTCACTAAAGGCACAAAGATTGATAATGCAATAATCAGATCTAAGCTAGTGGTCATTTCATTGTCATAAAAACTACTGAATCTTACTACTACTACTGACTACTGAATCGCAATTAGTGTAAACAGATTTTCAAACCACATAAAAAAACACCACAATAATTTATTTTATATTGAAAAGTTTGTGATGACGGTTTTAGCAATAGTGTGTAAAATCAGACACAAAGTCTGGATGCAGAGAATGCATGTAGTTACACAATTTTTAAGGTTTCGGACCTCATATGCATGCAGGTTTTGATAACGTGATGAAGGAAGTAACTTCTGGTCTCTAGTTCAAGAGAAAACTCTTTAGCTGGTTGTACAAAGCGTATCAAAACAAAAATATCCCGACACTTTGTAAACACGCATACTTGCAACCAAAGGTATAATTCATGCCGTTTGTCAACTTTCTTACAACACATCCTTCTGTTTTGTGTGGTCAGTGGTTTGTTTACTTCTCCGCTAGAAGACATATTGATATTTACTCGATCGATCATGACATGACCTTAGTAACATACATAAACATATATCAATTGAAGAGATTCACTACTGTCTGACAACTCACGTCCTTTGTTACAAATACAGGATTGTGGTTTATTGGATGATTTCTCAAACAAATAATCATGTTATCTGAAAGGCTCTATAACATTGCTAAACAAATGTTTATTTGTATCTCTCACTTCTTTTTGTATGATTTAATAATTTTTTTATTATACAATTAACTGTATTATTACGTTATTTGATTTTTACTGTATTGGTTAAATATGATACAATATTATTATACAAATACGTAAGTTCATTGAGATGTTTAAATGCAAGTCATCGGGTTTTCATTTAATACCTATATTATTAGCCTTAATAAAGATTCAAATACGGATAAACCAAGTCAACTTCCAAAGGTTTAATTGCCATGATATTGTCAATCCAGTTCATGTAAAATATTTCCTGGGATTTCATCTATATTCCTTTACCACTTTAACACTTACCCAAAAAAATGTTTTTGAATATTTTATTTCACTAAAACTTTTAAATTTATGAATTCATACCTGTTGAATGAATAAAGCATCCTTTTTATTTCCCTGAATGAAGCTTAAGTTGTGTGCAAAATCCTAAATAAGATCAAGATAATTATATCATATAGTTGCATGTGAAATGTATTAACATACAACGGAAATTAAAAATCTACTACATTGGTGTTTTTGTATTGTGTAGAACAAATATGAAATGTGAATGTTACCGATGCTCAGAATTTGTATTTAAGATCAACAACCTCAATAAATTCAATCCAGGGATTCATACAAAACAATTACCAATTAATCTTATGCGCCATAAAGCTAAGAAAATTAGTAACCAGCGTGCTTGATTATTTATACACAGGCAATTAAAGTCGTCTAAGAAACAGAGAAAAACGTTTCAATACTAAATACGAAACAATTTAACCACTTGTGATAAATGTGACTAAAATCCTTAAATCATAACACAATAACTGTTCACGTTCTGATTTAAAACACATTAAAAGTAAACGTCGACATGAATTTTCCTCAACTAGACGACGAGGAGAAGCAAGGCAACGCCGTTCTTTTTTTATGTTTATGGCGTCCTACAGTGATGATGTGAAATTGTTGTCAAGGTGTATGGTTTATTTTTCTTTTAATAATAAGATGTTTACATTACATTACACACACATTCTAGCAAAAAAAATACAAGCGAACCAAAAGCATAACAAGCATTTTCCGCACAGGAATCTTCGAATACTATATCTCAAATTGTCTACACCTTGCTACCGAACAACATTGTTTGCCATTCGCTAATTTAAATGGCTAGAAATAACAAGGGATCAGATCATGTTTTGAAGGCTTTTCGATTTCAAGATGTCTATATTTAAAGAACTGAAGCCTAAGGTAGCCAATGTTCGATACTGTCTGAGAACTCTCACTCTATTTGTTACTGTTTACTTAATCTGATTCTGACTAGCTTGCCCCGTTTTAGCCTCGGATGCCACTTCTCCGAACCACTTGACCGCTTTGTTGTTAAAAGAATTCAGTTTTCAAAGGCTTTAAGAATTCAGAAAATATAAAGAGGGAACACTCGAAACATGTTATATATCTGGCAACACAATTATCTTACATATATGCAAAAAGGAATTTTGCAGACATTACAATGACTAGTTTCTTTTGTTATTTGGACAAGGCTTATCGAATCAAGGGTCGTCAAACAATAATGGTCTTTCGTCAAGAAGGTGTTAACTTTTATAACACATTCACGATCGTAAGCCTGCTGTTGGAAAAACTTTAATTTCCTGCTAATGTATTATGTACTTGGTTTTGTAGTATAGTGAGTTGCGATCCCTGCTAGTACACCTCAATCATTGAGTCTAAAGGTTTGTTCCATGAGTCTTTCAATAATTAGCAAAGGCATGTAGATTTATGGCTGACAATTGTCTTAAAACCTGTTAGTCATTTCAATTTTAGTACTACGGACGTGAAAGGTCCGATGGGCTTTCTGCATGACATGGCATTGCACAGGCTTCTTCGTCCGACCATCAATCCTGTCATCTTCTCTTTAACCATCGACTTTGGAAATACTCCATGACTAGTAAATAACACGATAAGCTAGTGCTATTACCTAAGCGTTTATGTTTATATCCATCTAATTATCTTCAGTTTTTTCGTGAGATATTAGAGGACAGAAAGTGCATATATAATAGATTGTAATTAGTAATACTTCAGCGTTATTTAGAGTGTTGCGCATGCGTCAGATGTGAAAGTCGTTTGAATTACCTCTCCTCTGAAATTGCATTTTTCTACAAAACAATGAAGTTTCATGAATACCAAACATGTATGTACATATTCGCCAGTGAATGAGGATTACATTGGTGTTATTTTGAAGATAACACGATATCAATTGAGGACATTAATGTTGAAAACTCCAAATGTCAACAAGAGTGTGCAGCCATATTGACATGTATACAAGAAGAAGGTAATTAACGCACAATGGACAGCCCAAGCCGAAGTGGGGACGCTGTGAATGGATCGGACAGTGTAGACAATATGAGATATAGCACTCAGTCTGTTGAAGAAATAGATAATGATATCTTCAACTACATTCATGAGAACTTTGGACAACTGGACAAGCTGTCATTTGAAGGTGAGATTCTGGGGGCATATGAAGATGATGACGAGAAGTTGAATGAAATAAGACAAAGCTTATATGATGTAGCGAGAGAACGGAGATCGGACATGTCCGGCGGGTACCTTGTTAAGAGAGTACACAGAGGTCAATCTGGAAAATCAGTGCTTGAAAAGTATGCTTCAGATGTGTTTTACCTGCATGGATATATCTGTGGTTCTGTCTCTGCCAGTGTTTTGGAGAAGAATGTTCTGAGTAAGCAAAAACCTAAAACTGTACCATTTTCTTCTGTCAATGCTGATAACTCTAGAGCCACGTCGAAGGATAATGATATTATGACAATGTTGTATGCAAAAATATTAGAAATTGGTGATAACAACAAGGTCCATAATGAACTGTTAGATAGGAAGATAGAAGATCTCCATGAGAAGTTTACGGCACATATATCTGACCTGAAACATACTGTTGATGACAAAAATCGTGACATCATCGGTGCATCCAGGGAGATAGAACGACTCAAGTGTGTTGAAATGAAATTACAAAGTGATGTACGATTTCTCGTAGCTCAAATACGAGAAAAGGACTCAAAGATAAAAGTTTTAGAAAGTGAAGTGAAATTATCTCTGGATAAGGTTTGTCGTAAAACAAACTCAATTGAAGCTAAACTAGATACAGTGTACACAAGGAACAAATTATTGTATTCAGAAGCTTTGAAAAGCCCAACCAACACTCAGCAATCAACACGAAATGATTCAATTGCTTTTAACAGTGAAAGACATTCTGAAAATCATGAAAATTCGGACACAAGACCTCGGAATATTGATGTAATGAGTGACGTAATCATTGTCTCAAACAATGACGGTAGAGAGCCTGAACCATCCCAACACTACTCAACACAGACGCTGATCAATCAACCAGAAACTGAAACGACAGTTGATGAACACACTGAACAGAGATCTAGGAAAGTTAACTTTCAAAGTGCATGGTCACGAGCGTTCCGTGGAGCGGCTCCTAGATTCAAATCCAAACGGTATGTGCTGTCAAATGTGAGAGCAGACTCATCGTTTCAGGTTATTAAGGATGCCATAATAGATTATGCTTCTCAACGTGCTGTACATATTAGTTATGTGCGTTTGTTAAAACATTGGGAGGGATACAATCCAAACTACACACTCCGTATCAACGTGGACAGTAAAACAGTAGACCCGATAGATAATGATGAGACATTCTGGCCGGAAAACGTCAAATGTCGTGAATGGATACCATATTCTCAGATGAAAGGAAGTGCACTTCACAATTGAATATGTTTCTGCTCTGTGGATTTCTTACAACGCTACTCATGTTAACCATTGGAACATAGAATACTCGTGGTGTGTTATACAATAATAACTATCTGGAAGAAGTACTATATAAGTGTGATATAGTTACGCTAACTGAACACTGGTTGTCAAATGACACAAAAGCATATCTAGAGGCATTCTCTGAATCTTTTGTGTCTGTTATTAGCACTCGATCCAATCAACTTGGTTATAGGGGTGAAGGTGGTGTGGCTATAATGGTGCGGTCTTCAAGCTTCACTAACATTGTCACTCATGACACAAGCAGTGAAGATGTAATAGCAGTGACATTAAGCAGTCCTAACTATGTGGATCTCTCCATTGTGTGTGCTTTGCTTCCTTCTACCAATCAGTCTACAAGCCAATACTCTGATTGCCTTAATTGCGTCTTTGAAACTGTTGATGAACTTAGTAGCATGAGTATAACATTGCTCTGTGGTGACCTCAACACAGATATCAGAAACAACATGAACTCTATCAGGTCAAGGATTTTGTTGGATGAACTGGCCAACCGTGAGATGTTACCATCATACTGCAGTGGTGGGATAAATGGGGAGCTGTATTCATGGAGAAACAAATCCAAAAGTTGCACTACTCTAATAGACTATATATTCCTCCCGGAAATGTTAAAATCTTCAATTGTGGACACGACCTTTGATTCGTCCATTCCATATGAAGTGTCTGACCATTACCCAGTGTTCCTTTCTTTAACTACGGATACACTTGCCCGGGTTAAACGTAAAACGAACTTCACACCATTACAGTGGAGGAAATGTTTACCTGAGCAGTTGGATATGTACCAGATGACGTTAGACTGTATGCTGGGATCTACATTACCGGATACAAATGATGTAACGCCCGACCACATCGAATTGTACACAGACATATTGACATCAACTATACATAATGCGGCATCACAGTGTATTCCAGTTGGAAACTTCAAACCTTATCTAAAACCTTACTGGAAAAAGTCACAACTTGACATGTACCACTATCAAATGAGAAATGCTAGACGACAGTGGGTGCTGGAGAACAAACCTCGAGACTCTGATAGTACTACAATGAAAATGTATAAAACAGCTAAATGTGAGTTTAGAAAGCAAAAACGTAGAGCTGAAAGGTTATGGGAAAAGCAAAAATACATTGAAATTGAAGAAGCTGCTGAAGTTGATATTGGTGAATTCTATAGAGTTATCAAGAAACATCGAAATCCTCCTGTAATCAACTCAAACATTATGTACAATGGCAAGTCTGGTGAAACCCCTGAGGATACCTGTACAGTATGGGCTGAATATTATAAAGATTTATTCACTCCACTTGAACTACCCACTTTCGACCAACAGTTTCTTACGGAGGTTAATGAAGAAATGCGTGATATTGATCAGTCGCCAATCACACAAAGTGATCCTACACTTCAAACTCCAATTACAATTGCTGAAATAAGTGGTATAGTGAAATCGCTAAAACTAAAAAAGGCCCCAGGATTAGATATGGTGACCAATGAACACATACGATATGGCGGATATACTCTGCTTGTCCATATGGCAGAGCTCTTCAATATGATACGGAGATGTTGCTACATACCAGAATCAATGCGAACTGGATCAATAATTCCTATTTTCAAAGGTGGGAATAAAGATAGATCGAATCCATCAAACTACCGAGGGATAACGCTCACATCAACTGTCGGAAAAGTCTTTGAAAAGATACTTTTATCAAGAATTGAGTGCTACATCTTCAAATTAAAACCTTCTTTTCCCCACGCCCTACAGTGCGGATTCAGAGCAAACCATGGAGCCACTACAGCTGTTCACATCCTGCAGGAGGTCATTGCTTTCTATACAGAACGGAAGTCACCTGTGTTCACAGCATTTCTTGACAATGCCAAAGCATTTGACCGAATATGGCACAATGGTCTCTTGATAAAATTACATAATCTTGGAGTGCAGGGGCGGGCATGGAAGTTGATAAAACATTCTTATCACTGTGCCACAGCATGTGTCAAAATCAACGGATGTACAAGTGACATCTTCCCAGTACAGCAAGGTGTAGGACAGGGTCGTGTCCTTTCGGCTTGGATGTTCCTAGTGTACATAAATAATCTGATTGAGCAGCTTGATGACTTGAAATG
The DNA here is from genome assembly GCA_916613615.1 of Steromphala cineraria. Taxonomy (NCBI): domain Eukaryota; kingdom Metazoa; phylum Mollusca; class Gastropoda; order Trochida; family Trochidae; genus Steromphala; species Steromphala cineraria. The sequence continues at coordinate 65,290,269 of OU744722.1, read as the reverse complement.
TGGATTGATCGTAGGTAAAGAACATGTTCCAGGTGTCTTATTAGCTGATGATACAACTATTACATGTTGTACCCCAGTAGGTCTACAGGCAGGCCTTAATGTTGTGCAATCTTATGCTGGTAAGTGGAGACTTGTGTACAACGCCCAAAAGAGCTGTGTACTCGTGTTTAACGACATATACAAAAGTACGAGTCAATGTCGCTTTACACTGGACAGTTATGTCATTCCTATCCACGAAAGCAACATTTATGCCGGGACCTTGGTCACTACCAAAAAGGTCTCTGAACGTTCGCAGCGAGCTTGTTTGAAGGGGAGGAAAACCATTGGGTCACTCCGTGACATAGGACTCAAACCTGGAGTACTCGACCCAATTTGCTGTACAAAAGTATGGCAAAATGTAATCCTGCCTAGTGTTCTGTATGGCTGCGAGCTCTGGTCAGCCTTACACCCTAATGAAATTATAGCACTTGAAAAACTGCTGCGATTCTATGCAAGAAGCATCCAAAACTTTCATGTTCGATCACCTGTTGCTGTGACTACCCAAACGCTTGGACTGTGGAATATTGAAGCTGTTATTGACAAATCTAAGCTTCTATACTTTGGGAGATTATGTAGAACAAGCCCATCCCAGTTTCTTAAACGATTGTTTTATTTCAGAATTGGACAATATATGTGTAATGATGTTTCTCCTGAATCAGTTATACATGACCTGATCCAAAATGTGATCAAATATGATCTTTATGCATTCTTGTTAAATTACCTTGAAAATGGACACTTTCCCGAAAAGTCGCAGTGGAATAGAATTGTGAAAAAAACTGTATGTAATATTGAGAATATGAGATGGCTTGAGACACTATCAACGAGACCAGATCTGATGAGATTCCGCTCAATCCATGAAAAACTCTTGCCACACCGACTCTGGCAACTGTGTAACTGGCGCGAGACTGACTGTAGATCCATGTATGCGCTAGTCAAACTTGGTATTCTACCTGTTGTCTCAGGTATGTGCTTACTATGTAACTGTGAATGTGATGATATTGTCTATCACCAGATCATAAAATGTGAACAATTGCAGACAAACCGTGATAAATTGTATGAAAAACTGTTTGACAATCTAAGCATAACCAAGTACATGGACATTGAAACCTGTCATGATGATGAGGTTATACTCGTGACAATGCTTGGTGGAATAACCAGTCTAGTGGATGATATGGACATGTACACATGGATCATGTTCATGACGATTGTTGCAAGAGAGATAAGCTCCTGGAACTTGCAATCTATCATGTATCTTTAATAGTTGCATACATTATCTGTATATATCATTTCATCTCATATTGCCTTTGTGTTGCTGCATGTAAATAATTATCTTCATTTGAATTAATTGATATGTATTGTACTCTTCACATCCATGGAGGAAATAAAGATCATTCATTCATTCATTCATTCATACCCCTCGACTGATGTATTGAAACTTTTAGAACTGAAATATCAGAAGAAAAAACAATTTTTCTCCCCATTAAAGCTTAGCTTTTGTTACATGCACCCGCCCTCTCTGATTTGTTAACTCACAAGGTCATGCTGAAACAGTAGCATCGGTTTCATCCTGTCGCTTTTGGTCCGGACCTGCCTTTTTCAAGGATAATTTAAATTTGTAAAACACTTCTTCAAAATGTTCCATTACCTAGACACTTGACCAGTAGATTACCCTGGATAACTCCTGTATTATAAATGGAAGAATGCACAGGTTTAGTCTAATGGTATATTTGGTAGTCTGAAATCGCTTTTCCAATGAAAACATTAAAAACGAATCATTGGCTTCTTTATGATTTTGTTTACATGGAAATGTAATGCGATTTATTTTATATTTATCTATTCTCATATTTGATTTACTAGAATTATTAATACAAATATTTCATTCATTCTAAAAAAATTGTTAATTAATATTAATGTGTATTTCCATGCGGTTGTTATCATAGTTGGATAGTTTCGACTCTTTAATTCTTTAAAACAGTAATACAGTGCTATATGAAAGAAGGAGACACAATAAAAACTATCAAATAGTATGCGGAGGGATACTGCCCACCAACCCTTTCGTTAGGGTATCTTTATCAAATTTACGATGTACCCTATGTACGCATTGAGTACGCCGCATACGTTACTCATAAGGAAAAACTGGACGATGCATTTTCCCATTGTTATCATTCGGTTTAAGATCGTTCTTCATTTGTGCTACATTTGCTTGAAGAGCGTTTTGTGTACGTCCTCTATGCGCTATAAATGCGTTGGTTCGGGACATCAACGCACACTGCGTATGAGGTGCATATTCATCACGATTACCTCACGTACATGTACCGCTCTCGACGGATGTAAAACCGATGCAATGCGTGTTAACCATACGCAGCATAGTTTTGAGCATGTCCAAAACTATCAAGCGTATGGAAATGGTCCAAGCGCATGCCAACGTACAAAAACGACCCAAACACAACCAAGGTGCGCATGAGTTGCGAAACCTGCGTATGGCTGCGTATTACTGCGTATTGCTGCGTATGAGAGAAATTGCAATACGCAACTCGTACGCAGTGAGTATACGCTGAAGTGTGACAGGGGCTTTAACTGGTCCTTATATGAGTTATTACAGGTAATACTTTAAGGAATAGTGCAAATATCTATTCTTAACTAATTTTCGTAGAACATAATTACCTGTTGTACAGACATTGCGACAATCAATTAGTAAGCAACAAAAATATTTTTGGCAAGGAAATGAGAAGAGAAAATCAATTTATGTACAAGAAACTGTCAATAATGCATGCGTGTTTTTAATATTTGATCTCTCTTTTCTCTCTTATATTTATTTTAACATACACACATTGGTCACAACCTTCCTTATAAACGAAACCAAAAGTTGTTGATGTATGACATTTAAAGTAAGCATTGAACGTCATTCCTTTACCATGTCGCAATAGCAAGCGAAAAATAGTTTTATCTAAGAATTATCTTTACATGAAACCTCAACAAATTAACAAAGAGTATTCAATAAATGATATAATCGAGATATAATACAAAATGGATTTTAAACGTATTACTTTTTAATTACTCAATGAGTTTTCTAGTCAATATCTGTTAGACATCACTCGATAAATGCCATTTCACGAATCCTGATGGCCAATTCCTTGCAAACAAATGTCAACCAGCGTCTGTTAATGCCTTCGTAAATGGCACAGACATGTTCTTTTTAGTTGCAATAATTTCTGAATATGTGCTTATCGAGATGACGAACCTTACAACTCACGAAAAATCGGACGTAGTTTGGAACGGGCCTAACGCTGACCATATTTTGTTTAAAACAATTTGGATTGTTTTTTCTCTTTCAGAATTTGCGATTTGAAGGTTCATGGATGTCTAACTACTGACTTTTGACTCAAAGGCCACAACCAAAGTATGACCAGTTTGCTTGAAATATAGGAACTACTCACATTACAACTATCAACAATCACTTCATTTTATAATGTATTATATTTTATATAATATGAATGTGAATATCCGAGAGATGCGAAAAATAATCTGTTTGATATTTTCTCCCATCAACTACTAAATTATCATATCATATCATATCATGCAATTATTGCTAGGCCTTTTTTCTTATCTTTCACTGCTGATAATATCGTTGGAGTGCTTAACTATTCTCAATATGTATATTTCAAGCTTTCGTCATTGTTGTTACTTTAAAATATTTGTCAATATCTAGTAGCATCAGCAAATCAGCACTTGTTAACCTCCCTTTGAAAGCCTGTCACACACAAAGCATGATTCGATTATGTTTTGTGGTACGCTGGTGAGGGGATGTGTTCGAAGCAATTTTAAAACTATTAAGGAGTTTTAACATTGTCTTATCAATCGGGCCACCACGCATCTCACTAAACTAATACTTCAATATTACATGAAATGAGTGATGTATTACACAACACTGGAAACATTAAAAAAGTTGTAATTCATATCCACAGGAGAAATCATTATTTTTCTTCGTTCTTCTGATTCATACATTTAGGATTAGATGATATCACGATATGATTTTTCAAAGGTGACAGTGATAAATTACTATCAGTACAGGTTATCTTAGATCAACAATATAAGATCTTTGCTCCATTGTTGACAATTGTTGCAGATATTTGATTAATGAATGGTATCTTAAATATCTAAATCTCATACCATTTTTTTCAGGTCAATATTTATGTTATTTCAATGTTTAAAATGCATATTAACTCGTCTTTGATACTAAATAATTATGATATTTTTAGGAACTTGTTCTTCTGTTATCAACATTCTTAATTACATGAATTCCTATCGTTATTATTATCATGTATATTAGTATTGTCATCCAGTTAATAACTTAAATATATCGATGCACAAATGTATGTGTATATTCAGACATTTTTAATAATTCATCTCTCCAAATGTTCCAAAATGATAGTAAATTATACAAAATCGGTTGAACTAATACGTGACTATAGATTTTATTACCAAGTAAGAGGCAAACACTACACGTGACCATCTTCATGTGAACACATTTTAATCATTTGAGATAAGGAAATTGACTCGCCTTGCTTAACATGAACCATTCGTTTAAAAATAGCACTTTTGATAAAGACATTGGTTGCAATTAGTAACATATCTTTTAGTTTAAAGAAGTATGTTTTAAATATGTAAATGAAAGGTCCCAGATATGGAGGTTTTTAACTTGAATCCATTTTGCCACCAAGCTTGCTGTCAGTTGGTGAAGAGAATTGTCTGTCAAGCGTTAGACTAATGTAAATGTCCAGATTAAAGTATAATGATATCCGCCTAAGTTCTTCCCGACCACTCAAAAGTCATCTGGTTCAGCTTTTATTGATTACTCCCAAATTGAACAACGATAAAAAAGTAAAATTATGATTATATGTAATGGAAATCTATCACTTTAAGAAGCGTGAATTCGAAATTTACATGTTAATCAAATTACCAGTTTTCATATCGGTAATTAGGATAGCGCCACCTAGCGGGTGTAGGGGTTGGACGTGTGTGAAGTGAGCTCCGCGAAACGTGCACCTTAACGAAGTAAACTACAAATACGTCGGCATTTTGTGGTTACATTTTGGCACTAAATGTAAAACCAACTAACATGGGTTGCGACAATATATCATTTAGAGCCAGAATTGGCTGTTTTCACTCAGTTTTTGTGACTTTCATGTCCAAGCGAGCGAGACAAGCCATGAATCGTATGCGCGTGCTGCACGTGCCACCGGGAGCGCGCACATGTCTGAAGCTGTGTTTGTTCCTGTCCCTGTTACTGCTCCTGTGCAACGACGTGGAAACTAACCCGGGCCCGCCTAAAACCAGACAAACGACGATTGAGGGAGAGGTATGCACTCATGAATTAATGAAAGAAATAAAGGAAATGAGAATAGAAATAAATGTAAATTTCAATAAACTGTCACAGAAAATTGAACATTTAGAACAGGATATGGCATCGTTATCTAAGGAAAATTCTCACTTAAAATCAACGGTCACATCACTGTCCAACAGAATAGACTATATGGAAAGTATTTCAAAGCAGAATAACCTTATTCTCTACAACCTAGACGAAACGTCAGGTGAAACAAATGAAGAAACTGAAAGGAAAGTAATTGACTTGTTCCAAACTACCATGCAGTTATCAGATATCGCAGAGCTTGACCGTGTTACCCGCCTTCCATCCAAATCTCTTGGAGCCAGACCAGTTATCATCACCTGCAAGAACCTGAAGGAGAGGAACAGTATCCTGAAAGCAGCGAAACTCCTCAAAGGTAATGATGTGTCGATATCGTTGGACTATACACAGAAAGTGAGGTCCGCTAGGAAGATTCTGAAAGGTTATATGATGCAGGCAAAAACAGAAGGTAAATTTGCATTACTCAGATCAGACAAACTTCAGATAGAGAACCAGTTATATCGTCTCAACGACAGTGAAGATAATATCGTCCTGGTTAAAACATGGAAACCAAAATCCGGAGCTACAGACTCGAACACTACTACATAGGGGTGTGGCCAAGGCCCAGAACAAATCAACTGCTGCAAATGCGTTTTTTGGAATATAGAAGGTCTTAAAAATAAACTTAACAAGCCAATCATCACTAACTTCTGGAAAAAGTTTAACATCATCTTCCTTGCTGAAACCTGGTCTAACGACAAGGAAGTTTTCTCGTTCCCTGGTTACACTATATTTAGCAGATCTCGACAGAAACATGAACATGCTTTCAGGAACTCTGGTGGCATCGCAGCTATGATATCAGACTCTATCTTGACATATGTTTCATTTTTACCCAGCTCCAGTGAGAATATTGCCTGGCTTCGTATCAAACCTCCAGGCCAAGACTTCATCTTATACTCCGGTGTGGTGTACTACTCCCCAGAAAACTCCAGCAAGTATGCAGACGAGTCAGTTTTCGACATACTAGAAGATGAGATCAGCACCTTCAGATCTACAGATCCGCAGTGTCAAGTTATAGTACAGGGCGATCTCAATGCTCGTACTGGTGATGGATCACATAAGGACTTCATCCACAATGACGATGCTACCTATCTTCCGATCGATGACGACATCAACTACGTCCCTGACAGCGAGATCACACCACGTGCATCCCAGGACACTGTCATCAACAGGCGCGGCCACGCCCTCCTAGACTTCTGTAAAAACACTGGGCTTAGAATTTGCAATGGTAGGTTCTTTAAAGATAAACAAATTGGTAAAATAACATGTTTTGCTAACAGTGGCCAAAGTGTCGTGGACTATGTCCTCTGCTCTGATAATGCTTTTGATCTGTTTAAAGATTTTGATGTATCTGATGAAGTAGAGCTGACACACCTCCCAGTGACGTATTCATTGTGCTTGGGTACGGGTATAAACATTGCCTGTGACTCGAGTAATCTCAAATTGAAAGCTAAATTCCATTGGAATGATGAATATATACCTGAATACCTCCATAAATGGCAATCATTAAATCCCGATGTTATTTGTACATTTAACCATTATATTGAAAATAATGATATTAACAGTGCTTCATCTTTGTTTCATGCCACGGTCGAGTCATGTGCTGACCACTGTAAAAAGACTGGAATGTCGACATCGCATGGACACAAGGGAGACAACTGGTATGACGAGGAATGCCTCTCTGCACGAAATGCAGCTCGACGCCTGCTCCGTGCTTTCCACGCATCTAACAGTTCATGCGATCGACAACGATACATCGACTCGTGGTCACAATATAAACAGTTATGTACATCAAAGATGTCAGAATCAACATCGAACTTTATAAACATGCTGTGTAATGCACTCTCTTCAAAGGACAACAAACTGTTCTGGAGAACTCTCCGACCTAAATCACAATTTGTTAATAACAATATTGTACCCTTGGAATGGAATAGACATTTTCATAATCTGTTCAAAGGTTTACACTTCACAAAGGAGTATGAAGAATTTTATGAGAGTATCAATCAGTTTGTAACTTCTATTAGTGACACCTTAATTGATGAATCTGCTAATTATGATGACCTAGACAATGAAATAAGCTTTCAGGAAATTGTAGATGCTATTAGTAATATGCATAGCGGTAAAGCGCCTGGTTTTAGTGGGGTTTCTATAGAATTTTTTAAGAATGCACCAACTGTATGCATTGATATGCTAAAATCATTATTCAATAGAATTCTCTCTACAGGTATTTATCCACCAGAATGGACCTACGGAGTAATTATACCTATCCTCAAGAAGGGCAGTGTTAATGACCCAGCTAATTATAGGCCTATCACCTTACTGGAAGTGTCGGGTAAAATATTCTCAAAAATCATAAGCAATAGATTAACACTCTGGGCTGAGCGAGAAAACTTTTTGACTCCTGAACAAGCAGGATTTAGACGTGGATTCCAGACTCATGACAACATCTTTGTTCTTAACTCTGTAATTCAAAGGTACCTTTCTCTTCATAAAGGGAGACTATACTGCGCATTTATTGACCTTAAAGCTGCATTTGATTCGGTCGATCGAAATAGTCTGTTCTTTAAACTTTGGCTTGGAAACGTTAAAGGCAAAACCTTTAGATTGCTTAAGAGTATGTATGACTCTGTTAAATCATGTGTCTCATTGAAAGAAGGTTACACAGCATTCTTCAACTGTTCTCACGGCGTCCGTCAGGGATGCCAATTATCACCTTTCCTTTTTTCTGTTTTCGTAAATGACATTGTTGAAAGTCTAGCAGCAGATAACCAAAGGTGTATAAATCTAGAAGTTATTGAACTCTTTATACTCCTTTTTGCCGATGATATTGTTCTTTTTGACTTATCGGTTTGTGGTTTACAAAAGAGACTAGATAAATTAGCTAGATATTGCGACCAGTGGAAACTTAAAATAAATGTTGCAAAGAGTAAGATAATTGTTTTTAGAAAAGGTGGTAGATTAAAAAAGTGCGAAAAGTTTTCTCTTAATAATGAGATCATAGACATTGTTCCAACATACAAATATCTTGGGGTTCATCTCTCAAGTTCAGGCTCATGGTATATCACCCAGAAGACCTTAGCTGAGCAGGCATGGAAAGTTTTTTGCACATTGAGATCATCAATACCTAATTTCTCCGAGCTACCTATACACGCTCTATTTCAAATATTTGATGTTAAAATTCTACCAATTTTGCTTTACGACAGTGAAGTGTGGGGTTTCCACCCATCACCCAATGTAATTAATATACATGATAAATTCTGCAAACAGGTTTTGAATCTCCCAAAACATACCCCAAATATATTTGCACGTGCTGAACTGGGTAGATATTCATTAAAAGTAAATATGCACTGTAGAATTATTAGATATTGGATGAGAATGATCTCGCAAGTTGATAATATCATTTTGAAGAAATCTTATGAATATCAATATAACCTTGCAGAGAAAGGACGCCAATGTTGGGCACTCAATGTGAAAGGTCTCCTAAGCCGCTATGGCTTTGGATATGCTTGGTTCTACCAAAATGTTGGAAATACAAATGTTTTTATGTCTCTATTTAAGCAAAGATGTATTGACAACGATAATCAGTCATGGAAAGGAGATATCTCATCTTTCCCAAAACTAGAATTCCTGAATAATATAAAAGAAAATGTTTCTTATGAATTATATATAAGCCATATCAAGTGTAAAACATTTCGTATTGCCGTGAGTAAATTCCGAAGCTCCAATCATATGCTGATGATTGAATATGGTAGACGACTCGGTCTAGAACGAAAGGATCGTCTCTGCCCTCTTTGCATAATTCCTACTATTGAAGATGAATACCATTTTTGTCTTGAATGTCCATTTTATCTAGAACTTAGATCAAATATAATCCCGCCATACTATTATAATTTTCCCTCATATGAAAAGCTATATCAACTGTTCATGTCAAAGAATATATCCATTATAAATAGTCTTGGCAAGTATCTGTTCTTAGCCAGAAAGAAACGTAACACGTTTTTGTGTCTGTGACACCCCTATACCCTGTTGTATATTTTGATATCAAACATATTTTACTGGCGCTTCGATAATGTGCACAAATTGTATACTCTGTATAATGGGCCTGTGGCCCCTTTACTGAAATAAACCTCTCTCTACATTAGGTATTTTTCCTTGAATCGTTTTGAAATGATCCCCATATTAACCTTATATAGAAATTTAGAGCAGATGTGCTCAGTTGCATAGAAGGTTTAACATGCCGGACAAAGATACATGTTGATAATAAATGAAATTTTATTCCGTTGTTCTTTACATAATATGATATCCTAAAGTGGATTAAAAAACATCTTGGTCACTGGAACACAAGTAGTATATAGGGTCAGCATGAGGCAGAATTTGCGATTACATCTTGCATGAATAAACTGACCCGAATTGACCAAATATGTGAACACTAACCTACTGGCTTGGTACATAAGAATTAACCTAAGAGTGACTGAAGCGTAATTAAATCACCTGAGGATATCTTGTTCAATTCCGTTAACTCGAAAATAGCACATCATTGCTTTACCATTGACACAGGTAGATTATTGTGAAAATAATGTATATTAAGTTAGCGTGTCAAAAAAGAATATGAAGACTTTGTGTGACTGCTATTACGGATCAGTTGGACATATAACAAGGAATCACGACAACATGGGGAGGGATAGCGCAGTGGTAAGCGCGTTTGGCTTTGGATCAAGAGGTCCCTGGTTCGAATCCCGCCAGGGGCTTGGCAACTTTGTCTGCAGTAGAGAACTGTTTTACACGCAGTAAGGTTAGGGTGCAATGCTTCACTGAATTTCAGCGCAGTACCACCCATGGTTCGCTAGTTCCAGTCGATGCTCGCAGGTTTCACTGCAATGCATAGCCAAAATGGTGTTGCAGGCTTTCTCCCTGCAATAATACTAGCAGCTGCGATATAAGTGACATAATCTTGAAAGCGGCGTTAAAACTCACATCACCTCATCTCACAACAACATGATATCTAAAGGAGCAATTCTTAAGTGGCTAGGTTGGCAAGATGTCCATACACAACACAAACCAATTGCAATCATTTAAGAGATCGCGTCATTGTTGGTAGTAGATACTAAGAATTTGATGCTTATTTATGTGATGTTATCAATTTGGAAAAGAAACATCAAACTTCTTAAATTAAGATTTTCTCCTTTCTGCTATGATGAATTAAACACTTTTTCACATATTCGTCACAACGTCAACAAATTATATTTGATATTGGATATCATGATGATGTATCATGCGATTTTACCAAAGGTCAATTCGAAATTAACACCTTATACGAAAATCTTTGATATTTGATTGTGACCCTAGTGTTGCATGAATAACTGCCAAATGTGTTCCATTAGTAATTTAAAATTAGTAATATGTGATAAGTATAAATCATTCTTCATGTTCTTCAAATATGATTACTTTTGGTGAACTGTTTTGTTTGGATACCCCTCCAGGCACTTCAAGTTTGTAAGATGTGAGGTTTGATATCGTTTTATAACCCTCACCTTAGTAACAGTGTTTGTATATTTAATTCTGATTAATTAATCTTGCATGATGAAAAAGTTAAGTCCTTTGCATTTTTCTTTAGACAATATATTTAAAGGACAAGCTAAATCTTACTTTCGTGATATATTCAGACCTTCACAAACGCTGCAATCGTATTGTATTACAAAACACATGTGATCGAATAGCTTAGGATAAATGGAGGACAAAGATAACAGTGATCTTTATATTAAACGTGCTTTGTATATAAAAGTGAAAACAAATTTTTTCCACAAGTAATCGAAGCAAGGCTCCTTATGAAAACATCTCATTCCAACTTTGATGTACCTGTAGCTATGACTGTAGTTTGAAAATTCAAATCTTAATCACATCAAATCTCTTCACAGTAGGTCGTTACAACATGTTACTTCACCTTGACAGTTCTAAGTAGAATGGCATATATGGCTCTCGTGGGCATAATATTAAGGCATATCTGTTAACAGTCCGTTAACTGATGATTGCAAGTTGATTGGAAAAAATATCCTAAATGAAACACCTGTATATGAGGATACTTTCAGCAAATGTCATTACACTATGTTTCATACTCTTATAGAGATATAATATATCAAATATCTGTTTCAATTTTCATTGACTACTCATATCCCCCTGGTACAAAACAATGTGTATGTACAAGATATCTACTGAAGGGTTGAATGAAGACTGAATGTTTTAAGTAATTCAGGCCCATAAAGTTTTAGCAACCGAATAATATTGTACATGTACGAAAATTACCTCATGAATAACAGTCATACTAGTCCTGATAATACTTGCTATTTGTACATACTAGGGCAGTCATATCGACGTTCATACGTTTTATATTATGCCCTTAGGCAAAATGTCACATTTTCATTTTTTGGCATGTTATACTAATCAATGCTAGCGCTGTGACGTCACGGTTCACCTATGACACTGGGCCCAATAAGTGCCTATGTGGCAGCCTCAAACAATCCCCTTGTAAATAAACGCTCTGGAGTGTTACGGGTGGGGGAGCGTTATGGGTACAGGCCTGTCTATTTTCGTTGAGTATTTTATCTAATTTCACAACTACGGTAATATACATCTTTGACACAATATTTTTACGTCACTTATGTCGAAATGCCAGTATATCCCTTGCACTCGCTCATTGTTGGTAAATAAAAGAAACGACGAGTTTAAGAAGACATATTTCTAGCTTACTTGACACCAACAACTAAAAAAAAACATTTTTGATTAATCAATATGTCAGTTTTTGTGAGTGGTATGGTTTCCCTAGGATAACAACCTCCTGTGTGTAATCGGACACAACCGTGCTCACACAACAAAGTTTCAGCTACAAATGTACATATACCATTACCGTTATAGCGAAGCATTAGCTGTCCATCTTTCTCGATACCACGATGAAACTTCACACAACTTTCTTCCCAATAGAATATAAAAAGTCTCTTTGACATCAGAACGTTTCTTTCTAGAAGAGGAATTTTAATGACAAAAAGGATTAATTTGAACTTCAGTTTTTGACTGGAACTCTCTTAGATTTCAAGGTTTTATAGACATCCGTACTTTGCATAACACAACTGATGAAAAATGTTACTTTAATAGATTTTTTTGTTCACTTTACATTTACCTAGGTTTTCTTGCAAATTGAGCCTGTTGGCAATTCGAACTAATTTCGCCCAGTAGTTATTCCAAATAAAAATATCTGATTGTCAAATGACATGAACATATCTATCATTTAGGAATATATCCTTTGATATCAAGATGCCTCTTTTCAAAATAACTGAACACTTGAATAGAAACAACCTTGTTAGTTTAACTGTTTACCTCAGAACTGATTTTAAAACTAGTTTTAGGTGCATGAAATGTTTACCATTACCCTAAAGCTTAAGCCGTCCATCTTCGTCGATAAATGAAACTTCACACAACTTTCTCCCCAATAGCAAAGAAGCAACCCAGCAGGCATTTTAACGTTGAACCAACGTTGAAACAACGTCGTTTACCAACGTTGAATTGACGTCGAATTTTGATTGGATTTGAAATTTGCCGCGACGTCGAAATCTAACGTTGTTTTAACGTAGAAACGACGTTAATAAATACGACGTCGCAACAACGTTGGTATAACGTTGTCTCGACGTATATACGATATTGTATTAACGTCGAAACGACGTTTTATTGACGTAATTACAACGCGACATCAACGTCGATACAACATGGCTTAAACGTTGATACACCGTTGATACGATGTTGCTTCAACGTTGGTTAAAAGTTGATCCAATTTCTAATGATGCTGAAAAGTTATGATGAGAGACGTTTTTCAATGGATATAACACTGCAAGGAATCATAGAGACCGGAATCATATCATATAAAATATAGTATATCGTCGGGGTTAGCTGTATCAATTCAACCAACAAATTAACAAGTCAAAAACAAACCGAGATAATGTTTACATAATTGTTTATTAATCTTTTATACATTTCTATGAAAAGCCGTCTTATTCTGTCTTCTTGTACATGTTTCTTCACAGCGTTGGTCATCAGCAAAGTTCTGTACAAAAGAAAGATAAAAAAACAGATGTAAATGAAGTGAAAAATCAATCACATAAATTGTATATGTCGATACCTTATCAAATATGTGCTAATAACTTGTTCTGTTCTTATGAATCCTGCCTTGAATGACTTTTGTGTGCATTGTAACTGATTTATTGTTTAATTGTTAACTTATTCAACATTGGAAACTCGTAAAATTTATACATAATGAATGTTGAATGGCATTTACAACACTATACATACCAGAGGGTAGTTTGACAGATCAACTCCCAGAAGCACGTGCATGTATCTTCTCTGCTTCGCCAGTCTCCAGCTCTCTCCTCCCTCCCAATCAGCAGACCCTGAGAAAAGTTTATATTATTGTATTTTATTTAAATATAAACAATATCTTCGGACTCTTCCTAACACATTTCTTTAAAACACTTCTTGATGCATGGATTTGAGTCATAAGATTCCTTCAAACATAACTGTCATGGAACTGAAAAGTGTCAGTTCCCTTAAGATTAATTTGTATACATGTATACACATTATGATTATACAATGAATCGTACATGTAGGTTCAAGCCTAGGCTAAGTGAGTTGATATCAATCTTAGTCCTATTATATACTATAGTTTATATGCTATAAACTGTCATGCATTAAATATAAGATTGTCACTGGTAATATTGTGTTTTGCAAGGAAATAAATAATTGAAAACGAATTTAATCCATCAACAGTTCAGAAAGAAATATGTGGTATGCCATCATTCCGTCATACTTGAACATAATTATAGGATTAGTTTGATAAAAAAAAAAGAAGTTAACAATGAAAATAAAATTAATTTAATATAACTGGACCCCTTCTAGTTCTTTAATACGGACGTATAATTTCTACTTTTGGCAAATGCCAAATGATATTTCAGTTATTATCATTGAATACTATTAACATCTATAGGCCTATGCACATGGCTACATGCATAAATGTGCAAATGATATGCCATGTGGATAGGCCTATTTGATGTCATTCATATGACGCAATGCGGAACAACACTATTACAACAACACTAACTTAAGTAGCCATATCTTTCTATGACGTGATCACAGTTCAAGTGACTTAGTCATTCAAATAATTGATCAATATTATATAGTTTTATTGCTAATCTACCCGGTTTGAACACAACCCTTTTCGTGATCTTTTTCCTACAAAAATAATATGGGACAACGCTGATTATGATGCCGTCATTGCCACTCAATGATAACAATTCAACTGCTGTTTCATTTAAGCTGATGCTCAGAGTAAGACAATTATTAATCAAAAACAACAACGGAACGTACTGTACAGTGAACGCTTTGAACCAAATGAACTCGTAAACAGCTGATCGAAAACTTTACGAGCTCCGTGCATCACCGGTTACGATAACAAGCACTTTATGCTATGCCACAACACTGTATGGAGTTCAACATGGTTGCGGACACAAGTCGAATGACAGCAGAAGTTTTGAAACCTATGACTTTCTGTTATCCTTGTGACTCACTTAACTAAACAAATGCTATTTTTCAAATAATAGATTGATATCAGTGCTATAATAATATATAATCGTACTAGATCTACAGTTGCCTTGGCACAAGGCCTACATAAGTCAACGAGATGCGTTCAATTTTGACGTGACGTGATAACTTCAAGTTTATAAATATTGGAATGACTACTGAAACTCAATGATGGAAAGTTTGTTAATAGAAGAAGGGAAATACTTACCATTTGAGAATAGTAGAGCGATGTCAGTCCACCCCAATCGTGATCCGATATGAGATCTAACCGAACGTTGATTTCCCCTTACATCGACCGACAAACATGGCGACGAAAGTACTAAGATTGTGACGTAATAGTTGAAACAGTGACGTCATCAGCATTTGTGCTGGCGCGAAAATGTGGTATGCTTTTTGGCGTTCAAAGTAACTTCGGAAATATAAGAAAAAGTACTTTTTTCATATGCATACGCCGTATAGGGAAACAAATTATCGGCAAATATTGTTTTAGAATAAACTGCTCACGAATTTGTTCCTGGATTTTCAAGTGCTAGCCTATTCATGAAACATTGCTTTTAAAACGATATATTTATTAATTTATTCATTGATGTAGATTTATGACTGTTTTACATAAATTTATGTATATTTTGCGTACTTTTTTTACTGATTTCATATATATATTGATAATTCATATATATATTGATAATTCGAAAAAGCTTAATTTTAAAACGAATGGAAAAGGCTAAACTTAACAAAGGAAAACAACTCTAGAGTCTACATAAAGATTTTTCTTTACAATATCCTAGGAAAAAATACCTTTTTTGTCGCGAAATCTGTTACCCAGCTAACACAGAAACGTTCCTACAACGTTTCTGAAACGTTACCTTTTGGTTTCAGAAACGTTTTGAAAAACGTTTCTGCAACGTAACTTTGTGGAGTTTTTTTTTCGTTTCAGAAACGTTTTAAGAAAACGTTTTGAAGAAACGTTCAGGAAACCTTTGAGAAACTTTTGACCTGGTGTTGTTTGTGGCTTATTTGTACTTTTAAAAAGTTACTGTTGTACATTTACCAATCGAACAAAGTTGGGTTTACTCCATCTTGGCCTCACACAAGTAGAAAATGCAACTGAGAAAACCCAAATGTATGTTATAACCTTTAGAGAGAAAACATTTTTAGTGAAATCCGACATCCACACATGTTAAGATTTCTGGTTTGCATTTTCCAGTTGTGCGATCCAAAAACAACTCCTACGTTTCTAGAGGTATCACCTTTTCAATCATTAAGGCAATGTCAACAAATATTCCGGACGCAACCATACAATGCATTTTAAAGCCGTTTCTCAAGTCATTAAAGTTAATTTCATCACAGGATATCTATACGGTGATTATGAAAAAAATAAACTTCACTTAAATCGAAGCTACCTGTGTAAAATATGGACAAAGTCCATCGCAAATAATGCCGCATTTGCTCTTAAATCTCTCTACTTTTTCAAGTTTTTAAAACAGCACAATTCACAGTTTCAAATTAACTCGAAATACTTTAAAATTCAACACATTGAATTTACTGCTAGAGCAGATTAAGACAGTAAAATTAATTTCTCCTTAAGTTAAATAACAATAAGATTTCTCCTTAAGTCAAAAGCTTTATTTCGCTGAAGATACAGGTATGAGATCACGTTATCTTCATCCATGTCATGCCAACAATAGGTCCGCCGTCACTGAAAAAACAAATCTCTCATTTATTAGTCAATTCTTAGCACATAAGATAGCTACAGTATTGAATAAGATAATGAAATCAATATGTTAATCTGTCCCGTCAATATATATGTCGAACTACATATAAAACTACCATATCTCAAATATTTTATAAGTATAACCAATTTATTTCCATGACAATAATTTACTTAAAATATTTGTTGATATATGTATCTCAGTATTTGAAATATAAATAGCACAGAGAACAACTTCAATTAGTAACTAATTAATGTGATATGTAGTCAATTCGTTAATAACAAGATAATATAACGCTTCATAATTTCATACACAGATTTGACCACAGGATTTAAGACAGATTTATAAAAATAAATCTGAATTTTGTCAACTTCTTAGATAGAGTAAATAGTACTAAAAATATACTTTTTAGGCTTTACTGTGGATAGTCGCTTTGTGCCGTGAGGTCAAACGTCGAATAAATATGCCTTATATTCTTAAGAATAAAAAATTCATCTTTAATTTTGTAGGTGACCAGGCGATTGCTAAGACAAACGATTATGCTAGGATTTACGGTACATGAAGGCCTAGCTACTTGCAATAAATGGTGCTAGCAATATATACTCATAAAACATTGAATAAGCAAGTAGTAATTATTTATCAAAAACAGATTACATATTTGACCTGGCGTTTATTCAAGTGACTGTAAGGCGAATATGAATCTGCATTACATTGTTGAATTAAACCCGGCTTTTATTCATGACAGGTTATTTCTTTAGTAGGTTTTACGGTATTTATAAAATACACGGTCATAGTAGATTATTTAATGAGTAAATCGCATATTACAGAATCAACTTATTCTATAATTACGTTTCGTTTTAAATATGCGTACATTGAAGTGATAGAAGTTAGGAATATTGTAGTATGAAATCAGCGAGTTCAGCTTGATGTGCAAGTCCGAGCCAGTGCCTGTTCGTCACACGTAATATTCTCGGCTTGTGTTGGTCGACGTACACTTGAGCGACCCCGAATGTACAACATCGTTGCATCTAAGACTGTTGAGTCTCCAATGTTTTCTCTTTAACCCTTTTGGTGCTGCTGTCAAAGTATCCAAAATACTCTATTTGGTTTTTGGTTGTTAGTTTGTTAGTTTGTTTGCTGTTTGTTTGTTGTTATTTTTTTGTGGGGGGAGGCTTTAGAATGTGCCATTAAAAAAGATAGACGATAATTTTACTTGACTTTTTAAACAGAAGTTTATAAAGTGATCATATTTCAGTACTAGATTTAAATACTAATGCAGTTGCAAAGTTAAGAAATAAGTATTTCTATTTAGTCACATCTACATGATTTTAATTGAATAAAGATATGAGATGTGAGATTTGAGATCTTTATAAATAATTATCAATGTCGTGTATTAAAGGGACAGTAGCACGTTTTTAAGGGATAAGGTGATGTCAGGCAAAATGAAAATTAATGGTTCGAATTGAAGGCAAAGTATTTAAACTAAATGAAGCAGTAATAATTAAAATATATAATGTAAAGCATGCGATTTCTTTTCTAACACAAACTAAATTCAAGGTGTTAACACAAAATGGCCGCCAATGGATTTTATGCGATCTTCATACTTTGTCCTCTGATTGTGGATGATTGATTTGTGTTATGATATTTTTGACACTATGAAGATGATACAATTAGCATGAACGTTCAATTATCAGTGAAAAAAATAAAATATGAAATGTTAAAAAAACGTGCTACTGCCCCTTTAAATGAAGTGGAACAAACAGGGTGGATTTTGTAATGCAAACAATAATTGTGACATTGAATTTTCCTAATGCAACCGGTAAACGGTTTCCGAATATTTTATGTGAAATCGAGGTATGTAACATGCATAGTGGTGTGCCATAAATAGGCCCATAATCATGTCATATTTTACGTTATTCTAATATAGTTAGACTTACATGTTAGTTCGATGTACAGATCCGTGTCAGTTATATTCGGACGGTGACGTTTTTACCCATAGACTCTCGTGTTAAATTAGTGTAGCATAAATAATTTTCATGAAAGAAGTTCGTGCTGGATCTTACTGTTGCACATAGAAGAAATGGAAACGTGTCCCATAGATCACCATTATAAACGTGTACACATTAATGTACACAATTTGTTAAAATTGAATCCGTTCCCTAGATAATCAATGAAAAATTACAAAGAATTATTAGGTTGTAGCTGAGATGATTTGTTATAATCGTGCAAAGATTGAACAGATTGAGACGGAAAATAAATGCATTAACATTTTAAATTTCAGTGTTTCCGTTAACCGGTAATTACCGGTTTTTCACCGATAAAATATTCAATGTACCGGTAATTTCTAGCGCCGTCGGTAGAGTGTACCGGTAAAAATTGGTCAATTTTATCATACTGTCTTTTCGCTGAAATAGAACTTTGACTAATTTTAAGACGTATATTACTTTCAAAAACTATAAAAGAAATTATAAGTGTTCACTTACGGTGTTTGTTGTTTGTCTTAATCATATTACATATTATTCTCGACAAACGACAGTCAACAACAACCTTTGGTGCATGAAGTGTTTACTGGAAATGATATATTTCTTACAAGCCTTTTCATTGGCTTAATTATGTAGGTCAACCAATTTGAAAGTCGGTTTTAAAAAATGCACGAAACATGTAAACGTGGTCGTAATGATTTCATGACAACATCTTGTCGATACAATATTAATTGTGTAAATATACCAGATTTTCTTACACGATTTCTATTTCACTTTTTCAATATTAATATGCAGTTAATTAGAATATTTGTGTGTATAAATGTCGAAGAATAACGATCAGAAATATAACCAGGAGCACAATATTATATAAGGAATGTTATTTGTCGTCACGAAATTACGATTGAAATTCAAAGTAATGTAAAACATCGTGCTTGCGCGAGTGTATCTTTGACAAAGATTTGAATGAATTTCGATAAAATGTGATTGATAACTTTGGAAATATATCTTATTAATCCTTTAAAATGGACAACAAGCCTTTTGGCCGCCTTTTGAAGTAATAACTCTTGATAATATTTGGAAAATCGGGTTTCAATTTCCGATCGTGGGTGCGAGTAAAGCCACATCGGATCATCGATCTGCCGAAGTCTAACAGTATATGAAGGTTGCTTGAATATTTCATTAATATCTACGTATATTTTTCAACTTCTCTTTGTATATTTTCATTAAAAACAACAACACAACAAGAAGTACTTTTATTTTACAAGTTCAATAAAGAAATGACCTCGATGATTGTGCAAGTTGCTTTCTGTGTTAACATCGACTCGCGCTAACTCGCTGTGCTGACTGATATTCGTGCTTGGTCTCTTGATTTGTTGTGTAATATGGTTTATTTTATTCAAAAATTACATGGTACCGGCGATTTTGATTTTGTACCGGTAAATATTACCCCTTCCGGTACACTGTACCGGCAAATTAAAAAGTCACCGGAAACACTTGCTTAACATGTATGTCTATGGAAATAACGTCTATAAACAAAACATGATATAGGGAAACGATAAGTACATATCCGTGAAAATGATTTATGCTACAGTAAAATAATATCTACGGGGAAAACGTCAATTTTGACATAAAAATGGCACACTATTGTATATATTTGTAAACTGCGTCCACGCGATCCAGTCATTTATGAAAGCGGCCGTCCAAAGTGCGTTCGCTTTGGCACCAAGGGGGTTAAACGTAAAACCCGTAATTTCACTAACGTCAAAATTGGTTTAGTAGACAGGCTAAAGGCTATAGTAAGGCCAGTGTGTCAAGTGATAACAAAACTTCTCATCAAATGGTTATAATGTTATATTACAGAGTAGGGAAGTACGTAAATGTTTAAAACAAACATTTAATTTCAATTTCAAGCTTACTTTCGATCTGTTTTCAAGTCACGTCATATTGTCAGCGATTTATAAATCCGTGTCATTAACAGCACAAACTTCAGAACATCGGGAATCGGGACCCAAGTGGAAACTGTAGAACATAAAAAAACATGGTATAACATTGTCATGGCATCTCTAGAAGAATTACATTGACGCGAATATTAGATTCCAATACATCGTACTTTTGCATGACAGTAAACATGAGGTTTGAATAGTAAACTGCATAAACAACAAAACTTACGGTACTGTATAGGCCTACTCTTCGGGTTCATCCTCCATTATAGATGTACAGATATTTCAGCAGAAAACCTGACGGCATCGGAACATGATTGGAATCTAAATGAGAGAATAATGAAAGAAATATTAAATGAGAAATTATACCTGGGGCACATAGGCCTATTTGAAAAACAACACACCAATGGACACTTGCAACTAAAGTTGCAAGTTAGCTATAGGCTTCTTTTATCAGATTAACATACTTTAAAAGTACATATGTCCCTCTACCTTTAGATATTTATAATAGAAACGCAGGAAATACACGTACCTTGTAACAGACTTTGAACAGCTTGACTTTTGACAGTGCGCCTTCCCGTTACCATCGCTGTGTCAATGTGTGACGTCATATTATGACGTCATAATGCATAGTGACGTTTCTTGCGGTATTTGACGGCCAACTTGTATGATGAAATTCATTGAATGTTTTTACCTTCTGTCTAAAAAACTCGGAGTTTGCGTAATGGAATTTACTTATTTAGCACACTCATTTTTACAAACATGAGAAACATTAATGTTAGCTTGGTGATTGAAACTATTGATGAATATTTTTCAATGAAAAACTGAAACGTTTTATAAACATTTCCACAACGTTTTCTTCCTTAGGATTCGAAACGTTTTCAAAACGCTACAAAAACGTATATGAAAAACATTTCTGTAAAGTTTCAAAGAAACGTCACGAGAACGTTTCTTCAATACGTTTCTAAAACGTTGTGCAGAAACGTTTCCATAAATGTTTCTAAAACGTTGTATAAACGTTTCTTGGAAACGTTTCTCACAGAAACTTTCAGGAAACGTTTTAGAAACGTTTTGTGTTAGCTGGGTAGTTGTTGCTAACAGTAATTTAGTTAGTCCTTCCATAACGGAGCGCTCTCTACAAGTTTAAAGGCGAATATCACACACTTTTAGAATTATTCGCGTTTTTAATGAATGATCAACTAACAAACGAAAATATTTAGTTTCACAAGAGACAAACCTATTTTTATCTGATATAATTCGTAGGTTGTAAAATCGGAACAACGTAAAGTCATTTATCAACATAAATCTTATAGACATAGACCTCGGAAAAAGCTACGTTGAAACGACGTTGTGTATCTTTATTTTCTCGACGTGGAAACAACGCCACCTTAACCGAAATAACCAACGTTGAAACAACGTTGTTCAGTCAACGTCGAAATTACCGACGTCGGGACCACGTCCTTGTTTTCGACGTCGAAATGACCGACGTTGTACCAACGTTGTAACATCAACGTCGAAATTAACAACGTTGAAGCAACGTTGTCTTTATCGACGTCGAAATTACTGACGTGGAAACAACGTCTTTTTTAAGTGGAACGACGTCGCGACCACATATCAACTAAAATCCAACGTCGATTCCACGTCGTGTGCCTGCTGGGAAAGAAACATCTTTACATCACAGACATCAGAACGCTTCTTTTTAGAAGAGGAACTTTAAGGACAAAAAAGGATTTATTTTCAAAAGTTTTGACTTTATTCCTTGACTGGAACCTTCTCAAAATTCAAGTTTTTGTTGAGATCCGAACCTTGCATAACACAACTTAAAGAAAATTTTACTTTAATTAGTTTTTTGTTAACCTTGCATTTACATGTATCTAGTTTACCTGGCGAATAAAACGTGCTGGCAGTCCGATTAAGTCAAGTTTTGCGTCCATTATATGTTCCTAATAAATATATCTGGTTCGAAAATGACATGTACAGTGTACATATATATCACTTATTGATTTATTTTTGATATCAAGATGCCGCTTTTAAAAACAAAACCTATAGACTTGAACAAGGTTGCACTATGTGTCTCAAGTTCAATTTTCTGAGTACTGTAATCAAATCCACCTAGTTAAAGTGTTATAAGCAATAGTTAGACCATAAATCAGAAAAGCATATAACCATCAAGTCAAATACTTTGTTAAAGATTTCGTCTCTTGTGTCCTTATTGAAGTTTAAATAAAACATGGTTCACTAAATGATACAGTTACAGTTCCAAATGCAGATATCTCGATAAAATAGATCGACATGCAATGTGCACAATTCTGAATGTATTACTTAATATCTATTGATATTTCCTGCACAACAACAAAAAGTCAATGACCTCTCTCATGAGTGAGTGGGTAGGAGTTTTATGTCGCTTGAGCAATATTTCAGCCATAAGCACCGATCGTTGGTGGGCAAATTCATATGGACAGATCAAATCACTCGGCATTCAGGTCCATTCGCATTGACACATCACTCGAATTAAATCCTAAGCAGCACGTTTCTCTGAAGTCGTATATCTTCACATTTGGAGTGCAGTATACATACACATATTATCAATAACTATTGACGGTTTTTGGTAGGAATTTGGCTTTGGCCCCTTAAAGATATGTTTGCACTAAAAGGGGAAGCCCGTGTCATAAGAGCAAAGACTTATCTTTTATTCAATTCGAACGACCTGTCATAGGGGAAACAAAGATGTCTTCAGTCCGCTGTTCATTGAAATGTTTAGATGCATTGCGCAATGCATATTACTGGTAGATGATCTGAGAGATTACAGTTGTAATAATACATAATACATAATGCTCGTGCCATGACCTTTTATTGATCTTATGCCATAAATGGTAAACACTGATTTGCCAGGAGTTACACTTATATTTTTGGCATTCCTTTACACTAGTGATAAAGTGCAAAATTGGTGATAAACATTGATATCAGAACATCTTACTCAATAGGATTCATAACGACAGTATACAGTAGAATGGAAGTAATGATAACTGGGGATTTCATTCGTGTCATGTTTTTACCATTGATTTTAATCAAATCAGAACATCATCATCATATTCTCGAACAAAAGACGTATACAAATTTATCAGTGAGGTGACTATAAGTCATATATTTAAAGATGAATTTCAATAAAAGACTTTACATCATAATATCAAAGGAAATTATGATGTAATGTTTTTAAACAATAGGTTGTTATATGTAATAATTTTTTCATTATCATCGTCTGACTTCTAGTTGCACAAACATCGCTTTGATATAAAGGGACTTTGATGCAATGAAAGAACGGATGATAAATCAGCAACCTATGCTACATGCATGCTAATGTTACATCTCATTTCCTGTCTAGCAGGACAAATGACGGTAATTTGATTCCTTTTTCTTTTGAAAAGGGCCTGTAATTCCATATTCAATTTCCTCTTGATCGCCTTTGATCGGTTTCATATAGAAGAAAACCTTTCCAAGCTTTATGTGATTCCATCTTGATTCCGTCTTGATCATCGATTTTTACTTATTCTCCTCCCCCCTCTTTATCTTGTAAAAGAAACTGTTGGTACATTGAGACAATAGAGATACATGTCCATTAAATATCTTAACAAAATACTTTACAATTATTTGTTTTCGTTTTTATAAACAGCTCTTTTATTTAAATGTGGGTCGATATTGATATTGGTGTTTAAAAATAAATAAAGATTGAAATGACGCTTTTAACCCTTACGATGCGGCTATATTTTTGCTCTACAAGCCCACGTGGCGGAATTGTTTTGTCCGGTGCCAGCCACCGTTATATCCTGATTAACCGCTTCTTTATTTTTGTGCGCGGATATACATATGATACATGGAAATAAAGACAATTCTCTCTTCTATACGATGATGTAAAAATTATAAAATTATCTCTAATGATTCGTTAGATATAAATGCCGCAAGGTGGGTACCCTCAATCATTTTGAGGTAAACAAATTTTTTGCGGCACTTGTCGCAACGCTTTGCCGCTTCTTTATTTTTGTGCGCGGATATACATATGATACATGGAAATGAAGACAATTCTCTCTTCTACACGATGATGTAAAAATTATAGAATTATCTCTATTGGTTTGTGAGATATGAATGCCGCAAGGTGGGTACCCTCAATCATTTTTGAGAAAAGGTTTGATATTTTATATCCGGGAGCAGCCAAGACTGCTTGCAGTCAATATATAGCCTTATCCTGAAAGTTACGGATTTCGCCAAGAGGGCTTACGTGCCATTTTATATTTGGCCCGTAAATATCACGCGCCCCGCATCGTAAGGGTTAAGTAACATACATACAAAAAAGCAAAATTTGATAACATTATGTTGAAAATTAGTTTTCTCATAATATTTTGTTATTAATGTGCTTATGGACCACCCACATAAGTTATTGTGTGTCAAATACTTCCTTATAAGAAACACACTTTAACTTTGGATTGATCAGATGCAAGATGGAAGGAATTCTCAATATTATAGATTGTATTCCTAAATTTGAATAAAATACACACAATTTTGAGATGCAACCTGATATAAAATCGTAAGACATCATAATCGCTGATCTTAGTTTTATTGCAATGTGGGTTAAAATCAAAACTTATAGGAATACATTTTAATGACAATACATCTATCCTCTTTGAACCACAATTAAATAAGCAAAGGTTCATTTCATTATTTTAAGTTTCCTCAGAAGCAAGAAATCGCAAAAGCAAGTATATGTATTTCCCAGTATTCTAGTCAGTTTGCATTTGCTGTTGTTGTTCACGTTGTTTAATTGAGTAAGGACGTGATTAGATGAGTCCTTGAAGCTGATACTGTTTTTTTAAGACTTAAATATGGATATTTTGATTGGAACGAGTCATACAGATAAAACAACTCAACTCATATATCAAATTGGAAATGAAATGAAAATTAGTTCGACTAGAAAATAATGACTTCAAACTTCTCCAGGAGAGGCAATATGTTGAAATTACTTTTTATTGTGTATTTTACTTTTCTAAGTTGCAATGTAATTGAACAATAGCCTTGAAGACATAATTACCATGACAATATATTCATTTCAATTCTAATAATGGTTACCGTTATTACTGATGAAACTGAAGAACTAAAACGAACTGAGTGTGTGACTTGTTTGCTAAGCAAATTACAAAATTAAGAAATGAAATAAATATTTAAACAAGATTAAAGGTATACGTGTAAGAGCATTCCAGGTTTCTTGTTTCCTATGTGTATTTTTTATATAGCCGAATTTGTTTTTAAGAAACTTGAGATGATGTGCCAGGATAAACATGGATATCACAACAGCTGTCATTCTGTGAAAATAGAAAACCATGGTAAACATCATTTCATTGTTAAGAGCATTGCATCTAGTTCAAACGCATTAAGTCGCTACATCACTAAAGTGATTATGTTTACAATTGGGATACCACTGCAATATATCTAATGGAAATAACTTTGTCGTGCAGTGAAAGTGCTAACAACTCAAACAGGACATGGTTGTTTAACAAGGCATAGCATTATTGCAACTTAGGCATATAGAATACAGGGATTTACAAAAGAAGAGTTGATTTGAGGTTCATGCCAAATAGAGTAAACTTTATGACATTTTAGAACGCAGGTTTTACTCCTTGTATATCAGAGTATGTAATGCCTTTATAAAAATATAAAGGGATTATCAAGTGAAGAGTTGATTTCAGAATCATGCTTAAACTTATTTCACCTTCATGGCAATAGCACTTTAAAGCTTATGAACCTTAGCTTTTATTCCTGTTTTAGTATAGCTATCAAGTGCAATAACCTTGGGTTACAGGGAAACTTAACCCTCACGATGCGGCTATATATTTTTGCTCAACTAGCCCCCGTGGCGACATTGTTTTGTCCGGTGCCAGCCACCGTTATATCCTGATTGCACCGCCCACTGAATATGTTTATGTAGCGAGTCCCGGGTCTTTTACAACAATTGGTGTATCTATTTCGCGGATCCCGGATTTTAATTTAGAGCCTTGTAAAATGTTTATTTATGCACACAGAATAATTCTTTTTACATGGACTTCTAGATACACTGTGCCTCTTTATAAATATATAAAAAAACATTACGATGCGCCTCATATTTTTTTCCCCACAGTCATCAAAAGAAAGTCTTTAATTCCGCTTGCCGCTTCTTTATTTTTGTGCGCGCATAGACATATGATACATGGAAAAAAAGACAATTCTTTTCTCTACAAGTTGATATAAAAATTATAAAAATATCTCTAATGGTTCGTGAGATATGAGTGCCGCAAGGTGCGCGAGTTAACACAAGTTCAATTAGCGAACGCCGCGCAAGTAGCGCGTGTGAACGATCACTTATCTTTCGCTTGCCGCTTCTTTATTCCTGTCCGCGCATAGACATATGATACATGGAAAAAAAGACAATTCTTTTCTCTACAAGTTGATATAAAAATTATAAAAATATCTCTAATGGTTCGTGAGATATGAGTGCCGCAAGATGCGCGAGTTAAATACAAGTTCAATTGGCGAACGCCGGAGCGCAAGTAGAGCGCGCATCGCTTCTTCATTGCGCGCATAGACATATGATACATGGAAATGAAGACAATTCTTTTCTCTACAAGTTGATATAAAAATTATAAAAATATCTCTAATGGTTCGTGAGATATGAGTGCCGCAAGGTGCGGGAGTTAAATACAAGTTCAATTAGCGAACGCCGGCGCGCAAGTAGCGCGGGTGGACGATGTCATTTATTCCGTGCATCGCTGCCGCTTCTTTATCATTGTGCGCGCATAGACAAATGATACATTGAAATGAAGACAATTTACTCCTCTACAAAATGGAGAAAAAAATTTGAAATTATCTCAAACGTTCCGTTAGATATGAAAGCCGCAAGGTGGGTAACCCCAATCATTTTTGAGAAAAGGTTTGATATTTCCGACAGAAAGCGCAGCGCTTGCAGTTTCTTTAGTTTTTCGTGCGCATTTACAAATGACACATTGGACTGAAGCTCGTTCTTCGCTCTTTACAATGATGTAAATGATTTGATCCCCACCCCCTTCCAAAATTGTATATAGTGCCAAAGAAGGGGTGGGGGTTCATGATGCGGCTTCAGTTGAACTTCCACGGACAGCTCACATTGACTTTCTCTGTCTCTGTTACGAAATAAAAAAAGAAAAATTTATTTTTATAAATGCTTGTACAATATAATCAACAAATATATAAGCATAACAATAATCACCTTCAAAGGTGCGAATAACAGCTTTATAGAACCTAACAAGGTCTAGAGTTCAGTCCATACTTCTACTTCTTTTTTCTTTCTTCAATTATCTTCATCCCCATCTTCGTCTTCCCTCTCTATCATACTGATATAGGCTTTACAGAAATCTTGTGATGTGTGGTATAGGCGGAAACATGGTTCTACACACAAAGCAACATTGCAGTCTAGACACTCGAAACAAGATTCTCTTCCTACTCTTTTCTTCTTTCTTGCTGGCTGGTTGGCAGCTGCCGCTCCACGCCGCATGAGTTCACGTCTGGCTTTAGAACATACAACACAGGTGCGTGACAAATTCTTCTTTCTTCCTACAGGCTCGATCTTTGAAGGAAAGTGACGACCATGCAGGCGTACAATACTGTCGTCGGTCGTACATCGCCGACCCCGGGGACGTCTGCCGAGAGATGCAACCTTCTCTCTGTCGGCAAAAGTTATGATGTGTTGAACTATTTCTTTCCTAAATTCTCTGTTTGTCTTCAGACTTTTATCTTTGGAGAGTTCTTTGTACAGAACGTAGGCATTCAAAAGAGCAACGTTGAGGATATGAAACCACACACGCTTCCACCACTTTAGAGTTTTCATTTTGAACGGTGTGTGCGACAACATCTGACCGGCCCGGTCGAAGCCACCCATGTACTTGTTGTATTCATGAACGATACGAGGTTTTGTAATTGGTTCTCCAGTCACCCTGTTCTTCCTTCCCGACTCGACATCTTCCGTGTCCTCAACAGTGGACATAAGCAAGACCGACTTTCTGTCCTCATACCTGACGATCAGAAGTTCTTTGTTGTGTTGCTGCAACATAGAACCTTTCTCTGGTTTCTTCGTTTTTCTCTTCAGTTTGACTGAGATTCCGCTCCTATTTCCTCGCAACGTCCCCGTCGCACCGAAACCACACTTCCACAGATTGATGTACAATGTCACAGATGAATAGAAATTGTCCATGTAAACATGATATCCCTTTCGAGAGTAATCTTTGACCAAATCCATGACCAAATCATACGTTTTCCCTCCAATAGAAACTTTGTTGGTTCTTCCAGTGTAGAGTTTGAATTTACAGACGTATCCATTGTGCGAGTCACACAACATGTAAGCCTTAATGCCATACTTCTTAGGTTTGTCAGGGTTGTAAACCTTGAAGCTGAGGTTGCCTTTCCAAGGCACCAATCCCTCATCAACTGAGATATGTTGATGCGGTATATAAACTCTTGAGAACCGATGTATGATGCGGTTATACAATATTCCAAGTTTATTGAGTGGGGAAAACTGAGGTGTGTTTCGTCCTGGCATTGTACTGTTATCAGATAAGTGAAGAAACGTGAGCAACAACCAAAACCTGTCTCTAGGCATACACTTTGGGAAGAAAGGCGTCGAGGTAACATCACTAGTCGACCAATACTCTGAAAAGTTCCTCTGTACAACTAAGGACATGGCGATAGTCATCGCTACGAATACTTTTATTTCCTCAGCATTCGTATCCTTCCACTGGCGCATTCTTGACTTGGGCGGGAGGACCTCGTCGTCGCATTCTTGGTGAAAGTATCTATTGGTTTCCGTTGCCATCAATCCGTAATCATCTTCTTGTAAGAACATTTCGAAATAGTCAATAGGTTTTGGTTGCTCAGGCAATTCTTTGAACTGTCCCAGCCCAGTCTGTCCCGTAAAAGGCAGATCAACACGTCCACGTGGCCTCGGCCCGTCCTTCCAGTTTGCCGCAAAATCACCCTCCCCTGTATCAGAGGTGTCACTGTCTTGATCATCCAAGTCAACGAACTCGTCAGTGGAAGAACCAGCAGAAGCTGCTCCCGCCGTAGCAGCTAGTATACGTCTTGCAATGTTCCTTATGTCTGGATCACTGTCCATGTCCGATACCAATCCATCACTATCACTATTCACATCACTATCATCAGTAGTTTCCATATCAGAAGTTTCATCAGCATGGACTTCGGAAGAGAACTCGTTGTCTGAAGCATACGGCCCCCCATAGTTCCGAGTCCTCGGTCTCCTTCCTCTAAATCTTGGCATCTTCTATATCATCTGTAATAGATTGAAACAGATTTAGACATGTGCAAGAAAGAACAACTCAGGAGCATTTTACAGAGAAAACCAGTGTGAGCCTCATGGACATTCATTTGCCGTCATTCCAAAGTATTTGAAACAATCACACCATCGGCGCCGACGGCACCAAAGGCAATAGTAAAATTCACATATTTGTACGTTTCATGACTGTCCCGGCTAACCCCGGTTCTTTTATTCATACGACTCCCCCAAAGTCGAAAATCTGGGCTTTCTTCTGACTTCCTAGGCGACGAGTTGGCGAGTCGCGAACGAAACAACCATCTACGTCAGGGAAGCTCTGATTGTCAGTTGTGGATTACAAAAGTTTTGCAACTTTTGATAGGTTCCACGGACCTAACCGCCGCAGCGTTACGGCGAAACCCGAACAAAATTGCCGATGTCAAAAAAAGGACATCAACACATTTTGCGGGGCTTCTTGCATCTTTATTTCTCTTTGCGCATATACAATTGTCAATTTTTCCCATGGTTCGCGGCGAGGCCCGCACTAGAAATAGTGAAAATTCTCTAATGAAAGTTCCGAGCACCCTCGATTTTTCATGGGAAAAATTCCCACAAACGTTCCGTCCCTCTCGGGAAAAAATTCTCGGTCTCCGAAAAAGTTGAATAAGTCAAAAACCGATTGCTTCGCGTCAACAACATTTATACCGCAGATAGAGCCCCGACTTTTCCACCTCTCCAATTAGTCACTTTTCACAAATAAATTTTTTTTATTTTGTTATTGACGAAAACGGTTTTATGTAAATATTTCAATAATTAGTAACTTCTCCTTTCTTCCAGGGACGTGAAAGGGTAGACATTGACACTCAAAGTTTGGACATGTGCAGTTTCAGCAAATGGCATCACAAACAAAAATGTTCACGCAGTTCTAAAAAACCCGAGTGCAGCCGAAATTTAGTGGGAAATTTTTCTCACAAAAACGACTATAGTCGGAAAAAGCGTCTCGATCTTGACAATATTTCTGTTTCCGAGTTATAACTTTTTAGGCCGAACTGGAAGCAAACTTCTGATATTGAATGTTGAAGCTTGGGGGGCTAAGGGTAAATTTGTACCATGTCTCGTGGCGAGGCCCGCACTAAAAATATTGAAAATCCTCGAAAGAAAACTCCGAGTACGCTCGATTTTTCATGGGAAAAAAGTCCATACCTCACGGCGAAGCTCGGAAGTGGTCAAAATCTCCGGCCTTCGTCATAACCCGAAAGTGAAAGTGGCCCAAAAAAAGCCAATACCGCCAGGTGGTCTCGGAAAAGTAGAACAAAAGCACGATCGTGCTCAAAACCCGATAGTGTGAATGTGGTCATGGTACATCTTTCCCATTACATCATGGCGAGACCCGGGACAAAATTTCCGATGGCCGGAAGTGGTCAGAACACTCGGACGTCCCTTTCGTCATGGGAAAACGTTCCCATTACCTCATGCCGAGACCCGGAAAAAATTTTCGATGCCCGGAAGTGGTTCGGAACCTCTGACGTCATCGCAACCCGATCATGTAAGTTTGGTAATGGGACAAGTTTCCCATTACGTCATGACTAAAAACCGGAAAAAATGTTTTATGTCAAAAAGACCTACAAACATTTTGCGGGGCTTCTTGCATCTTTATTTCTCTTTGCGCATATACATATCATATACCAAATTGAAGGCATTTTTATACTCTTTCCATCGATATATCTTGCTTTATAGCGCGCCACTTGGTTAGTAAAATATCAAGCGCAAAAGCTTTTTTTTTGCGGCCTTCATAGTACAATTATTTGCAACTGCGCATATACAAATTATACACCAAATTGAAGACAATTTTATTCTCTTTCCATCGATATATCATGTTTTATAGCGCGCCAATTTGTTTTTGAAATATCATGCACGAAAGTCGAAAACTTTTAAATATTTTTAGTACAATTATTTGCAACTGCTCATATACAAATTATACACCAAATTGAAGACAATTTTATTCTCTTTCCATCGATATATCATGTGGTAGAGCGCGCCACTTGGTTAGTGAAATATCGAGCGCGAAAGAACACATTTTGTTTGCTTTTGCGGCTTTTTGCGGCCTTTATAGTGCAATTATTTGCAACTGCGCATATACAAATTATACACCAAATTGAAGACAATTTTATTCTCTTTCCATTGATATATCATGTGGTAGAGCGCGCCACTTGGTTAGTGAAATAGCGAGCGTGAAAGAACACATTTTGTCTGCTTTTGCGGCCTTTTGCGGCCTTTTGTGGCCTTTATAGTGCAATTATTTGCAACTGCGCATATGCAAATTATACACCAAATTGAAGACAATTTTATTCTCTTTCCATCGATATATCATGTGGTAGAGCGCGCCACTTGGTTAGTGAAATATCGAGCGCGAAAGAACAAATTTGGCTGTTTTTGCGGCCTTTTGCGGCCTTTATAGTGCAATTTTTTGCAACTGCGCATATGCAAATTATACACCAAATTGAAGACAATTTTATTCTCTTTCCATCGATATATCATATGTTAGAGCGCGCCACTTGGTTAGTGAAATATCAAGCGCGAAAGAACACATTTTGTCTGCTTTTGCGGCCTTTTACGGCCTTTATAGTACAATTATTTGCAACTGCGCATATACAAATTATACACCAAATTGAAGACAATTTTATTCTCTTTCTATCGATATATCATGTGTTAGAGCGCGCCACTTGGTTAGTGAAATATCAAGCGCGAAAGAACACATTTTGTCTGCTTTTTGTCAACAATTCAACAGAGAAAATACATGTTTTCACGGAGCTCGCTGTCTGCGCCAGTTAAACCAATTTTCATAAAACAACGGCGTATAGCGAGGCGCGGAAAATAATTACGAGCAATCCGGGAGCCGCCAAAACTGCTTGCAGTAAATTTTTGCCTTCTCGTGAAAGTTAGAGTCCGGACTCCGGATTTTGCCTAGAGGGCTTGCGCGCCAGTTTATATTTGGCACGGAAATATAACGCTCCCCGCATCGTAAGGGTTAACAATCTAGAAATTTTCAACCAAGCCCTTTTTTAATCATGAATTATATAAACCGAAGAAGAACATTTTGCACTACAAAGACCATCAAACGCTTTCTCCACGTTCTTGTTTATCTGTGAAAATCAGTTGGTTTTTTTAAAATACATTAGGTAAAAATTGCATTCCTTTACATGCATTAGCTGTTTTTTTACTTCATCTGGTTTGCTGAAATGATCCCTCACTTCTTGTCCTTGTTTCCAAAATATATGTTCCCATTTTCAGATGTATATCCACACTAATCAGCATCACCACAGATTTAAATAACGTACATTTGCAGTTATACTTCCAGACAAAGAAGACTTACAAACAATGATTTTATATGATATATAATTTTATAAATCATAAAATTTAATTCCAGTACACATACATTTGTTTTAAAAAGAGCATTCAACCAATCACAGTGTAATCACCTAAAAATCTTTAAACTTCCATTTTTATCACCAATAAGCAATACCAAGTTGATATTTTATTCAAACCCTGAATCGATTGTTTCTCAAATTGTCAGATTGTCTATGATTCAGATTTTCAAGCTTTTATCCCCTCAAATTGTGGACAAACTGACTGAGATTTGGATAAATGGACTGTGAATTAGCTTTATACAAATGGCATTCTTCACACAACACTTTGAAAGCTTGAAAAATGTAAGTAAGCAAAGATGATGCTCTTTAAAACGTTTGAAATTTGATGGGTAATGCTAGTTGATTAATGTCATAGTGTCCACATCTTACACGTATGGTTTAGTTAGGAGGCAATATTGGATGTATTAGGTAGAAATTAACTGATGAAATGCAGCTTTCTGTTTGAAATGACACAAGAAACAAATATATAATCTACTGAACACATAGTGTTAATCAAATTATAAACAAAAACAATTATGTTAAATTTTGTTAGTTACGTTGAATAATGATGAACGCAACATGTTTCATTAACAAATATTCATTTTATGTCCATAGGATCAGCATTATTTCTCTCTTTTTAGATGATTGATGCATCTCTGACGGAGTCATATTGCATTAAGTGTTGATGAATGTGTGTTCAGGTTGATTATTTGGTTGACACTTTACAATATCTTCTCTTGAATCACTAGCATACATCGTGTTGATTAAATATGATGTAAGAAGAAACATTATTGTACTAAACCGTTTGCTTTATACATAAACTGAAAACCTGTTACCTTGCTCTTGTTGATAAAATGGTATTATTTCTATTTAAGATTGATTCATTATGATTCTGAACTTAGTTTCATGTTCAAAACCAACAAACAACCATTATAAAGTGGTAAAAAACTTGTATTTGTTTTATAATGAAACTTTCTGAACGTCTTTTGTTAAATGGACTCATCATGCAAATGGGGACTAAAGCAAAGATAATTCAAGTATAGCGTTACTTCCCTTATCTCTTTGTGACCATTTAAACGTCATCAGGTTAGTAATGTTGATAGTAAAAGCTTAGTAAAAGGACCATGCTGATTAAACACTGAAGATTCAAACATAATGTTTTCGCTGACTTAACATCAATGAGTAAGAACTATATTGGAAATTATCAACTTATCGATCTGTCTATTTTCATGTATGATTGGTTAATTGGTTTTTGGTTAATTTGTTTTTTTTTTGTTTGAATTATATCTGAATTTAATCGGAAACGACCTTGTAAGTGTACTTTTACTAACCCGTTTTTGCTGATATAATTTTTCACCATTATTTGTTTCTCTCAATATTGTTAAATAGTAACGCGAAAAGTTTGTTTTACATAAAATGATCTGCAGGCGGAACAAAGGCTAAAAGCGGCTCTTCTTTGTCACTAAATGAAACTTTACAAGTTTCTTTATAAAGAATAGTGACAAAATTGACATTAAAACACCTACGTCATCGAAATCTAATCTTCCCTCTTAAAAAAGAGCGATTTTAATTACATCAAAATGATTTACTTTCAAAGTTTGAACTTTACTTTTTAAATGTCACTTTCATGAAATGAAGTTTTTTAAGACATTTGATACAATGCAAAACACAACATAAAATATTTTATTTTAATTATTCTGCTCATGTAACAAGCCCTGAACATGTTTAAACGTTTTCTTTGCCAATTAAAATGCTGAGTTTCAAATGCATTTCGCATCAAATATTTACTTTTTGACAATAACATTATATGCATGCTTCTTTCAAATTAATCAAATACTTTCATGCAATTCAGCAATTGGTTTTTAATTCCCAATATGTTCATATATGTATGAAACTGTTACTACAGTCCTACCAATTAAGCAAATCAAGATATGAAAGGGAGTTTGTAGGGGAGTTGTTCTTTATTTGGAATAGAGGGTAATTGCTCGATTTCCAGTAATGAACAGCTGGGAACGTTACTTTAAAAATGAATTCAGATTTAACAGAGATCTAGTGTAGTGATTACTTTATTTTCATAATTAAGAACAGAAGTTTGAATTTCTGATTTCATAGATGAATGCTATTTTCATATCTTATTATCTTTCAACCAAGGCAGATGACAATAAATCAATTCCCTTTTCTTTCAATGTCACTGTAATTCCGATTCCATAATCAATTTCCTTCTGTGAAACTATGAAAAGGTGGGAAAACTTCTCAAGTTTCATTTAATTTAATCTTTTGAGATGTATTCACATTACATACATATGATGTTAATGATATGATGTGTAAATGAAACAGACGGGCATGTTAAGGCTACTTTTATCAAATCAAATTAGTTTTACTATTCAGGGACGTTGTTATTTGAATAAATGGAAACGATTGTCCTTCAATTTTGAGCTAAAGTAGTATTCTTTGTTTGGCTAAGTTGACATGCAGACTTCATAAATAATCAAAATATGATTATGTTTTATTTTGCAATTCATTTCGATCCTCAATGCTATTGAAGATATGCAAAACACATTCTTCTTAACATTTTGTTTGAATTTATAGGTAGAGTCAGCATCTCAAATGTTAAGGAGGTTATTTTAAAAATGAAAATGATAATCTTTTTTATGTTTAATGATAAAGCATGACAAAAAGTGGTAGTTTTTCTTAGTAAAAGTTTAGATTATGTCGTAATATTGAGCATTCCTCTATCACCTTCACACCACAAAAACTATACTCAGTCTTTAATGGTTCAATGTTTGTTCAGAAGCTTGACATTGCTCTAGAGATAAGTATATGTTTCTTAACACTTCTCTTCTTGCTTTGTTGGTATTGCAATTTCATGGCATTGATTTATTTCCTTTATTTTTGTGTTCAGCTAATTAAATTGTATGAGGACATGATAAGATAAGACACATAAACTGTAATTTGTCAACAAATTGCGGAGACGATATGCTTCTTTAAGTTTACACATAGTGGAAAAATGGGAAAGTTTAATGTTTCATACAAGTAACGATAATGCTATAAATATGTGTCAC
Organism: Steromphala cineraria; assembly: GCA_916613615.1. NCBI lineage: Eukaryota > Metazoa > Mollusca > Gastropoda > Trochida > Trochidae > Steromphala > Steromphala cineraria. Next base: position 65,253,723 of record OU744722.1, on the reverse strand, counting down.
ATTGTATATATCATGTTTAACAACGGAAGAAACAAAGTTCCAATATCAAATCTGTCAGTTTTGCATGTCCTTCATTCTTTCTTTTGCCTAGGACGCCATCTTAATCTTACTTACAGAAACAGCCTTAGATAATAGAGAATATTTATGTACCTCGAGATTTTCAATAAGAGTATAATGTTATTTTTCTAAAAAAGACAGTAACGCATATGGTTAAGCTTCTCATGGAAAACATTCAATCCTGGCTGACATATTTCAAGCAAAAGTCTTGTTATGTGTAAACAAAAGGGAAGTTACTCAAATTATAATTTCGTGATAACTATCTACTTAAAACACCACAAAAGACACAGAAAATAAACAATATATTTCACTGGCATCGTCTGTCGATGTCAACGAAGTGCGAATATTGTACATAGTATGCATATATATTTCTCAAATAAAGGCACGTCAAGTCTTAATAGATTCACATAAAATACTCTATTTACTATTTACAGTTGGGAGACAAAAGGCAGACGTAGTGATTTATCTTTCCAGTTTCCTTTCTGTATCTTGATAACATTTACCAATACACTACCAGATCTGATGCAACACTTTGATTCCATGTTAGCTGTCTTCTTCGAAGGTCTTTCGTAATGTTTGACATTTTTTTACAGATATTTGATACATGTTAATATGTGAGTTCTTGATGAGGATGTGAATTCATTAATTCTGAAAATATACAAAGAAGTGATCATAAATGCAGGTTAATATCCACTGAAATTGAAGGACACGCAAATATTAATTTTAAACAAAGTTTTTAATTCTATTTTCAACTTTCAAGCAAATGAAATAATAATTGTTCACTTTTAATATCTAACTATGTTGTTTGTCAAAATGTAATTTCTTATTCTAATTAGCAGTTTTCATTTAGGCTAATTTCATTCTGTTGTGAACGAAATTAAATTGAATAGGGACATAATCAGATAAGAATAAACCAAATTCCATCTTTGTTCCTTTTTTCCTGTCCAATTATGAGACTAACATGTGCAGATTGAGAGTTCATCAACTAAAAGTGTTTAATTTTTATAATTGATTAAACAACTATGAGAGTTAGGAATTTATACTTAAAACAGGTCATACTGGAGCACGAATGTTCATCCCAGTAATTGCATCCTTCATATGTTATACAGTGTCCCATGAACATGCTATACAGGAGTTAAAAAAAAGTTAACACTAATTTTAGTTTTAATGTGTTTAATATCTAATAATACATGTTGTTTAGTAATTTGGAATTTTTTTTGGTGGTGTCTGGATTTTGTCTCAATTAAATATGTTTGTTAAATGTAGGTAGGGGTAAAGATCACAATTTATACTAGCATGATCCCAACAACATATAAAATGTTGTAAGCTACAGTTAAAGGATAAGTGGAGTTGCTAGCTTGCATTCATCGCAATAGCAAAACGTTGTCTGACAACAGTAACTGCGTTTTATGATATTAAAATCATATAATGAATAGACTATTTCACTGTTTTTGCTCGTGAAGTGTGAAAGTGTCATTTTCACTCATGGCTGCGTCACTCGCAAAAAAATTAAATAAAATCAAATAGTCTCTATGTATTCATTCAAACATATATATTCATTCAAAGATATCAAATATGTCTATGAACATTTATTTTGTTCACAATTAACATTTGAACAAAAAATCTCTTTTTTCATTAAAAAAACGCTTTGAAGTAATCTTTGACTAATGAATAGTCCTCTATAAATGTCAGCTTTATTTTAGAGTGAGATTTCGAACCATTTGTAATTGGAAATCATTTTTGATCAAACCAACTAAGGTTCAAATTTAATTATAACATAATACACGCTATCATGTAGGACTAGAAATCCCAATGATGTTGCACAGAAAAACAACACATAGTCGGGAAAGAAGCACTGGAAAAATATTTGTGCAGCTTATTGCAACACTTGAAATTTTAATGCAATACAATGAACAACTTTATTCTATCACACTCTGATAGAACAAATTCAGTTTTACTTTTCAAAGCATTATACTGGATTCCGAATCTAGACCTTCAAAACTGCTTCATGATGATATACATGTAATGAAACAATATCATTGTGCAAATATCCATCTCAAATCTAAAATTGTAATAATTGTTTGCTTATAACCTCTTAGAGGCACATGTAACTATTTCAGCTTCAATGAATGGCAACAATAGCCTTGATTTCCGCTCTAACGTAACATTGCATCATGTAAGTGCTATCATGTAAACACAATTGTGCACTAACATGTTTTGTACAGGCAGAGAACAAGCACTAGACAAATATTGTGATGGTATGGTGACACTGCATAAGTGTTTGAAAACGACCTAGTATTTGCAAATCATTACACTCTTCCTTGAAGTAGAGAAAGGACTTTTAGAATTACTATGTTATTGTCGAAACGGTTGTTCAGTTGTTATGATGGGATAACTTTGCCTACACCAAATGCGGAGATGTAATTTGTTTCCATGACTTCAGTTAAATTGAAGCATGGTAAATGCTGTCTGGACATAAAGTCTTATATCTAGGTCACATTTACTAAAATAGAATAAGTAAGTTGAACGATGTTTTGAATTACTGATATTTTGATTAAATGGTAATTGTTCAACGTTTTTTTTATAAAACTCTTGATAGAAAATTACCCAAATGAATTTATCAACAGCATTTTTCGTTTACCTCTTCGTGCTGAGTTAAGAAAAGAAGTTTAATACTTTGGACATTTTCAGTGCAAAACCAAACCAATGTTCAACCTGTCTTCAAGGGGACAATATTATATGTCAATAATATCTTAAAAACTACATGCCAAATTGTATTGTTATTTGTAATGTAACTGAAACTTAATATTTATATGGCGTGTTAGGTTAAAAAGCGACCATGGCTGTGTTTTACATCATTCAGGAACGATGCATGCCTTCAATGCTTACAGAGTACATTTGTCTTCTTAAATGTTCCAATTAAGAATTATTTTAAACGCATATTCGTTTCAAAATTTCAATGTTATAGTGTTAATGTTAGAGAAGGGTACTGAAAATACTACATGTATTCATGATAATACAGTTGCAATATCGTATAAAGATAATTCGAAATTATGTTTTTTCAATACTTATAAGTTGAATAAGACAAATGCTGTTGAATGAAACAAAGTAGTTATCTGTTTCATGCTCAGTTAAATTCAAAATTACCTAAACACATGATATAACAAGCTTCTAAAGTTTCAATTAAATTCTTAAAAGGCTGTTCCAATCTTAAATGATTCAATTACTTATAAATATTTACTATACTAACAGCAGGAGCTCTCAAAAAATATAATTTATTGAATTCATAATTGATATATGTGAAATACTATTCAAATTTGCATACAGGTAAGCTAGTTTAAATGATTAACTTCAGTTGTCCTGTAATTAATCCAACTAGTGGACTTGATATAGCCATAAAGATCTTGTTTATTTTCAATGGATGAAACATCATCAACATCAACAACAAAATATACAGTTCGTCTTATGATGAGGACAGGTTACTACAATAAAAACAAGTCGGCTCCAAAAGAATTCTTGGGTAATGTCACTGAGTTGTATGTGCAAACATTACCTTGTGACCATTCTGTGCTCAGGAATATTCTCATACAGATGTCTGACGATTGTGAGTTCTTTCAACGTTTTATTTATTTAAAAATAAGTATGATACTAAAAATTGGTATCAAGAATATATTCATACACCAAAATGTTGTGTACGGTGGATGGATAATTTATTTAGTTTAATCATTCAAATTGAAGTGTAAGTGGTACAAGGTAACTATTTGAAGAGAAAAAATACAGGTTTGTTTAAGAGATGAACCAGTTGTTCATTACCACTGCCGTCAATGATCAAAATAAATGTAATTAGATTTAAGTTTATTCTTAAGTGGTAAGTTTTGAACAAATAATGATATTGTACAGAGCATAAGCTGTACACAAATCCCTAAAGATGGTTATGTTTTCACTGGGATAACACAGCAACATTACTAATGGAAGTAACTTTGTCGTGCATCGAAATTACTTAAATGTCATGGGGTTGTTTGATAGGGATTTATAACATTATTGTAGTTTAGCTGATATATAGAGGATATCTGTCTTTTCTTGACTAATACCATGTTTATCTCATCGAGTGAGGTAGAAAGGTTATATTTTCACGAGTGGCGCAGCCACGAGTGAAAATATATAACTTTTCTACCTCACGAGATGAGATAAACATGGTATTTGTCAAGAATTGACGGATATTCTATTTATTATATGATTTTATCATTGTAATTACGTCCGAAAAGGGTAATATTCACACCGAGCGGCCGCTAGGAACAGCCCGTCACCACAGTAACACTGTGACGTCATAAGCCAATTCGCCGCGTGAGACCATTGTTTTATGACGTCAAATTATATCAGTCACCGTTCGCAGTGAAAATATAAGTTATTTTCACTGTAGCTTGATAGACAGTTTATTTCACTGATAAATCCCAGTATTTCACTGCTCGCCATATAATAAAAAAATATATTACACCTACAGGGATTAGCAAAATGTAGTAAATCTTTCTTTGTAACAACAGTTTATGACATTTTAAACGCTGGTTTTATTCCTGCTATAACAAAGTATTTAAAGTCCCTACAAAAAATGGTGTTACATCAGAAGGGATTATCATGTGAAGTATTTATCTGTTTTGTCAACAACACATAAAACTTTATGAGCCTTAGCTTTTATTCTTCCTTTAGTATTGCTATAAAGTGCAAGAACCTGGGGTTATAGGAAAACTTTACAAAGCAAGTTTCATACATTAATAACATAAAGTTTACATAAACTTTACAAAGACCATAAAACACTTTCTCTGCAATCTTTTTTTAATTTCAATTTGTTTGATAATTGCATAAACCAACTGAAATTTGGATAAATCGACTGTGAATTAGCTTTATACAAATTGGCACTTCACAACATACCACTTTGAAAGATGTGAAAGACAAATCTCTTTATCAGGATTGACTTTTGCTGGGTAGTAAGATGCATTAGATAGAAATGAGATAATGAAATGCATCTTTTTGTTTAACATCACATAAGAATCAGCTTTATAATGACGTATGGAACACACAAAAAAAGTGAATAGAAATTTATTCAATCAGATTATTAAACAAACAAAAATTGCGTTAAATCTAATTTCTAATTAAGCATCATGCAACCCACCCACAAGATACTTCAAGTTGCATAATGGTGTACACAACATTATTCATCAAATTACATTTATCGTATTATATGCCTACAGGATAAATCATTATTTCTGATGATTCATCTCTGACGGGGTCATATTGCATCAATGTTTTCAGGTGACAGAGGTGAAAGTGTGTTCATGTTGTATTTGATGGACACTGTACAAGTCTTCTCTGTTGCATATATTTGCACTTACTTTAATCTTAAGCATACATGTTGTGATATACATATAGCAGAAACTTGATAAATTAATTAAAGTTTTAGAAAGAAATAATTGAATAATCATAATTGCATTCGAGCTTTTTATGGATTATATTATTCTTTTCTTTATATAATAAGTTGATACCTTCCTCAAGTTCCTTATATCATGAACACATGAGCTGTTCTTTCGTCATAAATTCGTCATTGTAATGATTAAATGCAAACTTTGTCATATAAATGATAAATGATATTTTTTCTGTTAATGTTTGATTCATTATGATTCTTTAAATGATTCTGAATGACTGCTTTACTTTAAAAACACAGGATTAAAAAATGTTAATAAAATAGTGTTGTTGTTATTTTAGTTTGATTTATCATAATTCTAAACAATTTAAAAGTTAATAAACTCGGCTATATTTCAAATACAGCATTATATATTAGTTATATATTTTTTTAAACCATCTAACAACCAATATATAGAGGTTAGAAATGCTATTCATTATTCAGGAAGCTTACGGAATGTCTGATGTTAAATGGAATCAACTGTCAAGTATTAGACTTATGCAAATGACCACTATCGCAAAGACATTTCAAGTATAGTAATATCCCCCTAACCACTCTGCGACCATTGAAACGTCATCAGGTTAGTAATGACGATAGTAAAAGCTCTACGATATGGACCATGTTGATTGAACACTGAGAATATCCATCATAAATGTTTCGCTGAATTAGCATCAAGGAGTAAGAACTATTTTTATTTGAATGCTTTCTGTATTTAACCAGAAACGACCTTTTATTCAACTTTTTTTCAAATATTGTAACGGGAAAAGGTTTGTATTGCATAAAATGTTCAGGAGAAAAACCAAAGACTTCTCTTCTTTTTCACTAAAGGAAAGTTTCGCTAAAAATGATAATATCAAAATTTTGACTTTACATTCACCTTTAGCTACGTCATTGAAATGTAAACGTCCATTTTAAACGAGAGATTTTGAAGACATTATAATGATTTATGATCAAAGTTTGAACTTAAGTTTTTAACTGTATCTTTCATGAAATTGAGTTTTTGAAGAATTTTGCTACCATTCAAATCACGACATCAAGAATATGTTATTGTAATTATTTTGTTTTGCTTAGGCTACCCTGAGAGCTATGCCAGCTGGAGCTCTTTCAAATATTCAGCATTTGATTATCAATTCAAAACACGTTCATAAAAGTCATGAAACTGTTACTTTATCTCATTTCCGCTTCAATTCGGCAAAATTAGGAGGTTGGATACAAATTAACGAGGTATTACAAGAGCGCTATCTGGCCTCATTTTCTCAAAATATGTCTTGAATCTAATGATGTCATAAAAATACCACGTCACCACAGTATTTGTTCAAGAAGTGCCCTCCCGTTAGCGCACCCAATGATGAAACAGTTTAATAAGACTATTTTAAAAGTTTATTTGTGAATATAGTTGTTAATTTAATGTTTTCAGTATAAAAATACACTAATGCAGGAAAAGTAGCTTGATGTAATCTTTGACCTCTGACTTCATTCTCTTTCCACAAAGTTATAAAATGTTGATACTACCTATGTTCTAATACAATCTAAATAAATTTAGATCAACAGGTTTTATATTTGGTCATATTGTTGATCTAAGATTGGCCCGTAAGACGGGTCATCCCGCTGATCTCTGAAATCAGCCGCTCGGCCAATCAGAAAAGTTGCCCTAGCTCGCTGGAAGTTTGGAAAATTCAGCAGCACATCTTTTGAAATGGATGATGTTCGGAGCTCTGTCATTTGAAGCGGAACAGAGCGACCATTTTGATGAACAATCCGATTGCTTGGATGTATTAATAGATTATATTTTTTCATTTTAAAATGATTAGCGTATTTGCTAGCTGTCAATGACAAATGATGATTGCACATCGCACAGATACTAACGTGGCGAATAACAATCACAAAGTTAGAGCATGATAAATGTCAATATTTCCGAAAATCCTAATGCAAGGGGAGGTTACTCCTTTTTTATCAAACTCGTTTGTATTAATTTCTTTCGTTTTCATCAAAAAAAATAGTGATTTGTTGTCAGTTAAAAATCTAAAAATGTTTCATACAACCAAAATAAAGCCAACCTACTGATATTTGTATTATCAGTATCAAAAACAAGATCTATTTTTCACAATGCACACTGTTATTGAGAACAGGTCATAAGCTATCATATGTTTCTTCCGTTCACACATTGAATGAGCAACTATGAACTGTTTGTGACGTCGAATTTGATTGATCAAATCGCGAATTCGTTATTTGCATACAAAACGTCACCGGGACGACCTCTCACACTGGTCAATCTTAGATCAACAGTATGACCAAATATTGTACCTGTTGATATAAATATATTTAGATTGGTTCTAATAAGACCAAATCCGTGAGTTCCGGTAGTATCCTCTTGCGGACAAACTTTGCACCACAATTCAATTGTTCAAAATGCTTTGAGAAATGATTTAAGAACAGCATCGCTGAATACATGAATTACTTTAATTGCCTTGAATCATCCATCTCGCATAGGCCCGTAGCACGAATTGCCTATATTTCACATAGAATGCATATTTATTGTCCAAATTCAGACAGTTAAATTGTCTTTAGTTTCGAATAAAATACTCCATTTTAGTATTTACAGTAGGGCGACTAAAATCAGACGTATTGATTTACCTTTCTGGACACTTAATAGATTTGTTATGTTCCTTTGTCTATCTTGATACCATTTACCAATACACTGTAGGTCTTTATGAGCCATTTTATGCAGCACTTTGCAATTGATTCCATTCTTAACTGCATTCGTCTAAGGTCAGTGGTAATGGTGGACACATTCACATTAAAACAGACATTTGATACATGTGCTTCTTTGGGTTGTAGATGAGGATGAGACTTCAATCATGCTGAAAATGTACAAAAAACAAGAATCATAAATGCAGGTTTATTTTCACCCTGAAATAGAAGGAATTGGAGATATAAATACATTTTAAGAATTCAAGCAAACGATTCTGTGAACTAATTATTCTATTTTTTATAATTTAGATAGGAGAATCTGGATATAGAGTACAATGTATTTAGAAAATATTTGAAATTACATCAAAGTTATAAAGGAGGCTGTTATTCAAAGTAATAGCTACTTGTATCCCATCTTAAATCAAAAGTAAAATGGTTACTTTAATTTTTTACCTCTATCTTCGTTGTTTTTAAATTTTGATTTCTCATTCTACCTAGCAGGTTGATTTGATTGTATTGTGAAGGATATTCAACATCGAATAGGGACATGATCAGATAAGACATAAACTAAATTCTATCTTCCTGTTCCTTTTTCCTGTCCAATTATGAGACTGACAAGTACAGCTTGAGACTTCATCAACTAAAAGTTTTTGAAAATATACTTGACTAAATAATTTTTAGAGTTTAAAAGCTCATACTTGAGCAGGAATGTAGTCATCCCAGGAAATAAATCCTTCATATATCATACAGTGACTCGTGAACATGCTATATCGAAGAACAAAACGGTTTACACTACAATTGGTTCGATGCATGAAATTTCTAAAAGATACATCATGCATGTGACCGTCAATATTTCACAATAACACATGTTTGTAGAAGTTTTAAAAAAAATTTGGTGTCAGTTTTTTGTCCTTTCAAAACATCGTTGCTAAATGTAAGCAGTGGTAAAGAACGGATTTTTTTCTTACATGATTCCCAAAATATTTCAATTGTTTAAATCGAGTGAAGCATACGGCATATATATATTCATTTCAACATAAAATATATCAAACATGTCTATGAATATTTATTATTAATATTTGTGACTAACTATTTACCTCATCTACTTCTAGCTTTATTGTAGAGTATGACGTACAGACCTGGAAATATTTGTAATTGAAAATCATGTTTGATCAGACCAATGAAGGTTCAATCTTAATAATAACACCGTAAAGGGTCTATACAACTATTTTGACTATCAAAGCTACACAAAGAAAAGTCGGATAAGAAGCACTAGAAAGTCCAGAGAAGTGTACTGCTACACTGAATAAGTGCTAGAAATCGGCGTTGTATCTCCAAATCGTTAGAATCTTACTAAGAGTAGGCAATAAAATCAAATTAACTATGTACTTTTTGTAATTTTTATATAATACAATGATCAATCTGTTACACTCAAATAGAACGTATTCAATTTATAACTTATTCAAGCATTATGCTGGATTAGGAATATCGACTTCCAAAACTTTTCCAATATATAGTATGAAATATAAGTCCTTGTCAAATACGATTTCAAAAATAAAGATTTGACACTTGATAAGTGTTTTCAAACGGCATGGTTTTCAGCACTGGTGTTTGCAAATCATTAGACTCCCCCTATAATTAGAGAAATTGCTTCTAGAATTAACTATCTAAATTTCGAAACCAACCTTTATTGTTGTGTCAACATCAATTATCCATTGTACGAACATTATCTTTCTGTACATCATCTTATCACAACTATTTCATGCTCTGAACATCAACCTCGTTTATTTTATAAACAAACTCACTATCTATTAAGTGTAACAACATCTTGTATATATAAATAACTTCTTTACTTCATCACCTGCATCACTTGCTTGAGAACGACATTAGCATCTATATCAAAACGTCGCAAATTGAATAAAGAAGTTGTATATCCATAATATTGACTTCATCTTCTTCATTTTGAAAGTTGTTTGAATAATTTATACATTTTCTTTTAAAAGTGTAATTGTTACACCCTTTTTACATGAATTTAAATAACAATTCTTAATATAGAGTAATTCAAAACAAATTCATACAGTTAAAGCATTCATAACAGTATTTTGCATTTCATTTGTATCTTTTTGAGCAAAGTTAAATAAATATTGTTAATACTTTTGACATTTTCAGCGCAAACCCAGCTCCAAGGCACAAGATAAGTTGTGATTCTTTCATTGAATCAATTTCCTTGTTTCTACATAGCTTTAAGGTGACAAAATTATGTGTCAACATTATCTTTAAAACTTTAATTGATTTACAACTGCAGGCCACAGGGTACAATTATTTGCTATGTAACGGAAACTTTATCTTTCAACTTTATCTTTCAATGGCAAAAATGCTTTTAAGTTAAAAAGGGCCCAAGGATGTGTCTTACACAGTTCAGGAACGTCATTGCTTGCAGAGTGCATTCGTCTTCTTTAATATTCAATTGAGATTTTTTTTTCAAACAGTTCTTTGTTTTTAAACCGAATCAATTCTGTAATGTCAATGTTATAGAGGGGTAACTGAACAAATATGTATATAAATGATAATACAGTTGTGAAATTTATTATTCAAGATTATTCAAAAGAAATATTTTCATTGTTTATTAGATAGAAGGTACATGATGTTAAATGAAACAAAAGAGTTGTCTGTTTCATGCTGGATTAAATTCAAAATAATCGGTTACCTCAATACAGGTTATAATCAGCTTTCAAGTTTGATTTAAATTTTCAAAAGGCTGTTCAATAATAAATAATTTTGTTAACTTTTAAATGGTTATTATGTTAACAGCAGGAACTCAAAAAAATTAATTGATTGTATTCTTTTTCATGAGAAAGACCCTTTTCTTCAAGTCACCATAAAACGTATTGTGGTAATGTAAAGTACTGTAATTTTGAAAACTGAATATAACTAAATCAAATATACATTCTTGAAAACATTTAAGCATAGCCAAACGAATAAATGCAATGATGTATTATTAGTTTCGCCTCCATGTTTTGGATTCAGTCTATATATAGTTATCATTCCAATCTGCATACGGTCAATTCATTGTCCTTTAATCATATCCAACTAGTTAATGTATTATTTCCATAAAGATCTGTGTATTCTAAATTGATGCAAAAAAATCATAAAGACAGATTTTATTAGTATATATAGCCCGGAGACCAATAGTACAATGTAAATGTATTTTGAAATTCATTTACATTGTACTATTGGTCTCCGGGCCATATATACTAATAAAATCAAAAACATCATAAACATTAACAACGAAAATAATGAAGAGTGTGTCTACAGATGAAACAGGTTAATTAACTTAAAACAGCATTTTGATTTCTATCTCTTTGCTAATGACAATGTGTTTTGTTAGTGTGCAGCTATTACGCTGTGACCATTCTTTGCTCAAGGCTCGTCTCAGAGTGTTTTCTGATGACTATGAACTCTTTTAAAGTTTTCATTATGAAATAAGTATGTAAGTGAGAATCGACCAAGCAGTAAGGATGACAGTTATGAGTTGATGATGTTTTAAATGTTTCTTTACCTTACAAGCATTCGTGTAATTTTGACATGTGAATTTGACTTCAAAGAAAATATATGATTGTTATAAGATTTTCCTTGAAAACAAGAATTTATATAATTGCTATTTTGGGCCGAATTCGTGAGATGTTTTGAATCATATAATTAATTATGAAATCTTCATTAGTTTCAAAGCCAAACAATAAGTGTTAAAACTCACGGCGTTGCTCTTTAAGTCTCTAAATGATTATGTTTACATTTGGGATAATACAGCAGTATAAAAAATGGAAGCAACTTTTGTCGTGCATTAAAAATTACTTAAATGTCACGGGGTTGTTTGAAAAGGATTTATACCATTATTGTTATTTTCAAAAAAATATGTTTCACCAACAGGTATTTTCAAATGAAGAGTTAATTTGATTCATGCCAAAATGTTGCAAATATTTTGTAAAAACACTTTTTGACTAATCAAAACGTAAGAAAAGTAATTTATGACTTTATGTAAGTGTTACAACTACATGTACATAGATTTATAAATGAAGTGTTGATTTAAGATTCTTGTTTAAACGTATTTTATCTTTCATGGCAACGTTTTTAAAGGCTTATGAAACCGTAGTTTTTGAATTGCTTTAGCATTGTTATCAGGTAAAAATTACAATTGAGAAATCTTCTACCATAAGCAATTTCCAATCATAAATAACATAAACTGAAGGAAACACTAACCTTTCAATCCTGAAAGATAATCAATCCTGTAATTCGCAAACTTGCTGCTTTTACATAAAGAATCAGTTTGTTCTATCATAAGACATACGTTGATAATCGTAATTGTAATCACTTAAATTGTTGACTGCTTGTAATATATGTTATGCTTCATCTAGGATGCTGATATCATCACTTATCTATTATCCTGGTTTTCAAAATATTTGTGTAAGTTACCTTCATAAAAGGAAAACGCTCTTGTGAAATGTCAAAAATTAAAATATTCTTTACAGTATTTTTTATAGCCCCGCTAGGACCATTCCATCCGTCCAATTATCACAAAAACCGTTAGGTCCATATCTACCAAACTTTGCACACTTGTTAAATAAACATAACCTTGCTTAAGTTTGGACCATTATGGAATTTTCTGGAATTAAATTTTTGGGGTCGTTTTATGGAAAGGTCACATTTTGGACTTATGGTGTACATTTGGAAAATAATTTCTTAGAAACTGTTACACCTAAATGAGTGAAATTGTGGTTATCGGTACACCCAATGACCGACACCTACATGTATAGTCTATATAGCAGATTGCGGGGGTATGTGAGCAATGCTCAATTTCTTGTTGATCTATTATCATATTTTGAACGTGTTTATCTATTTGTGGCACATGTTTACACAACAACTTGAAAGCCTGACAAATGAGAAGCGAAGATTATTTCGATTCACGTTGTAATTTTCTTACAATGATGTTTATTTAGGAGGAAGTAGTAGAGTAAAATATATGAAAAAATGAAAGTATAGAAAAGCAGCTTTTTGTTTGACAGGTGAAAGCAGTAAAACACGCATCGGAAAAAGGAGATAAGGGACTTTATCAAAACAAAAAATACAAAAAAAATATAAAAAATGATTTCTCGCTGAGCATCATGCAACCCACCCACCAAATACTTCAAAATACATGGACTGATTAATGATGAACACATTTCATGTATTTCAGGATTAATCATTATTTCTCTCGATTCAAATGATTGATAGTTTTGTTTCTAATTACACGATAAAGATACAGATAAACCAAAATACTGCCAGCAATAGTTATATCTTATTTCCTTTCAACCAGGACAGATTTGTGGTAAAATGATTCCTTTTTTCTCTGAAAGGTCACTGTTATCCTTTATTCATAAGCATTGTTATTTGACTAAACAAAGATGTGCTCATTGATATTTTCGTCCGAAGAGGTAACCCTCGCTAGGTAAACATGACTGCAGACACAATAAAAAACCCATCTTTCGCAAGCTGGAGGTAGTATTTAAATGATAAAGGAGATGATTTTGAAAATGGAAAGAAAATAATGTTGTTTATTTTGATGTCCCGTTAATTTAATGATACAAACATCATTTGGAGAAGTAGCTTGTCTTGGTAAACTTGCAGCTCTTGTTAAATAATACACATATAAATTCATTTTAATAGGGATTTCTCCGTCACCTTAAAACCACACAAAACTGAACATAGTCTCCGTTGTTTAAATGTCAGTAGCTTGTAAATTCTCAAGAGATAATATGATTATATTCTTTCTTTCTTATTGTCTTTCTCTTGTGTATTGGCATTACAATTCATTAACGTTGAACAATTTTCTTTACGTTTGTATTTGTTGTTCATGTAATTTAATGGTATCAGAGCATAAAGCTTCCATTGTATCCATGCTCCAGTCTAATCATGTAGCCGCAACTGCAGAGTTATCCGGGTCTTTCAAAACTTGATGAGCTGTAATTGAATAATTAAAACACACATATTTGAACGTTTGGATCAATAGGGGGAAAACATGAAAACACCACGTCATGATCGAAGATTATGTAGGTAATAAAAGTTGGGTCCAAATATTCTGTCGATCGAATCAGATCATTTTCATCTTGTAACCTTTCTACTTTCCAATTATGAAACTGACAGCTGAAGATATTGAATTAAAGTGACACAGAGTATCTTTCTTAAAATTGTATTTGGTTTTGATAAGCTACAAAATATCTGATATGCTGATTGAAGTTCATATCTCATCACTGGACTTGCAAGTATATCCCTATATGCATAATATCTCTAAAATGCTTGATTTAATGGAAAAATCAAGAAAACATCTCAAATATGTTTATTATTCGAAATTATGCATCCAATTAATCTACCTATTAGTTTGCGCGCGCCACTCGAGCCACATTGTCCGGTTTTCGATCAAAATCCCGACTTTGAATGGCCGTACTTTCGCTCTAATGTACTGATTGACCTTTAACTTGTTATTTTCAGTAACAGTTAGTGGTTCCCGATGTAATAACATCGATTTCAAAATTTGACATATGTGATCCTATCAACATACTCTGTGTCTCTTTAATGAAGTCTTTAAGGGTTTCATTGAATACTCATTGAATACGTTTGAAAGTTAGGTGCTAACACCTGAGAAAATATATTTTTCAAGTGAAAAGGGAATGTTATATTGTGCATCGTGCAAAATGTATCTATTTCAGTTTTTGAATGTCAAAGATAGCCTTGGAGTCCACTCTTACATAATGTGCTCTCGTGCAAACGCCAAAGGCACGACACATTTCTGAAAAGGCCAATAAGAAGCACTAAAAAAGTATTGTAAATGTATTATGACACTACAAGTAGGTAAATTTCTTCTAGAAATAATTATGTACTCTTTCAAAAAGGTTGTTAACATTTATCAACAGTATTTTGCATCTACTTCTTTGTGCTGGCTTAAGAAGATGCGTTTAATAATTTTGACATTTTCATTGCAAAATCGCCTCCTAGGCCAAAAAGTTTTGATTCTCTCATTAAATCAATATTCTGTCGCTTCCTGCTTGACTTACAGTTACTAATGAAAATGTAACATTCATATTTTGGAACATTTCGGGGATTACCCATAAACTTATTGACAATAGCTTTATCTCTTATATCAAATCCTTTGACATTATTGGACTCACAGAGACGTGGAGTAATGATAATTGTATGGATGATGTGTTTTCAGATTATGATTGTTTTTATAAATATGGAGATACGTTAGCCTCAACTGGAAGACTCTCTGGTGGTATAACTGTAATGATAAGAAAACCATTATCCAGCTATATTAAATGGCACAAAATTTCAGAAAATGCGATTTTTATACTATCTAAAAACTCACTGTTTGATTTGGATAGAGATCTTTTATATAGCTGTGTATATGTACAACCAGAGGGATCTTCATGGTATAAAAAGTTCAGCACAAATTGTAAAAATGATATTACACTTTTCCAGGAGAAACTGTTTGATATAATATCAGATTTACCAGATACATATGTGCTTCTCGGGGGAGATTTTAATGCTCGGACTGCAACTCTTCCTGATTTTGTTGACGATGACATAATATACCACACAGAAAATAAGAACCAATCTACGTGGGACTTCATCTTAGATTACTTTGACCTTGAACGGTTCTCCTGTGACAAAGTCGTTAACCATTTTGGTAGATGCCTTTTAGACCTATGCAGTTCTTAAATGTACATATTATGAATGGCAGATGTGGTAAGGATGCCCGAGTGGGGGATTTTACATTTATATGTAGAAATGGCACAAGTGTTATAGATTACATCTTAACCTCTGCCGATATATTTGACAAAGTAATAGACTTCGATATAACAACTAAAGCCGAATCATCCCATCTCCCTTTGACTCTAGATTTACGTGCGCATCATTCACTAAAACGGCATAAATCGTTTAAGCAAAAGCCAAATAAAACTCCAACTAAATATGTTTCGAATGATAATAGCCTGTCTCAATTTCGAGATAATTTACTATCTGACAAGGTCCAGGATTTATTTGACAAATCTGCTGATGTAGTATTTACAAATATAAATCAAAGTGTAGACTATGTTGTAGAAGGATTGTGTCTAGCTGCTTCGGATATGAAAAAGCGTGAGCGTACTTTTTCTGAAAACCAATCTACGAATAAGTGGTACGATAATGAATGTGACCATCTGAAAAAGGAAAGATGTAAACTACTAAATATATTCCGGAAATCTAAAACAGAACATTCCTTAGAAAATTACCATAAGGCAAGAAATAATTATAATAAAACTTGTTCAGAAAAAAAGAAGGCATACTTTGAGCAAAAGGGAAAAATTATAGAACAGAATATAAATGATTCAAAAAAATTCTGTTATGAACTCAAAACACTTAATACAAAAAACAACCGAAACAATAACATTGAAATTGATGAATGGTATAAGTACTTTCAATCACTATTTTCGACTTGCAATAACAGCCCGGATCCAACTAGACAGAACAGTCCACAATCTATGCCAACTCCAGATATTACCAGTGATATACTGGATGCTCCAATAAATAGGGATGAAATCCTGAATAGTATACAACATCTTAAGTGTGACAAATCTTCTGGGATAGACAATATCTTACCAGAATTTTTTAAACATTCATCAGATCTTCTACTTCCATATCTTGAATCATTATTCAACGTTATACTTAATACTGGGGACTTCCCAGAATCCTGGTCGGTTGGAATTCTTGTCCCAATATATAAACAAGGTGACCGAAACGATACTAATAATTACCGTGGAATTACTGTGCTAAGTATATTTGGCAAATTATTTACTCATATTATCAATAAACGCTTAGTGACTTGGGCGGACGTTATGGACAAAATATATGAAGGACAAGCGGGCTTCCGGGAAAAATACACAACAACAGACAATATCTTTATTCTACACAGCCTCATACAAAGATACTTGAGCTCAAAGGGTGGAAAGTTTTATGCTTTATTTGTAGACTTTGCAAAAGCTTTTGACTCGGTAGAGAGAAATAAACTTTGGGATATTCTCCAAACGCACGGAATTAGTAGTAAAATGAATAACATGCTGAAAAGTATATATCAGCATGTTAAGGTACGTGTTAGAAATAACCAAGAAATATCTGAACCATTCATTAGTCAACTTGGCGTTAGACAAGGCTGTATTTTAAGAACCTTCCTGTTTAGTTTTTTCATTAATGAATTAGCTCAGCAAATATGTAACACGTGTACGAATGGGATCCAACTCCACCCGGACACAGTGCAATTATTTCTATTACTTTTTGCAGATGACATTGTACTGTTTTCAAGTACCATTAGCGGTTTACAGAAACAAATCGATGAATTAGACAAATTTTCCGAGCAATTCAAATTGTGTGTCAACAGAGAAAAAACCAAAATTATTGTTTTTAAGAATGGGGGAAAACTGTCAAAACTCGAGAAATGGTTTTATAAAGGAGAATCCCTCCAAACTACCAGTGCTTATAAGTATCTAGGGGTATACTTTTCTAATCACCTCTCTTGGTCCCACCACACGAAACAGGCATCAACACAAGCCTTGAAAATTTTTATAGGTATCTACAGAAACATGCGATCTTTAGGTGACATGTCATTTAACACCTTTTTCAAAATATTTGATATGAAGATAAGCCCAATACTTTTGTATGGATCTGAAATATGGGGATTAAAACAATATGATAACATTGAAAGGATACATTTATATGCATGTAAAAAGTTCCTTGGTGTTAAAACAAGCACATGTAACACGATGGTTTACGGAGAATTAGGCAGATTTCCATTGTTCATTTATTCCTCTATTAGAGCTATTAAATATTGGATAAGATTATTGAATATGCCCTGTCACAGATTTCCCAAGAAATGTTATGATATGATGAAACTGTATGATAATAATGGTAAAAGTAATTGGGTGACCGATATTAGAGAGTTACTCAACAAAACAGGATATGGGCATATTGGCACAGTCAAAGTGTAGATTTACAACCACAGTTTATTAGTTCATTTACACAAAGAATGAAAGATATATACCTGCAATCCTGGTCAGAATCCATGTCACTATCAACTAAATGTCTATATTATAGACAATGGAAATATGAAATATGTCTTGAAAGTTATCTTTTAAAAGTTGATGTAAAAAAGTTTCGTACTGCCTTAGCTCGTTTTCGTTGCTCATCCCATGAATTGTTTATTGAAACTGGCAGATATGTAGGCATTGCAAGAAATAACAGAATATGTCAAGTTTGTAATTTGAATGCTGTCGAAGATGAGCTACATTTCTTGTTAATCTGCCCAATCTATAAAAGTCTTCGGACGAAATACATTAAATCATACTATTACATGTACCCTAGTGTAACAAAACTATTATCATTGTTAGCAAATACTAATACTCGAGTACTACAGAACCTTGCAATGTTTATTCACTATGCAATGTTATACAGAAAAACCATTGTACCAGAACAAAATCTGTAATGTGATCTACTCTTGAATGTACTACAGGCCTGTGGCCTTATAAGTACCGAAAATAAAGATTGATTGATTGACTTACAGTTGACAATATTATGTGTTAACAGTTCCTTTGAATTATATAATTGTTATGCATCTGCAGGCAACAGATTGAAATTATTATACATGGACATAGTAATATACTAATGCCAACGATTGCGTCCGTCCTTCTGTCCGTCCTAGGACACATACTGTCTCTTTAATGAAGTCTTTAAGGGTTTCATTGAATACTCATTGAATACGTTTGAAAGTTAGGTGCTAACACCTGAGAAAATATATTTTTCAAGTGAAAAGGGAATGTTATATTGTGCATCGTGCAAAATGTATCTATTTCAGTTTTTGAATGTCAAAGATAGCCTTGGAGTCCACTCTTACATAATGTGCTCTCGTGCAAACGCCAAAGGCACGACACATTTCTGAAAAGGCCAATAAGAAGCACTAAAAAAGTATTGTAAATGTATTATGACACTACAAGTAGGTAAATTTCTTCTAGAAATAATTATGTACTCTTTCAAAAAGGTTGTTAACATTTATCAACAGTATTTTGCATCTACTTCTTTGTGCTGGCTTAAGAAGATGCGTTTAATAATTTTGACATTTTCATTGCAAAATCGCCTCCTAGGCCAAAAAGGTTTTGATTCTCTCATTAAATCAATATTCTGTCGCTTCCTGCTTGACTTACAGTTACTAATGAAAATGTAACATTCATATTTTGGAACATTTCGGGGATTACCCATAAACTTATTGACAATAGCTTTATCTCTTATATCAAATCCTTTGACATTATTGGACTCACAGAGACGTGGAGTAATGATAATTGTATGGATGATGTGTTTTCAGATTATGATTGTTTTTATAAATATGGAGATACGTTAGCCTCAACTGGAAGACTCTCTGGTGGTATAACTGTAATGATAAGAAAACCATTATCCAGCTATATTAAATGGCACAAAATTTCAGAAAATGCGATTTTTATACTATCTAAAAACTCACTGTTTGATTTGGATAGAGATCTTTTATATAGCTGTGTATATGTACAACCAGAGGGATCTTCATGGTATAAAAAGTTCAGCACAAATTGTAAAAATGATATTACACTTTTCCAGGAGAAACTGTTTGATATAATATCAGATTTACCAGATACATATGTGCTTCTCGGGGGAGATTTTAATGCTCGGACTGCAACTCTTCCTGATTTTGTTGACGATGACATAATATACCACACAGAAAATAAGAACCAATCTACGTGGGACTTCATCTTAGATTACTTTGACCTTGAACGGTTCTCCTGTGACAAAGTCGTTAACCATTTTGGTAGATGCCTTTTAGACCTATGCAGTTCTTAAATGTACATATTATGAATGGCAGATGTGGTAAGGATGCCCGAGTGGGGGATTTTACATTTATATGTAGAAATGGCACAAGTGTTATAGATTACATCTTAACCTCTGCCGATATATTTGACAAAGTAATAGACTTCGATATAACAACTAAAGCCGAATCATCCCATCTCCCTTTGACTCTAGATTTACGTGCGCATCATTCACTAAAACGGCATAAATCGTTTAAGCAAAAGCCAAATAAAACTCCAACTAAATATGTTTCGAATGATAATAGCCTGTCTCAATTTCGAGATAATTTACTATCTGACAAGGTCCAGGATTTATTTGACAAATCTGCTGATGTAGTATTTACAAATATAAATCAAAGTGTAGACTATGTTGTAGAAGGATTGTGTCTAGCTGCTTCGGATATGAAAAAGCGTGAGCGTACTTTTTCTGAAAACCAATCTACGAATAAGTGGTACGATAATGAATGTGACCATCTGAAAAAGGAAAGATGTAAACTACTAAATATATTCCGGAAATCTAAAACAGAACATTCCTTAGAAAATTACCATAAGGCAAGAAATAATTATAATAAAACTTGTTCAGAAAAAAAGAAGGCATACTTTGAGCAAAAGGGAAAAATTATAGAACAGAATATAAATGATTCAAAAAAATTCTGTTATGAACTCAAAACACTTAATACAAAAAACAACCGAAACAATAACATTGAAATTGATGAATGGTATAAGTACTTTCAATCACTATTTTCGACTTGCAATAACAGCCCGGATCCAACTAGACAGAACAGTCCACAATCTATGCCAACTCCAGATATTACCAGTGATATACTGGATGCTCCAATAAATAGGGATGAAATCCTGAATAGTATACAACATCTTAAGTGTGACAAATCTTCTGGGATAGACAATATCTTACCAGAATTTTTTAAACATTCATCAGATCTTCTACTTCCATATCTTGAATCATTATTCAACGTTATACTTAATACTGGGGACTTCCCAGAATCCTGGTCGGTTGGAATTCTTGTCCCAATATATAAACAAGGTGACCGAAACGATACTAATAATTACCGTGGAATTACTGTGCTAAGTATATTTGGCAAATTATTTACTCATATTATCAATAAACGCTTAGTGACTTGGGCGGACGTTATGGACAAAATATATGAAGGACAAGCGGGCTTCCGGGAAAAATACACAACAACAGACAATATCTTTATTCTACACAGCCTCATACAAAGATACTTGAGCTCAAAGGGTGGAAAGTTTTATGCTTTATTTGTAGACTTTGCAAAAGCTTTTGACTCGGTAGAGAGAAATAAACTTTGGGATATTCTCCAAACGCACGGAATTAGTAGTAAAATGAATAACATGCTGAAAAGTATATATCAGCATGTTAAGGTACGTGTTAGAAATAACCAAGAAATATCTGAACCATTCATTAGTCAACTTGGCGTTAGACAAGGCTGTATTTTAAGAACCTTCCTGTTTAGTTTTTTCATTAATGAATTAGCTCAGCAAATATGTAACACGTGTACGAATGGGATCCAACTCCACCCGGACACAGTGCAATTATTTCTATTACTTTTTGCAGATGACATTGTACTGTTTTCAAGTACCATTAGCGGTTTACAGAAACAAATCGATGAATTAGACAAATTTTCCGAGCAATTCAAATTGTGTGTCAACAGAGAAAAAACCAAAATTATTGTTTTTAAGAATGGGGGAAAACTGTCAAAACTCGAGAAATGGTTTTATAAAGGAGAATCCCTCCAAACTACCAGTGCTTATAAGTATCTAGGGGTATACTTTTCTAATCACCTCTCTTGGTCCCACCACACGAAACAGGCATCAACACAAGCCTTGAAAATTTTTATAGGTATCTACAGAAACATGCGATCTTTAGGTGACATGTCATTTAACACCTTTTTCAAAATATTTGATATGAAGATAAGCCCAATACTTTTGTATGGATCTGAAATATGGGGATTAAAACAATATGATAACATTGAAAGGATACATTTATATGCATGTAAAAAGTTCCTTGGTGTTAAAACAAGCACATGTAACACGATGGTTTACGGAGAATTAGGCAGATTTCCATTGTTCATTTATTCCTCTATTAGAGCTATTAAATATTGGATAAGATTATTGAATATGCCCTGTCACAGATTTCCCAAGAAATGTTATGATATGATGAAACTGTATGATAATAATGGTAAAAGTAATTGGGTGACCGATATTAGAGAGTTACTCAACAAAACAGGATATGGGCATATTGGCACAGTCAAAGTGTAGATTTACAACCACAGTTTATTAGTTCATTTACACAAAGAATGAAAGATATATACCTGCAATCCTGGTCAGAATCCATGTCACTATCAACTAAATGTCTATATTATAGACAATGGAAATATGAAATATGTCTTGAAAGTTATCTTTTAAAAGTTGATGTAAAAAAGTTTCGTACTGCCTTAGCTCGTTTTCGTTGCTCATCCCATGAATTGTTTATTGAAACTGGCAGATATGTAGGCATTGCAAGAAATAACAGAATATGTCAAGTTTGTAATTTGAATGCTGTCGAAGATGAGCTACATTTCTTGTTAATCTGCCCAATCTATAAAAGTCTTCGGACGAAATACATTAAATCATACTATTACATGTACCCTAGTGTAACAAAACTATTATCATTGTTAGCAAATACTAATACTCGAGTACTACAGAACCTTGCAATGTTTATTCACTATGCAATGTTATACAGAAAAACCATTGTACCAGAACAAAATCTGTAATGTGATCTACTCTTGAATGTACTACAGGCCTGTGGCCTTATAAGTACCGAAAATAAAGATTGATTGATTGACTTACAGTTGACAATATTATGTGTTAACAGTTCCTTTGAATTATATAATTGTTATGCATCTGCAGGCAACAGATTGAAATTATTATACATGGACATAGTAATATACTAATGCCAACGATTGCGTCCGTCCTTCTGTCCGTCCTAGGACACATACTGTCTCTTTAATGAAGTCTTTAAGGGTTTCATTGAATACTCATTGAATACGTTTGAAAGTTAGGTGCTAACACCTGAGAAAATATATTTTTCAAGTGAAAAGGGAATGTTATATTGTGCATCGTGCAAAATGTATCTATTTCAGTTTTTGAATGTCAAAGATAGCCTTGGAGTCCACTCTTACATAATGTGCTCTCGTGCAAACGCCAAAGGCACGACACATTTCTGAAAAGGCCAATAAGAAGCACTAAAAAAGTATTGTAAATGTATTATGACACTACAAGTAGGTAAATTTCTTCTAGAAATAATTATGTACTCTTTCAAAAAGGTTGTTAACATTTATCAACAGTATTTTGCATCTACTTCTTTGTGCTGGCTTAAGAAGATGCGTTTAATAATTTTGACATTTTCATTGCAAAATCGCCTCCTAGGCCAAAAAGGTTTTGATTCTCTCATTAAATCAATATTCTGTCGCTTCCTGCTTGACTTACAGTTACTAATGAAAATGTAACATTCATATTTTGGAACATTTCGGGGATTACCCATAAACTTATTGACAATAGCTTTATCTCTTATATCAAATCCTTTGACATTATTGGACTCACAGAGACGTGGAGTAATGATAATTGTATGGATGATGTGTTTTCAGATTATGATTGTTTTTATAAATATGGAGATACGTTAGCCTCAACTGGAAGACTCTCTGGTGGTATAACTGTAATGATAAGAAAACCATTATCCAGCTATATTAAATGGCACAAAATTTCAGAAAATGCGATTTTTATACTATCTAAAAACTCACTGTTTGATTTGGATAGAGATCTTTTATATAGCTGTGTATATGTACAACCAGAGGGATCTTCATGGTATAAAAAGTTCAGCACAAATTGTAAAAATGATATTACACTTTTCCAGGAGAAACTGTTTGATATAATATCAGATTTACCAGATACATATGTGCTTCTCGGGGGAGATTTTAATGCTCGGACTGCAACTCTTCCTGATTTTGTTGACGATGACATAATATACCACACAGAAAATAAGAACCAATCTACGTGGGACTTCATCTTAGATTACTTTGACCTTGAACGGTTCTCCTGTGACAAAGTCGTTAACCATTTTGGTAGATGCCTTTTAGACCTATGCAGTTCTTAAATGTACATATTATGAATGGCAGATGTGGTAAGGATGCCCGAGTGGGGGATTTTACATTTATATGTAGAAATGGCACAAGTGTTATAGATTACATCTTAACCTCTGCCGATATATTTGACAAAGTAATAGACTTCGATATAACAACTAAAGCCGAATCATCCCATCTCCCTTTGACTCTAGATTTACGTGCGCATCATTCACTAAAACGGCATAAATCGTTTAAGCAAAAGCCAAATAAAACTCCAACTAAATATGTTTCGAATGATAATAGCCTGTCTCAATTTCGAGATAATTTACTATCTGACAAGGTCCAGGATTTATTTGACAAATCTGCTGATGTAGTATTTACAAATATAAATCAAAGTGTAGACTATGTTGTAGAAGGATTGTGTCTAGCTGCTTCGGATATGAAAAAGCGTGAGCGTACTTTTTCTGAAAACCAATCTACGAATAAGTGGTACGATAATGAATGTGACCATCTGAAAAAGGAAAGATGTAAACTACTAAATATATTCCGGAAATCTAAAACAGAACATTCCTTAGAAAATTACCATAAGGCAAGAAATAATTATAATAAAACTTGTTCAGAAAAAAAGAAGGCATACTTTGAGCAAAAGGGAAAAATTATAGAACAGAATATAAATGATTCAAAAAAATTCTGTTATGAACTCAAAACACTTAATACAAAAAACAACCGAAACAATAACATTGAAATTGATGAATGGTATAAGTACTTTCAATCACTATTTTCGACTTGCAATAACAGCCCGGATCCAACTAGACAGAACAGTCCACAATCTATGCCAACTCCAGATATTACCAGTGATATACTGGATGCTCCAATAAATAGGGATGAAATCCTGAATAGTATACAACATCTTAAGTGTGACAAATCTTCTGGGATAGACAATATCTTACCAGAATTTTTTAAACATTCATCAGATCTTCTACTTCCATATCTTGAATTATTATTCAACGTTATACTTAATACTGGGGACTTCCCAGAATCCTGGTCGGTTGGAATTCTTGTCCCAATATATAAACAAGGTGACCGAAACGATACTAATAATTACCGTGGAATTACTGTGCTAAGTATATTTGGCAAATTATTTACTCATATTATCAATAAACGCTTAGTGACTTGGGCGGACGTTATGGACAAAATATATGAAGGACAAGCGGGCTTCCGGGAAAAATACACAACAACAGACAATATCTTTATTCTACACAGCCTCATACAAAGATACTTGAGCTCAAAGGGTGGAAAGTTTTATGCTTTATTTGTAGACTTTGCAAAAGCTTTTGACTCGGTAGAGAGAAATAAACTTTGGGATATTCTCCAAACGCACGGAATTAGTAGTAAAATGAATAACATGCTGAAAAGTATATATCAGCATGTTAAGGTACGTGTTAGAAATAACCAAGAAATATCTGAACCATTCATTAGTCAACTTGGCGTTAGACAAGGCTGTATTTTAAGCCCCTTCCTGTTTAGTTTTTTCATTAATGAATTAGCTCAGCAAATATGTAACACGTGTACGAATGGGATCCAACTCCACCCGGACACAGTGCAATTATTTCTATTACTTTTTGCAGATGACATTGTACTGTTTTCAAGTACCATTAGCGGTTTACAGAAACAAATCGATGAATTAGACAAATTTTCCGAGCAATTCAAATTGTGTGTCAACAGAGAAAAAACCAAAATTATTGTTTTTAAGAATGGGGGAAAACTGTCAAAACTCGAGAAATGGTTTTATAAAGGAGAATCCCTCCAAACTACCAGTGCTTATAAGTATCTAGGGGTATACTTTTCTAATCACCTCTCTTGGTCCCACCACACGAAACAGGCATCAACACAAGCCTTGAAAATTTTTATAGGTATCTACAGAAACATGCGATCTTTAGGTGACATGTCATTTAACACCTTTTTCAAAATATTTGATATGAAGATAAGCCCAATACTTTTGTATGGATCTGAAATATGGGGATTAAAACAATATGATAACATTGAAAGGATACATTTATATGCATGTAAAAAGTTCCTTGGTGTTAAAACAAGCACATGTAACACGATGGTTTACGGAGAATTACATTTATTCCTCTATTAGAGCTATTAAATATTGGATAAGATTATTGAATATGCCCTGTCACAGATTTCCCAAGAAATGTTATGATATGATGAAACTGTATGATAATAATGGTAAAAGTAATTGGGTGACCGATATTAGAGAGTTACTCAACAAAACAGGATATGGGCATATTGGCACAGTCAAAGTGTAGATTTACAACCACAGTTTATTAGTTCATTTACACAAAGAATGAAAGATATATACCTGCAATCCTGGTCAGAATCCATGTCACTATCAACTAAATGTCTATATTATAGACAATGGAAATATGAAATATGTCTTGAAAGTTATCTTTTAAAAGTTGATGTAAAAAAGTTTCGTACTGCCTTAGCTCGTTTTCGTTGCTCATCCCATGAATTGTTTATTGAAACTGGCAGATATGTAGGCATTGCAAGAAATAACAGAATATGTCAAGTTTGTAATTTGAATGCTGTCGAAGATGAGCTACATTTCTTGTTAATCTGCCCAATCTATAAAAGTCTTCGGACGAAATACATTAAATCATACTATTACATGTACCCTAGTGTAACAAAACTATTATCATTGTTAGCAAATACTAATACTCGAGTACTACAGAACCTTGCAATGTTTATTCACTATGCAATGTTATACAGAAAAACCATTGTACCAGAACAAAATCTATAATGTGATCTACTCTTGAATGTACTACAGGCCTGTGGCCTTATAAGTACCGAAAATAAAGATTGATTGATTGACTTACAGTTGACAATATTATGTGTTAACAGTTCCTTTGAATTATATAATTGTTATGCATCTGCAGGCAACAGATTGAAATTATTATACATGGACATAGTAATATACTAATGCCAACGATTGCGTCCGTCCTTCTGTCCGTCCTAGGACACATACTGTCCGACCTATGACGGAAAACTATTCATCTTATTTATTCCAACTTTTACACGTTCCTTCTACACGCGTACAGAAGGAGTGTGAAATAATAAATGGTTTCGTTAAGTTCTATGTTTAATACTTGGTCATTTTCCAACATCAGAATTGTTTGACTGATTGCAGAAAAATCTTCTAACAAATCTTACCTTTATGGGATAAAACGAACTGCAAAGTTACCTAACATGTTGTAAGTTTTTATATTTTTAATGGAACCAACAAGTTTTCTTTGATGCAATGTAGCAATGGACACGAATTGCATTGACGCAACAATGACATGACCACCCGTCACATGTCCTTTTGGATAAAATGATTAATATATACATGTATGTCATCATTTAGTGTATTTGAGTTACGAGTCAACAGCCTGCATTTTGTTAAAGACCTCTCAAATCTGAATTTTTAAAATGAAAACATGTACACAGATTTCCACTTTGTGTACTGATGACAACAGGTAACATCATGATACTTCACTCAAAGCTGGGTGGCTTCAAAAGCGTTTTGATTTACTTACTAACTCTTTACTGATGTCAATGCGAGCTTTATGTTAAAACATTGCGCTGTGACCATTCTGTGCTCAGAAATCTTCAAATTGAGTTGCCGGGCGACTATTAGATCTTTCTATTCTCCGGTTGAAAATATCCATGTTAAAAAATCGTTCATGTTATTACACATACATGTATGTGTCATAACAACGCGCACTGATTAAAGGGCGTGACGTAATAATCGTTAGGTATGACGTCACAATGTCAGCGGGCCGGCCGCGACGATCATGTAGGCGAATGTCTTTTAATTTCAACGATGTAATTTGGGCAGTGGTATTATAACTCTTGAATGGTATCGGGATTTAACTCACTTGCGCTCCTTAAATACCAAACCATTCACTCGTTTCATGAAACTGTTATTAAACTGGACGTCGTTTAGTATTCATTATTTATTTTGTTGCTGACAATCAGTATCAAGAATATTTTCAAGACACATCATCAAAATATTGTGCGGATTGGGTAAAATACGGTTGGTTTAATCATTAAATTGAAAGATGAATGTTGCAAAAGAACTTGTTGTAGACAAATACGACAAAGGACATTTGGAATAAGAGTTAAACTATTTGTTCATTATCTCTGACGTCAATGATCGAAATGAATGTATTGATTTACCGTATGGTATTCTTTAAAAAAAGAAAACAAAAAAATAATATCATTGTTAACAGCAACATTGTTTATATTCCATGTGCTCAAATGCATTAAGTCGCTAAATCCCTTAAGGTGATTATGTTTACAGTTGGGATACCACAGCAATATAACTAATGGAAATCATTTTATCGTGCAGTGAACATTATTCAAACGTCACGGGGTTGTTTGACAATGATTTATAGCATTATTTAGCTTAACGACATAAAAATAGGTGTTACACCTACAGGGATTCACCAAGAGTTGATTTGAGATTCATGTTAAAATGTAGAACATCCTTCTATGTAAAACATGTTATGGCTTATGAAAACGCAGCATTAATTCCTGCTATAACAGTGGTTTAAAAACCTTGTGTCATAGGAGGATTTACAATTAGTGCAAAAACTTTCACAAAAGCAAACATTTCTGGGTAACGAAAACTGAATGATTAAATTTCGGCTTATAGAGATTAGAGATTTGCAAACATATCTCATGTGTTGAATAAAGTGGATGATTTGTTTGTATCGTTGCGTCCATATCTCACAAATCCTAACATTATGCGAACTAGACTATCTCTATCTATCACAATATTTTGAAAATTACTTTTAATAGTAACAACATGAAGTAACTGGAGGAATGGTCGTAGAGATTATGTATTTAACTTATTACTTTCTTTGCAATAACGTCTGAAGAAACGACTTTGAAAAAGCACGTCTCTGAGTGTTTGAAAGTTGTTTAACCCACCAACAGCCCTGACTGTGTCGCACTGTATGTTGTCAAGTAATCAAACGCCTCCAAGATATAGAAATATGCAATATATTTTACATTGCTGGAAACAAATGGTTTGAAATAATGATAATATTCTGATAATTCCTCATCAGACGCCTTGTGAAACGTCTTCCCAAAGAGAGAGGCACTGCTGATCAGTGACATAGTTGGTAGAATGGTTGCCAATTTGAATCGGGAA
This sequence comes from Steromphala cineraria, assembly GCA_916613615.1. Lineage (NCBI taxonomy): Eukaryota > Metazoa > Mollusca > Gastropoda > Trochida > Trochidae > Steromphala > Steromphala cineraria. The sequence continues at coordinate 65,224,251 of OU744722.1, read as the reverse complement.
ATACAAGGACTGTCTGTCCGTTAGGCCCACATGAGCAAATTGTAAACTATGCTAAATCTGACTTACATATTTCTTAGTTTAAGTGTTAAAGAAGCAACTAATTCTAATGTAAGAAATATGCTAAATTCAACAACCCTTCCTGTGCCCCTTTAAAAATGTTTGAATAAAGTATGTTGTGCAACGAAGTTCCATCTGATTGTTGAAAGCATGCAATAATCAGCCACGGGGCACGAAATTGTTCTCACAACACACTTGACCATTGTGAACTGCAAAAGCATACGTGTCCTTGGCAACACGATTTCGCAAATTGTCCATTTCCTTTTGATCTTTGGCTATTGCAGATGTTTTATTTGTAGTTTTTGCTACAATAAAATGATGATGGTGGCTTCTATATAAGATTACAAATATTAAAATTTTCAACGTTTTGGTAACCATAACAGTCTCCGGATACTGCATTAGAGTCCTGATACCAATAATAAACAAGACACTTTTATGACTGTATGCTACGGAAACGAGGCCAAGGTAGTATTCAAGATCGCGATTATTGTTGTTGCAGTAATCCGAGGTTATTTCTAATTTCTTAATGTTAATTGCTTTGATGATTGGCAACTTCGCAAACACTATCTGTTGAGCTATTTGTAATTTGACACTAAATATCTTGGAACATACTGAAGGGCATAACGTTGTTAAGGGAATTAAAGTTTGATATGCCAAACACTATGCGTGAGCTATGTAAAATTTGACCATTTACATCTAGAAATATACTGAACAGCATACATGTAATATAAAAAGGGCAACTTGAGATAGATAGTGTGCCCATGTGTTGTATTGCTTCTGGTGTGTGTGTGTGTGGGGGGGGGGGGGGTGGATATGGGGATATGGGGAGTTGAGGAAGGGGGAGGTTAAGATATCCTATAGTATGATAATATATCCTATAGTAAGATAATGTGCCCGTGTGTATAGTATGGTGTGGACCGTTTGGATTCAGTAACAGTTCTGTATGTTTTTTCTGAGATTATTTGAAATATATTTTGTTCATAGTTTCAGATATTGTTGTGAAGATATGCATGGAAGGCAATAATTTAGAAATAATTTGATAAGTCTAATTGTTAAAACTATATGGAATAAAGTTAAGAAATAGATATATATAGACATATACTGAAGCGAACACAAAATTATAAAAACGAAGCCTTTGTCTTGGATATCCCCAAAACAGACTCAGAGTATTAAACATGATAATAACAACTGTGAAATACACCATGTACAAAACAAAACAAATTGGTCTGAAACTAATTTTCACTTTATTCATACCAACCTTAAGAAAACATACAAAATTGACCAATATAACGCCTATTACTCCAACTATATGTATTCTAGTCGACCTACCATTTGCTATTTTAAGATTAATCAGCTCCCTCTGTATATTCATTTGTTACTAACATGATTGGAAACTCGAAATAGCCTCCTGTAACGTTAATGTATCCAACTTTTGTCAAAAGTAAACGTTGCTATGTGAAATGTCATCTTATATGTAATTGGAACTAAAATGAACAAAATAATTAAAACAGAGCTAAATAATATTGTTTTCACGAGAGTGAACTCAAATATCCTTCACCCAGCCTTGTTTCCTTTGTGACACTAATCCAGGATGTATTTAATAAAATCTCGGGAAGAACATCAAGGTTGGTACAGGACAATACTTTCAAGATGATTGCCTTTCGAAAGATAGGATTATATACGACTATGTTTGCTGTTTCAATTGGTAGGATTTCATTTCGCCAAACTTAGAAATTATCGACTTTAGGCAGTTTCACCTGCTAAAAGTGTACATGGAAGAATGCTTGTCTCGGCCTATTGTAAATATCTGTATTGTATGTTCATAGATATAAGTTTTATAAAATACTACACAAGTTGGACGTGTTATCGTGTCTACAGATCTTAAGAATGTCATGGAATATTTTGGAAAAACTTTATAACAAAAAGCGCACGTCCTACACACCCTTCAGCAACATTGAAAGGTCATTGATTGAAATAGAGAAGTGTAAAGTTTTAAACAAAAACTATCTAAAGTGATGTGACAAATCCTAAGATTACATTTTGCTTTGAAAAATGTATATAAAGGTTGAGAATCTTTTGAGAGTATTCCGCAGTGAAATATAACAGATGAATGTTTTCACCAAGATTGTAACTACAAGAAATACTCGTTGAATGGAAAGATCTGTCCCGCGTTTTATGTCCCTTTTATTAACTCTGATGTGCAATGTCAAATAACTTACAAACCTTGGTAAGCTACACTTCCTAAATATGTAAAGTAGTAGGTAAATCTGATTGACAATATTTGGATTTGAAACCCTTAGCGAAATATTTTGCAGATGATTGTTATTGAATAATCGCTGAGATTAGTTCTCCAACAAGATATATAAAACTTGCAATAGGCAATCATGATTAGATTTATCGTTAAAACATGAATCCGAATTTCACTCTATATCTTGCACATGAAGTAGATACTTGATATAAATCATCACCAAACTTGTTATGTAAAAGTAGCACCCTCAGATAATCAAGTTATGCTAACCTTCTAAATTAAGAAAGTTTAAAACTTATCCTCTGTACTGGTTGCTAACTGACTTTCTGTTTTACAAAAATTCATCTGTCAAATGCATTATGCATTATGCAAATGAACGCTATTTTGCAATGCCGGTCGCACTTTCAACATATTATTCATATATTTACCAATTGTGGGTGTTTGTCGCGTATAATAAAGTCATCTGTATAATCCGTGCGTCGACCCATAAATCACCAAGGAGCTTACTTGAGAAAATATCGTACATTGCGACAAGGAATAATACTTGGCAAATCCATAGTAACATTACTCTATAATGTGAAAGATTAAGTTCGGAATATAATGTCACCTAAGAATCAACATTTTAGCCAATTGTTACAGTTCAAAGAACGCTTACGATGCCAAAGTACCAAAACAGACATCATGTTATAGTTCTCACTACAAGGGATGTATATGACAAGTATAAAATGGTTAGATAAACCCTGACCATTCACATTTACAGAAAATGGTCCATGCATGTGCGTGGGTCAAGATAACAACTTACAAATCATTAGGAAAGGGTTATCCATACGTGGTGTGCATGTGAAATATAAGAGACCAATATCTCATCAATAAAAAGACATGTGGCCCACACACATTTTTCGTTGACCAGAGACGGATCGTAAATAACAAACTTCCACTGCGGCTTAAAACTTATCTCGGAATAAATCGTTAAACATTCCAGAATAAGATATCGGAATTTCTTAACTTTAAATTGTACTATTGCAAATTATAGTGCGAGTTATTTTTCTAGTGATATCTTCTGCATTACAAGGGTATCTAATACCATTTACAATTACATCACAACTTTAAGAATCTTCCGTCGTTGACCAAAATTGTCAAGGCATATTTTTTTCAATGTTTAACAACTATTTCCTATTGGTGTATATTGTTTAAATTTTATGTTCAATTTTATAAAATTGTGTACAGATACTTCATGTGAGCACAGCTATTAATGATGAGAAAAGAATATTAGTACCGTCTATAAAAAACAGTTCACCTGGAAAACCTATCTAACGCTTAACCTCTCAAACGTTTTGATGGATTCGTTTACATGTGTGATATTGATTTTTAGATCACTCTCTGCGAAGAATTTGTTTTCATTTCTAGAACCTATTAAGCATTTAGTACACCACTTGAAAATTTAAACTGAGTGTTTCATACATGTACATCAAAGCAATTAGCTATAAGAAACCCAAACTTAAATCAAAAACGTTATATTATATATAATTTTGTTGAGATAAACTTTGGACTGTTTACATGTACATTATTTAAACTGAAATTCAAGTTTTTGTTGAAATCATGAAGCCTGCGTGTCTCTCTAGAAATTGAAAACAATTTGCTGTCCAAAAAAGACTATTTGATTATCTTATGGAGTGGATTAAAACATTTTATGTTTTACAAAACACGCAAAAAGAATATTTGATAGTTTATTGCCTCCACATAAATATTTTACTGTTAAATCAATGAGAAGCAGTTCTCATTCAGGAACATTTCACATTTGCACACAAAAAATATAAAGGAAACGTTATGTCTATTTATGTCTATTGAGGAAACTACCAAAATTAATGTTCGTTGCGTTTTGAAGACCAAATAAAGAAAATGCTATGCTATCTAGAATGATGTAAAAAGCTTTAGTCTTAGGGATCATTGGTTTGAACTGGTTAAATAATGCCATACAATAATTTGCAGGAATCCTGCAGCAAGACATTGCCAGACCCAATGCTAGTGTGACTGTTGAATTCCTTGCCAAGCAAAACGTTAACGTCTTACCGTCGTCATCACATTCCAATGACATGCCACCTACATTTGTGCGGAACATCTCTGGCATCACTTTGGCAGACGAGTAAGGCTTAAGCCACCTTTCACCTTTCAAGAGTTTGACCAGATGGTAAATGTTGAGAGGAGATGGGGGCAAACCTACGTTACTTGACGTTTTACGGACTCCATGATCCGACGTTTAATGGCTTGAGTAGAAACAAATGGAGGAGACACACGCTACTGATACGTTTCTTTTATCAAGAAATCCAATTGCGTCAATCCAAGTAACTATCAAAGACATACACCTTCTACTGTGTGGCACTAACTCTTTATTTTCTTTAAATGTAGGAATAACTGATTTATTGTGGAATGTAATAATAACAGTATAACTTACCAAATCATTACAATGTTTGCTAGTTTATAGATTTTTAAGCGCTGGAGGTTTCCTTCAAACTTCTTTTGTAAGTGGGTTAAAATTAAAATGCGTCATTAGTCTTTTTCAAGAATTCTGACGACATAAGAGAAAAATATTTCTCTCAGGTGTATTCAGCATCCAATCAAGAAACTCTAATCATAGAATAAACGCCGTTTACGAATTCTAACTGATACTGGTAAGTTTCACCGCAATAATATCCTTTGCCGGATCTGTCCTTCAACCAATACCAGTAGTCGTGATATAAGTGAACTACTATTAACAGCGGCGTTAAACTCCATATCACCTCAAAGCTCCTTTTTAATGATAAGAAACATAGAAGATTTGAAGTTTCTTGTAATCCACCTACATACTTTATATACCTTATACCAGACTCATGTTTGATGTAGTAGAAATGACATATTAGCACTCCATTACACACTCTATTACACAACATTACGCACCAACGAAAGTATAACTCCCTCTCCTTTCTTCTCAAAGATATTCATCATGATGGATGTTTCATGAGAAATATCAAATATCTGCGATAGATATCTTGCACATGTATAGGAGGTGGCCTGTTAATAGTTTCAGTTTCAGACACGGGAAGTAAAAGTTATATCTTTTAACATTCTACATTTCGTTCATCTTGACAATTTTAAATTGACATACACATGCAATTCCCATTGCAATGAAATGAATACATCATTAAATCCGTAAAAGGTCAATGTACTCTATAATTGACATGTTGTGTCAATGACGAAGTAAAATACAAAACCGATGCAGCAACTTACGGATATGTTGTTTGACACCCATCAGCTTCTCAGTAATTAAGCACTTCAGTAATGTCATCCGTAGTTTGAGCAAAAGAAGATGGTGGTTGCAACTGCTCTGTTTATCAATGTCAATGACATCATGTGAACCTCGATCATAGTTTAAGACTTGAATTGGTCGTAATGATGGACACATCTTCTCTAAATTGTAATAGTCTGATTTGGAGGACTTAACTTTTAAAACTTCCCCCGACATGATTGATTTTAGTTTTATCTGTTATTTGAGCCGTTACTCTTCAAACGTTTTAGATAACGTTAAAGATATTTGATACTTATTTGAACTTAAGTCTTCTAAAAGTTCTGTCATGATAAATTGTCAATAGATATTGGTTTACTTTTGTCAACATTTGTAATTCAGTACTATTCATTTTACTAGCTTTACCCTTCTAAAATGGACTACATTACATTGACATAAATCATACATGATAAAATATGACATTCTTGTTGACAAATTTCGAAACTGTAACCTACTGATGCATATGCAATTTGTAACACATGTCATTAACTTTTTCAGAATATATAGTTGACTTGAAATTTGCGAAACAAATATTTATGAACGGTTTTCAGAATATGTGACTGATCTTAATGACATTTAGAAGAGACAGCATATTGCCACAACGAAGGACGAATTAATTAAAAACTAAAGCTATGTGAAGATCATGGTGAGTTTCTCATTTCCTGACTGGTAGGCTTTGGCAGATGAAGATAGATCGTATTCTGTCCTGTATTACAATTCCTTGCATTGAACTCGGATTATATTCATTTACGATCTTATAATATTTGAGATAATCACATGTAATCCCAAATTCCAATATAAATCTGCATCTGATAAATATAATATAAAAATCTCGCCCAGTTAGCCTTGTACTATTTTTGGTGAGTATTCTACAAAAACTATGTGGTTATCTAAATATCATTTTAAAAATAATTTAGAAAAAGGGTAATTTATTAGCTTCAGTGAAAAAGGATCAACAGCCATGTATGTGAAGAAGCTAAAATGACATGCACATAATAAATTGGACCTATTTATTACAGCCAACCAAAACTCTTTGTCTTCCAGCAATAATTATAAGTTTCCATAATAACAAATGGCTAATTTTCATTGTACAGTGTCTACCCTTTTATAAAATATTACTTTTCGTGTCTAGTTTATGCAGCTATAATTGAACGGGTCTTTTTATGATGAACCTATCGTTAATTATAACGTTTGACAAATGTGACACAAAAATCACCTTTGTTCTAACCATACATACATAACTTATACCTTTTTGGTTTGTATAATAAACTAAAAAACTCAACGAAACCTGGTATGTTAATAAGTGAGCATATTTGATGTGCCTTTTGGTTTTTCAGCTTCTTTTTGATTTTTTTGTTTTGGTGGTTTCCATGGAAACCTAACTTTATTGGGACCTTTTGGTTTTTCAGCTTCTTCTGGATTTTTAGTTTTGGTGGTTTCCATGGAAACCGCTGGAATGTGTCATCTTCTTCTGACTCTTGTTTTACATACCAGACGTTTGGTGAAACTTCACGCTGTATTTCATGGTCTACAGCATGACAAACTCACGTTTATGATTTATACATTAACTTACGAGTGACGGGGAATTACAGATTATCTTTCCCCGAGTTATTTCAATTTCGTAATTCTCGAGCCTTGGCGAGAGAATTACACAATTAATATAACGAGGGAAAGATAATTTGTCATCCCCGTCACGAGTTGGTTATTGTTTATATTACCCATCTAATTTTATAAGGTGAAAACTTAGATTCTTAAAAGAAAAGTTTTGTCTATAAAGGACTTCACAAGGAGTCGACCTCAAATTCATACGCATTTGCCGTCGCTTAACTATCAATATACCTACGCACGGCTAAATATCCCTTGCGAAGTGTTATACAAAATTAATTTTAAACGTTATTGGTGTTGAAAGTTTCGATTTTCTTTTTTTTCTAGCTGTCATTTCAAGTAAGGTAATAATTTGAAGTGACTGACGACGTCCTAGGGTAACAAAATACAAACCGGCGCAAACCCCAAATTCCTATGACGTCACCGTTGACACAGTGACGTCATAGCCGCTCGTGTCTATGACGTCATGACAATCGAACGAAACCCGTCGCATTCTACGTGACCGAAAGCTTTTCGCGACGATAAAGTTATATGATGATCGATAATTTCTATACTTACGGACAAATTGACTGACTCATCAATCATGATATGCATCGGCACATGTGAAAATTTGCAGATAGTAATAACATGGAATAAATTGAACTTGTTTAGATTTAGAATCAGGGAAAACAACTCGTCAGTCGATTACAAGTTTGAAAGATGAATGAAATAGTTACGGCAAAAGTTTTAATTTGATTGGTTCACAACAACCAATCAAAATACAGCTAACGGTGTAACTCCCTAGGGACTTTCAGAAAAAATACTACCCTGTGTCCGTCCTCCCTTATAGGTAATATAAGTGTATATCCACAGAAGCTAATATATCATTCGGTAAGTGTACTCTGGTGATACCCTGTTTTTCTAGCAAAACAGTCTATGTGTGATGACTGCCATTTTTTTTATCCGATTGCCATTGTAAACGTTATTTTCAATCACAATTTGTTATATACATGTATGACAACATTGAAATACTTTATATAAATATCATTGGTGCTTTAAAATCAAATACAGCCGTATTGATAATCAGTACTTTATTACTACCGTAACCGACTGCAGAGTAAAAATCACATTCTTTATCATATGCATTTTTGTATGATATCATATTAATACTGCTTGTCTTGTCAGTCATGGATTCGTTTTTAAATTATCTCAAGGCTTCCTTTTGAAATTAGCTAGTCACATTTGTCACAGCCTAATCAGTTATATGGATGCGTTCTTGATGATTTATTTTACGCCATCATATTCCCATGAACTCAAAATATTAATAGAGTGTTATCTAGTCAGTTGTTGTCAATAAACATAACAATCTTTCCTTATGGTTGTATTTATTGGTTTTTCGGCTTCTGTTTTTTTACAATAGCATTACTGTCCAAATTAAATTTATCATCATCATTAATGCTATTTTCTTGGTTTCAGATATAATATAAAATCAATAAATATGTTACAAAAGTCTAAATAGAAAGACATGTAGTTATTTTCCAGGCATGGCGGTAGCAACTCTGTACTGTTTAAGCACAATGCTGTTCTTGTTGTATATAATCCAAGAAACAATGAACATATTATGAGTCTGCTTGGCCCACAATTGTGTGAGCGTCTTTGTCAAAGAACATTTGGCTGTTCTTACTTTGGATTTAGTTCCAATCATGTGCAATGTTTTTTTACAGCAAGGCAGTGCTACAATGGGATCAGAATTCATTATCCATATTTTTAAAATTACTATGGTATCTGCATATGCTTATTTATTGTTTCAATTAACTTGTTTCTTAATTCGCATTAAAAATTAGTAATAAGATCTTTGGTGAGTTGGTGGAAAACCACTGGCTTCATATCATATATTGATTTGTCGGATAGTTGCTGAAAAGATTGTCAGATGAGATGTGTGTGTATAAAGAGCCACTCCAGGAGAGTATCATTTAGAGCCAAAGGAGATTTGTGATCAAAAACCGAACAATGAACGCGCAGTGAAGCAGTCAGAATGACACTTTGGAGTTTGTAACGTTTGATTGGTAATATTACGAGTATTCATGTAAATTGGAGATGTGAAATTGGCTTCCAAAAATATTAAAGACTGTTAAAAGATTTTGATTGAACACAAGAATGTATCATATAAATATCATTTTGAGATGAATATATGAGATGTTCTCTATTATTTCCTTCAATGATGCCATCTACTTTCATTCCAAAACAAACAAATGTGTATGATATTTATAAATTTTAAATAAAAAATAAAAAGTTGTGCCTTAAGAGCTACTGTGTTAGACGAGCTGTATATGTTTCACGATGTTACAAATCAATGCGTTCAATTCAAAACAATTTATAGACATCTATTTAGATCACATCGCATGTAGGTTGTTATAATGGAACAATTATAATTAACAAACGACATATCCAAAACCAACTCAAAAATAGCAAAGAGGGCAAAATGGTGTATTCAACAATTTTAATTGTTCATTGGCCATTATCAATAACTAAGTATCTAATATATTTTTCAAAATGATTCAAACGTTCGCCTTTCTGACAGAATTTGAACATTTATATATATATATATTCAAAAGCAAAAAGGATGACCTCTTGTGTCGAATTAGTAAGTATACACTGGTTAAAGGTTTATATATGATATGATTCGCTATTCTATTCTATCTATCAGAGGGGTTGTAGCACGTTTATGTCTAGTAAAGTAATTTCATGAAAGCAAAAAAAGAACTAAATGCCAGAAGATGGTGTTAAAATCAAGAATAGAAGATCTAAAGCATACAATACAAATCCATTTCCTTGTAAATGATTTAAAGGTGTTCACAAAAAAGGGGTGCCAATAGAGTTTTGTTGATGCTTGAATTGCTTTCATGACTACTGATCATCTGCCGACAACATAAGATGTTAGACTCTTTGCCTATTTTAAAAACCTTGACATAACTAATTCTAATTTGGGTATTTAATTATGAAAAGATGAAATTACCTGAAAGCATGCTACTGCCCTTTACAATTCCATTAAAGGTGTTTCTTCTTTCTCTGACCTCCTTTTTAAATCAAATATCATTCATTGAAAATCCGTTTTGAAGAGATTGATCAAAAAGCTTAATCAAACCATTAAGCTATAGACTTTGAACATTTCGATATCATTAACAGTGAAATAGACATGAACAATTTACAGTATATTCATAAACAGGTTTAGGAAAAATTCACGGTCGTCACTATTTGAAAAATAATACGTTCGAAATAAAACTTGTACCATCACATATGCAAAAGAAAAATGCCCTTACAACAGAATTCTTAACCACCAAAACAAACATCACATAAACTATGATTGATAACAATCAATGGGTAATAACATTTCATTTAGTCAAAATGCATTTGTATGAAGGTGGGTGATACCCTAAATGGGAATGATCACCTTTAATTTTTACAATTTCGCGGAATCATATTTGGCAATAATCAACCATTAACGAAATTTACAACATAATGTTTGCAATGCATACTTGGACAATACACATTATAGGATAATAGTGGAACAACATGGGCCATTAGAAGGGATTTGTTCCCTTCTAAATTTACAACATGAACACTTTTAAAACAAGGTGTTTGCAAAGAACAGGACGAAATGGTTTTGAAAATTAATCTAATAACTAAATAAGTGACTAGCAATTACATATTGAATTTGGTTACTTATGACAACGTTAACCGTTTCCAAACAGTGCCAACTGACGGGAACATCGCCTTGACTTTATAAGTATTCACATGATGATGAGACAGACATTGTCTAATAGACCCGAATGAACACATATATCAAATTTACATTAACTTTAAGTTGCTTGACTATCAAAGGTGTTATTGTTGTTCATAATTTCATCCAAATTCACACTGGCAGTTAGGAATTATGTTTAAAACCTCTCCGCAGTACGATTAAAGAATGTTTTGAAGTCATTATTGTCTAAAAATTAGTAAGGGTTCGCTAGGTTAGAATGCAACAAATTACTTCATATATTTCAGATTCACCAAAGCTTAAGGAGGTTGGATACAAAATAACGAGGTATTAAGAAATAGCTAAATTTGGTCTTTTTTTGTTGAAAATATGTCTGGAATCAAATTGTGTCATAAAAATACCATGTCACCACAGTTTTTGTTCGAAAAAGGGCCCATCCGTTAGGGCACCCAATGATGAAAATACAATAATTTAAAAACTCCATTTCAAGATAACTTTTGAATATAATTGTTATTTAAATGTTTTTCTATTAAGGCATTGCAGTATGGACATAAACTAAGTCAGAAAAAGGGAACTTGAAAATAATATGAAGTAAATTCATACAAATAACCTCTTTTTTTATGATTATTTTTGTAAATAAGTATTATTTTATGAAAAATATCGATTCCTTGTATTAAGATTTTTTTGAAAATTATATATTTTATAATTTATACACACTAGAATAAGATTAAAAAGAAAAAACAATATGTCACCAGGGAATAACAGAGATATTCACATTCAATTTAGCCAAATCAATGAAAATTAACATTCAGGGGAGATAACTCTTCATTGTCAACATTACCCTTTTTATAAATTTTCATTAGTACTTAAGGTTAATTAGTGAAATAAATTTTATCATAAAACAGATACTTATGTTCACAAATATAACATAGTCATTGTTTTTTATTTAACTAAATCATTATTTAATTTTTCAATTTTTTTATCTCACACTTTCAGTGAAAAATAAACAAAACAGCATAAACTTTAAAATAGCACAATCTGACTGTTGAGGATGTGCAGTAACAAGGGTATCCAACCTCCTTAACCACGGGAATGGACAAAAACTGCTTGCCCGCACTAGAAAGAGACAAACACATCGGCTTCTCTTTGCAACAACCAAGGGAAGTGATGTCATACAACTGCATCTGGACAACCTTACTATCAGTAATTTCTTAACTACTTTTTGCGGTGCCAAAGCAGTTGGATATATGTCATCGATTAAAAGGTTTGTATTCACACGAGAAATCTCTAAATCCAAAAGGACACATCTCATTAAATCCACCCTGAAGGGCGGAAATACGAGAATCATCATAAGGGACGTAGATCATGCATTATGCGTTATAACAGACTAGGTTATTTTCAGTAAATATATGTTTTTAATGAAAATTACAAGTGATAACTATAATCCTATTGTAGTGACAAATGTTGCTGGAAAGCCTTTGTCAATTGCCTTTGAGAGCAGAGAAATCATTTAATGAATCTAGGTATAATTATTTCTTTCAGTTTTGGAGGGACGCACAATAACGAACATTATGGTGGAAAACTGTTCATGGAGTCAAATAGTAACATATTATACTTTACGACAAATTTAGCAAATGTATATCTAAAAAGTCCCTTGTTACTTCAGCAACATCAGTCGTTGCAAAAGTCAATGAATCAGTTAAGAAAGTATGCTTTCATAATGATATTCTCTATATACATGTAATACAGATCGTTGTTATATTATCTCGAATTCAGACCTGAGAACGATCGAATAAAGCAGATTGTTCATGTTACATCATACCGTTAAAACACATATGTAAATTAAAACCCAAAAGAAACTATCCATTCATTTAGATCTTCATAAAAAAATTACAAGACACGGTTTTCTATCTGAACAATATTTTATCTAAGGCTATCATAAGTCCTTTCAGGCGAAAACTATATCTGATATCCAGGTTAATAAAACATAGAAAGGTGATTTTTGCTATTTAAACATAAACATTAGAAGCATACATCGCTGAATTTATCAATTACGCTCGACATGAACAAACTTTGTAAATGTGGTTGATACTTTACTTAAAGGAGTTTAATCACTTGCGTCAATGACTTGTGGAAGAGTCGCATACACGTAGTTTGCAAAGAATTGTATTTTATAATTAAATTTTCCATTACTTCTTTGCAATTTAGTTTACCTGTGTAATTGAACAAATTGATTATCAGTTACATATTAATTTTTTTATAAATGCCACAAAAAGATTGGACATATTTGCACTTTTAAAACCGTTTCTCATTTTCTAAACTTCCTAAATTAAGTTGAGATAAAATCCAGTTAATTTTAGAATTTGCTTCAGAATTAGATTTGTGCATGTTTTATGTCTTTTTTGGTGGTCTAATTTTATTTATCGTTAATTAGTTTTACCAATTTTCGTGTAAGCTACTTTTGTAACTGACGTAATAAGATAAAGTTTGGTCATGATAAGATCAGACATACAACTAATTTCCTTCTTCTTGTATTTTCATTTCGTTCACAAAAAAGTCAAAACCAATTAAAACTATCAGCAACAGTTAACAATTGATATGCTGAAATAATAGGTTTGGTCTCTGTTTTATTTCTCTGCAATTGGTATGCTATATGAAAAACAATTGCAGGGATAATAATCAGAATTTCTTTATTAAACAGTCTTTGTTTGCATTCTCGTTAATGAAATAAAACTAGGAAGCTCTTAAAGTCAAGTTTAAAACCGAGGCTCAAATTTGATTTTACAAGATGTAAAAAGCCATAAAAGAGGATATATGTTATTGCCAGATTACGTATGATTTTATTCTGGATTGAGTGTATTCAGTGATGACTATATCAAACAGACAATTATATTAATACAACAACTCCACGTCACAATATATCAAGCAGGCTAAAGAAAACCTCTGATCTTCGTAGATATATTAACGAAAATCAGAAAAAAGGGTGAGGTGCCCGTGCCCACTTCGCTTCATTTGCTACTAAAATTCCTTTGACTTGATAGGTTAAACAGCCAACAGGTGAATACATTTTTACAACGCGATATACGTTTAGCATGTCCTCCCTAATTCCAAACACCAATTCTTCACGATAGTAAAAATAGGTACTTAGTAACTCATTTCATCGACTTAGTTTTTGCAATCTTTAATAAATGTTTTAATGTATTATGGCACTGGTTGTTTTTATATCACAATATAATATCACACGTGTTCTTCTGCCGACATTAGTTCAACAATCCTGTTTACAAGTTGACTGACACATATCAAAACATACGATTTTGGATGAAAAAGGCAGCTTGCCCCTCATGAAATGCAATACCTTGTATACCTACTTTTCACAAAGAGTCTGCAATCAAGTGATTATCGGATGCAATTTAGATTTTTATGTTTTCAATCTTTTAAAGGAGCAGTAGCACGTTTTTTTGAAAATTATATATTTAAAATTTTTCCCTGACCCTCAATCCCAATCATCCATAGCCAGAGAACACCTTATAAAGATAAACATAAAGACAATCGGCAGCCATTTTTGTGTGAACACCTTTAATCAATTTTGTGCAAGTAAGAGGAATCTCATGGCTGAACTTGACAGTATATGTTTGGTTTATTATCTTTCATTAATTTGAAATACATTGTCTTTCAATTGGAACCTTTTATTTTCATGGACCTGACATCACCTTATATTCCCTCTCTAAACGTGCTACTCCCCCTTTACTACTTCTCACAAAAGTTGGTATCATGTTTAGCACTTGCTAGATTCTCTCAAAGAATTACCGTTGGACTAGGTACCGATGAGCTATATAAACCATCAATTCCTTCGTCAGATGTACATAAATTACATTACAACATACAAAGATTTTCAGTTGAATATATTACTGAACATTTTGAAAAACACTGTTTTGTTTTATTTGTAATTATCCAAATGAAGCTAACTTGCAATTATCTATTGGCTAGATCAAGACTGTTTTTATTGTTTGTATTTGATATTGATAATCATTAAATACAGTTTGTTTAAGACAAAACAACAGAGTAAGTTACCAAATTTATGAAATTCTGGTCATCATGTCACAATTTGTTCTAAGAGATATATCCTTAACGAGACATTTATTAAATTTATCATGTACATCCTAAGATTATTTAGATTTTAGAACCTTTCTTACTATTCATGAAAATAAACGCTGTCCAATCTTCGATTTCCTGTTAAGTACCAAGTATTCGATGTAAACATATGTTTATTGTCAAATGTATATTATATTATCATACATGTTTGAAGAAATTAAATTTTCGATACGTGCTAAAGCCCCTTTAATATTCGACAACATGGAAGTAGCTAAGATGACGGTGCATCAGCAGAAAAGATAATCGGTTCCTTACTGCATCACACTAACATTTATAAAATACACATTTTAAAGGGACAGTAGCATGTTTTTGACAATTTTATATTTTAAATTTTTCACTGATAATTGTACATTACCGCGTAATTTAATACTTAGATGATGTCAAATATCTCAATTAACAAACCAATTATCCTTATCAGAGAATAAATTATAAAGATTCACATAAAGTCCATTGGCAGCCATTTAGGTGTGAACACCATTAAATCATTTGTACAGGAACTTTACATTATATATTTGATTTATTACTTCTTCATATAGTTAAAATACATTTTCTTTCTTTTGGAACCATTAATTTTAAATTTCACCTTATATTCCCCCTAGAGCGTGCTACTGCCGCTTTAAGGCAATGCCCAATTTATTATACAACAATGAATTAATCTTAGTAATTCTTTTACTGAGATTGATTATGGTTATCTAAATTCAAAAGGTATTAATTCAAATCTGTAATACGAGTTGTTTCAAAACTTATCTCATTCATTGATCAGTATTTGTCAACGCACCTGCCTGACTTAATTCACAACTTATGTTTCACAATGTCAAACACTTCTGTTATGCTCACGACATATATCATTACATGGTATTTTATATACCACATACAAAAAACTCTCAACCACAATTAACTATCATGAGAAGAATACTAAAAACTATATATTCTCAGTCCAAGTATGGTTAGTGAGTGCGTTAATATTCGAGGTATGACATGACCATTTCAGTTCAAACACTAGAGACAATGGAACCAACTTGAAAAAAAGTTTTAACTGCCATTAGCGATTGTAAGTTTTTGAACTAAACGAGAATTGAAAAGTTCAAGCAGGTAACAAAGCAGAAGTATTCCGTCAGCAACTAGTGATAAATCATTGTATTGGTTACGAATGAGACAAGTGCACAGCTGCAAATACTAAGGAAAACACAGTCCAAAATCAGTCAACAAAATAAGGAATTTTGAAAGTGGTAGCATGTAAGACTCAAATGGCCAATGTCACCAACAAAATGCATTTTTTTCCTTTGTTCGATTCTCTTCTGACTTTAGGTGTTAATGGAAGTAATCAGAGTTTTCTTATCTAAAACGTCTGTAGTTTATCAATATTTTATTTGTTATCCATGTTGTCAACGTTCATTTGAAATGCATTCTAGTCTATGACACGATAGGCAACTTTAATATGGTATCTCCTGCTTTTATTTATTCCTATCGTCGATCAGTGTCAAACGTCAGAGTGAAAGGTGATTATTTACAACAATTCAATTTGTTCCATTGATAATTTATAACAGCTATAAACAGAATCTTCTGATCTGGTTTGTATTTCAACAGATGTAAAGTAAAGTGATGTTGTAAGCAACAATCTTTCAAAGGTTTATTCGCCAGTGTAAAGATACAACTTTAACATGGAAATACATTATATTATGAAGATAAGAGAAGATGGATTTGTTCAGAAGAGAAAATGTCGTGACGAATTGTACACTTTTACAAATAACTAACTTGGTTAATGTTATTGATCTTTTTGGCCTTAAGGATACACTAGTATTCATTTGTATAGATTATTAAGTAAAATACATGTTCATCTCCACAAACTCCACAAACTCTCCACAAAAATATCATCATATCTTAATGTATATATAACACATTTTAATATCCTCCGAAATGTTTTGTATGATCTCAATAAAGAAGGAACACTTCAGCTGAAGAGGAAAGACGTATCTTTACATAACATTCAATCAAACCACTTCAATTCTCAAACATTAAGATGTACGAAATGTTGTGTAATATCACAATACAGAAGAAGAAATCTTTACATAATATTCCAACAACCCACTTCAATCTCGAAAGATTAAGATGCAATAGTTTTACGAAATGTTGCGTATGATCTGAATAAAGAAGAAGCAATCTTTACATAACGTTCCAACAACCCACTTCAATTCTCAAAGTTGAATACGTAATAGTTAACACGAAAATCCTTGGATAGACGTTAGGGACAATGGGTGTCACTTGAAAGAAGAATTGAAAAGCACAAGCATGGCAACAAAGCAGCGCTATTCCCTCTGCAACTGATGATAAATCATTGCAACGGTTCCGAATGACACAATGACATGGCGCAAAGAGCAAAAAAGAGTTCCAATGCAGTCATTAAATAAAACGTGAACGCATTCTAGAGGGCATTGTACCAGCAGAACAATGAAAATAAGGAAGAAGAATATTTCTATTTTGTCGACTTCCTTCTTTATTTCTTTCTTCTATTAACAGAACTTTACCGAAATTAGGGCTTAGTACGGATAAGAAGCCGTGTAAATAAATGACGTTGAAGAATAAACATTCTTTTGAATAATTATTTCTTCATCGAAATGGCCCCAAATTGACCTGGCTTGACATACTTCCTTTGAGAAACTGTGTGTGATATTATTTGAATCGTGCGAATGATTAGCGGGAACAGTGGTAATGTTAAGCCTAAGAATGCACCTTGTAGAAGAATTGATCACTGTTCAGAAACAACCATCTCACTGTCAGTAAATCTAAACCGAGATAATGGGATATCGGCAGTGTTCTTCCCCAGCAAATTAATAATGAATGCAGTGCATAGATCGTTGGTGGAAATTGTATTTCAGCACCCAAAACAACGACATCACCTTGGGAAAGCACAGTTGCAGATGTTCAGAAGACTTATGTGTCCTATGCAAAAAATAAATGCTCAATAACTATTGTTGTCATCATCCCAAAGTACAAATATGTTAGTTCCTTAACCTCTGAATCTGATGAATTCGCTGAGTTGCTTCGTTGGGTTAGGTGTCACATCTTGTAAGATTATAATCTTATAATCATTAGTCAATTGAAAATTTATTTGTGAATCTATAACGTCAAGAAGTATCAAACATGCCCACGTTTTATACGAATACGTAGTTCAGTTACCGTAGTTTGATAAATAATATAATTGTGGTTTAGGAAAAGAAAAGAAAATAATGAATACATGAATTATGTTTTCCTGTATCCTACAATTCTTCAAAGTGGCTTTGAATAAATAACTCCAAATATGTTATATATTCTATAAGAAGCCTTATAGATATGAAATCAAAGACTAATCATAATCATTTCTTTTCCAAAATATAGCTGCACAGACATAGTTAGATAAACGTTTCGTAAAAGTTTTCTAATGAAATGTTGCTCTAATCTTTTTCCTTTGAATTGTTCTAAAAAACGAACATATAAAATAATTAGAAGATATTTGTATTTTCTTGACAATTACAATTGACAATGTTTATCTCATCGAGTATCATATTTTCAAGCCTGGCGCAACCACGAGTTATAATGCAAGACTTTTCTGCCTCATGAGATTTGTTTTATTTAATTTTATTATAATAAGTAATATATATATTAATTAATAATTGCATATCTTTCAAAGTAGGAGCGTTTTTACGTTGAGTCGGATCCTAAAGAGCCCATCGATTTAGCATGACGTCATGAGCGTGTCATTGCATCAGAGCATTGTTCTATGCCGTCAGAGCATAATTATCAGTCAATAATGACTCGTTCCATTTTATTGTCACTAGTGACTGATAACTCATTCCATTGTTATTGTCACTAGTGACTGATAACACGATACATTTTCATTGATAGATCATTAAGTCAATGAAATAATAGGTTGTATATCTTTTGAAATACACAGGCAAAATTGTTGCACAAATGTATATCCATTTCTCAAGTATGTGCAAACCAGTGCAAAGACGCTTCTTTCCGCCTATTGTACAACAACTTTATGTTTTGTGTATACATTGCAAGTTTTGTAGAACTCACATGATCAACATCTGATAAAGATTTATATTGAAAGTATTTAGATGTATATTGAAATTATTTATATGCATTGTCAGGTTGACAATAATTTTGAATTGTTTTCGGTTTATAATGATAAGTGAACAATCGTTTGCGCTCATCTTATTGTTAATGAATAAAAAGTAAGGGATTCAATTTATATATCTTAAATGTTCGATAAACATTGATTACAAAAGAACACGTATTTTCAAAAAACAGATGTTCCTTCTATCGATTTCCTGATACAACACAGTAACAGTGTTCAATGTTTATCAGGACTAAATGCCCCTTGGATTAAGTTACTCTAAACTTTATTCCATTAGATCTTTTCCCTGGATACAAGGTCCATCATTTAGATTTTATTTGCATGACAAATCTACAATGACCTTCTGAAAGTCATGAGGTGTTTAGGCTGTTTTGCTAGGGTAGAAGACCCGGTGCAATGATAAAATTTAATTTAATTTTGTTCCTCTAAACCTCTTTTCATTTGAAGAAGGCACAAGATGTTTATTGTCTTTCAACGACTTGGCTACAATATGATCTCTGGGAAAATCACCAGATGTTTAGACTGTTGACCCTTGGTGAAAGAATTAGATCAATGTGCTGAAACTAACAGCCCGGTCCTGATATCTTCTTAAGAACTGGAATTAATGTCCTGAAAGACAAGTACTTAGCAGTCTGATGGGAGAGATTTGTACCTAGTGCGGTCGATAAATCTCACATTGACCATGACCCAACTTGAATGTTGTTTTCCTTTACGTTTGACGTATTCAAAATAGTGCCTTGTACACCCAAGAACATGAATTCAATGTTTGTTTTAGTCACCAAATGCATCAAGATTGATAATGCAACAATCGGATCTCAGCTAGTGATCATTTCATAAAAGACTACTGAATCTTAATACTACTACTGACTACTGAATCTCAATTAGTGTAAACAGATTTTCAAACCACATCGAAAAACACCACATCAATTAAGTTTACATATTGAAAAGTTTGTGACAATAGTGTGTAAAATCAAACAAAGTCAGGTCTTTCTGGATGCATAGTATACATATAGTTCCAAATAGTTTTAAACTTTCGGACCTCATATGCATGCAGGTTTTGATGTCGTGATGAAGTAAGTAACTTCTTGTTTCTAGTTCAAGAGAAAACTCTTTAACTGCTTGTACAGAGAGTATCAAAACAAAAGTCTCCAGACACTTTGTAAACACGCATACTAGCAACCAAAGGTATAATTCATGCCGTTTGTCAACTTTCTTACAACACATCCTTCTGTTTAGTGTGGTCAGTGGTTTGTTTACTTCTCCGCTAGAAGACATATTGATATTTACTCGATCGATCATGACATGACCTTAGAAACCTATATCAATTGAAGAAGTTCAATACTGTCTGACAACTCACGTAATTTGTTACAAATACAAGATTGTGCTTAATTGGATGATTTCTCCAAAAAATAATCATGTAATCTAAAAGGTTCTGTAACATTGTTACGAAATTGTTTATTTGTATCTCTTACCTCATTTTGTATCATTTAATATTTTTATATTATACAATTAGCTGTATTATTTACGTTATTTGATTTTTACTGTATATGTTAAATATTATACAACATCATTATACAAATGAGTAAGTGAATTGAGTTGTTTAAATGTAAGTCCTAGGGTATACCTATATTATTAGCCTTAGCAATGATTCATATACAGATAAACCAAAGGATTACTAGTAATTGCCATGATATTGTCAATCCAGTTCATGTAAAATATTCCCTGTGATTTTATCTATATTCCTTTACCACTTACAAAACCTCCCCAAAAACATTATTATGAATTGATTATTTCACTAAAACATTAAAAACTTATGAATACATACCTGTTGAATAAAGATGTGTGCAAAATGTTCGATAAGATCAAGATGATTATATCATATAGTTGCATGTGAAAATTATTAACATACAAATGATATTAAAAATTTTTACTAACTACATTGGTGTTTTTGTATTGTGTAGAACAAATATGACATGTGAATCTTACCGATGCTCAGAATGTTTATCTAAGACAAAACTCAATCCAGCGATTCAGACTATCTTGGAAACTGGTATCAATGCATCGCAAAACAAATACCAATTGATCTTATTGGTCTATAAAGCTAAGGACATGTGTACCCAATGTGCTTGAATATTAACACACAGACAATTAAAATCGTTTAAGAAACAGATAATAAACAGAGAAAAACGTTTCAATACAAAATACGAAATAATTTAACCACTTGTAAGAAATGTGACTAAAAATCTTAAATCTTAACACAATAACTGTTCACGTTCTGATTTAAAACACATTAAAAGTAAACGTCGAAATGAATTTTCCTCAACTAGACGACAAGGGAGAGGCAAGGCAAAGCAATTCTTTTTCTAGTTTTTGGCGTCCTACAGTGATGATGTGAAATTGTTGTCAAAGAAGTTTTTTGTAAGGTTAATTTATCTTTTATAATTAAGACGTTTACATTACATTGCACACACATTCTAGCAAAAAAGAATACAAGCGAACCAAAAGCGTAACAAGCATTTTCAGCACAGGAATATTCGAACACTATCTAAAATGGTATACACCTTGCTACCGAACAACGTTGTTTGCCATTCGCTAATTCAAATTGTTAGAAATAACAAGGAATCACATCATGTTTTAAAGGCTTTTCGATTACAAGATGTCGATATTTACAGAACTGAAGCCTAAGGTAGCCAATGTTCGATACTGTCTGAGAACTCTCACTCTATTTGTTACTGTTTACTTAATCTGATTCTGACTAGCTTGCCCCGTTTTTAGCCTCGGATGCCACCTCTACGAACCACTTGACCGCTTTCTTGTGACGGAAAATCAGTTTTTAAAGCATCAAAATTCAAAAATTTAAAGAGGGAACTATCGAAACATTTTATATATCTGGCAACACAATTTTCTTCATAGATGCAAAAAGGAAACATGACAATGACTAGTTACAAACACTTTCCCTGCTCTTTTGATATTTTGACAAAGCTTTTCGAATCAAGGGTCGTCAAACAATGTCTTTACAATTAATAACGTTTTTTTGTTAAGTATATGCTACTGGACAAACTTTTTAAGACATTCACGCTCGTATGCCTGCTATTGGAAAAACCTTATATTATTCTTTTTTGAGAACGCTTCTTACAATGTTTGAAGAAGACTGTTTCCGTTACATCCATTATTTGATATTGATATTTAAAGAACCGTTCTAGACATGTTCTGAAAGTTCTGAACGTTTTAGCATTCTATAATTAATGTTGTTAATCCAATCATCCAAAAATACATGCATCTCCCCGTGTTCGTTTCTGCATAATCGCTCTGAATAACATATGGATATTATGGTGTTCTTTTGCTTCTTTAGATGTTTAATGTTTTGTAAATATCCAATTACATTTTAACGGGTTGTTTTGTATCATTGGTTCCTACAAGGTACAGAAATCAAATGTATCATGTATTGATTTTTTTGTAATATAATGACTTTCAACGCCTGTTAGTACAACTAAATCCTATGTATTTCATTAATTAGCAAAGGCATACTATTTTATAGTCATTTCAAGTTTAGCACAAGAGACGGGAAAGGTCTAATGTGCTTTCTGCATGGCATTGCACAGTTTTCGTCGTCCGCCCATCCGTCCGTCCGTCCATCCTGTCGTAAAGGTACTGCATTTTCATCTTTTTCTCCATAACCATCGGAAATGTTTTGAAAATTTGAAATTTTTGTTTTATACTCAATGACTAATAAATAGCATGATAGGCTATTGCTCTTGCTCAATTTTTTATGTTTATATCCATCTTATTAACTTCAGTTGTTTCATCAGAAATTAGATGACAGAGAGTGGAGAAAATTGAAAATTGGAACCAATTGGTGATAGTTCAGCGTTATTTAGAATGTTACATATTTAGCATTAAGACTTTCGGGGATCAAGGGTAGTTAAACGAAACCTAAAAATATATATGATATCATTTTTTAATTTAGGAAATTATTACTCTGTAGTATTCAAAAACATGCTTACTTTCGATATGTTTTTTATTATTCTGACGTTGGTAGGTTGATTGGAACAAGTTCCTACTTTGAATCACATCGAGTCTATTAACAGCGGGTCTTTACAGCTTTTGGCTTAGCCTTGACATTTCTAAAAGAAGTCGATATCTAGAACTCCCATGAGTATCGTGTTGAATCAAATTCATAAAGAGTTCACTACGTCTATGCTTTACTATTATGGCAAATTGATGGACAAAATTCTTTTACGATACGAATCCTTTCACACTGCGTAAAGCAGAAGCTCGTCAAAGTCGTGAAGTTCCATATCTTTATTCTAAAAGAGATATAGAGTAGGCGTTGTTGTTAAGCTTCACATATTTCTATGTATAACGTACATGTAACAACATATGTTTCACTGAAATGAAAACATTGGAAAATAAGTACATGCTTGTTATTATGCTGCTCCCTTACACACATGAACTTCATTAGCACTTTGAACTTTGGACAGTTTACAGTACACATATATAGACTTTTAGAATAGAAATATGTTTAGCATTAAACGTTTCCCATTTTTTTCATCTGTAAGTCTATCTGTCATTAGAACATTTCGGCAAGGCACAGGTTCAATAAATTCCGTTAAGATAGTATGATAGAATTATGTCCTGATTTAAATAGATGGAAAAGTGTACCTTGTGTCCATGAACATGAAGGCAAGCCCATTTTGAAAGAAATATACAGTCTTATGTCATCAAATTTTGACAATTGAGGAAGAATTGTGGAGTATGCACGCAGTAGCCAAGATGAGATGTTGCCTCGAATGACAAAGTTTTATGTAACTCGTGGGAGAAAGTGCTTATGACATCTTCCATTGAAAAGTGCTCACAGCAGTAACAAATGATAAAGAATATTACAATGGTAGAATCTTATTTATTTCATACACATTTGTTTAACAAGAGCTTTCTTTATGTGAAACTATATTAAATAAAACACTGCCCCCAATAATTACGTTGTTAAATGACTTAATTAAAAATTGTTGCTAATGTCAGAATTTGACGGACTTTTGACGGACAAATAATGACATTAGCAACAATACAAAATCTCCTGGTCTTCTTAGCATCAGATAAAATTCTGAGATCACTCAAACATGGATAGATATTCTCCAAAACAAATCAGAGACACGTGTAATTTTCATAAATTTTGTTTTTTTTTCTCTTCATATCCCATTTTATAACTGTTGCTAATGTCAATTTTTGGACGGACAGAATTGTTGCTAATGTCATCTATTGACGGAACTCACTGTTGCTAATGTCATCTATTGACGAAACTCACTGTTGCTAATGTCATTTATTGACGGAACCCAGTGTTGCTAATGTCAACTATTGACAGAACACTGGACTAGCAATAAATTCAATCTTTAGAATATATACTTGACAGTATGAAATGGGAGGCAATGTAATAGAAATCATACCTAAGGTAACAGTGCTCGGCAGGGATCATGTATTCTGACCTTTCCCCTTCCATTTATCAAACCAATCATTTTACAGTCCACAAATGTTACATCTGTTTATTATTTAATAGAAGAATAGGCCAATAAACAGTCGGGGATATGTCTTTGCATAGCCACATTAGAGAATGCTTATATTGAAATTGGTAAATTCTGATGAAAGCGCTAGGTTTTTGAAAACACCATGCTTTCAACACACAAGTGGCTTTGCAAAGTATGGTGTTTTCAAGAACCCTAGCGCCCAATTTCATCATAAGCAATTTTTTGGTAGATATTTGGTTGGCAATTATGGGGAAAATATTGATTTTGACCATAGCCAATGGTAAAGTGTAGAAAATGCCTGACAAAGTCGAGTAAAATACCATGATTTCACGGCAATTTTAGGCCATTTTTTATCAATATTTTTTTTAAAAGCCTTACGATAACGGCGAATTTTTGCGTGGTGATAATACATACATGTAACATCGTGCGTAAAAATCACTGTGTTGATAACCTGTAATATAATAAACAAGTAAGAAGCTTTTAAATAGCCCACCCCACAGTACGTTCTCTCACGTGGCTTTGCAAAGACAGATCCCTGACTGATAAAACTACATTTCTGTTTTTCAAACTATTTAGCTATATATACATTTTGAAATAGCTATTTCTTCAACAGGCAATGTTCAGAATTCATAATATACACGAGAACCCATCATGTGCAAATTTGGCGGGGATATCGATCCAACAATGTCCTCAAAACAAAGAAAGAACTTCTTTTCATTTAGAGTCCACAAATTCCGCCTTTGTTCATAATATTGAACCCATAGCCCAAAAGGACTGCATTCCTTCTCTTCTGGACTTTGAACAACCTGCAAGACAAAAAGAGGAAAACCATTCACAAATCTGACAAGGAATCAAGTTACAAAAGTAATTATTGACTGAAATAAATCTCAATATTAATATTAACAAGTCCATTTGCATAAATATTTTTCACCTCTTTTTCAGACACATTTATCATAAACGAGGTCTTTGTCTTGTGTTGCTTTTCATTTGATGATAAAATGACAAGGAACACATTTTTCTATACTCATCAGGAATACAGCATGTGTTAAATGAAGTGCAAAGGAAGAAAACTCATACCCGTATGAATGTACATGTTTAAACAATAAAGATGATAAAGGCACAGAATAACATGAGACGAAATGGAGAACATTGAGGACAACTTAAAATAATTCAATCAAAATGCCAAAGATCAGTCAATGGTTATGAGGAAAACAATAATAACATTCACCATAATATACATACTACCACAACGATACACCGCGATATATGGCATACGATAGGATACACGATACATTTTTGCCAGTGAACGGATACGCTATGACACGGAAAAACTGTATACAGTGTAACTGTTTTGTCCTGTCAAATAGAGTAAATGGTTTTGTTCCATAGTTTAATGTCAGTTTTGTTTGTACAGATTGAATGTATTGTGTATCGAGACACAGAACAAATCGTGGCAGCAGTATAGAGATCCGTATCCGTAAACGAACAACCATTGACTGAGAGCAACAAGAAATACTGATTTCAAAAATAAACTTTAAACAGTGAATTAAAAATAGAGCCATTGGCTCTGTAGCTCATCAGGCTTCATCATCAATTATGCTGTAGAGTGTGGCCAATGTGATTCCCCCTTTGTAGAGGCCACAGGGGCACCAATCATAAAATTAAGTATATGTATAGGCGACAAGTTTCAGCTTTCTAGGCCCTATGGTTCTGGAGAAGAAGATGAAAATAGGTTTTTAGGGCATGGCCCCTGTGGCCCTTTTTAGGGGTCACAGGGCTACCAAAGCTACAATTTATAATCCTCACTAGCCAAAGAGTCTGTACACAAAGTTTCAGCTTTCTAGGCCTTATGGTTCTGGAGAAGAAGATGAAAATAGGTTTTTAGGGTGTGGCCCCTGTGGCCCTTATTAGGGGTCACAGGGCGACCAAAGCTACAATTTATAATCCTCACTAGCCAAGGAGTCTGTACACAAAGTTTCAGCTTTCTAGGCCTTATGGTTCTGGAGAAGAAGTCGAAATTCCACAAAGTTTACGGACGGACGGATGGACGGACGGACGGACGGATGGACGGACGGACGGACGGATGGACGGACGGACGCCGGACACCATGCCATGCCATAAGCCCATCGGGCCTTACAGGCCAGATGAGCTAAAAATGTAAAGTGATTAACCTAACAACTGTTTTCCCTACTTACAACAGCTTTCAAAATGTTTGAACCATGTTTAACATGGATGTTTTGTCCGACTGCATATCTACATCAAATATTAAGATGAGATGAATGAAAGTAGTCATCAAATGTAGTCATTGGTTTTGACAGTTAAAGATTTAAAATCTTTGCATCTAAAAAGTACAATATATATAAATAAGTGAATGAAATAAATGCCATTGAGATACTGGATAAGGGGTGGGAACATTCATTGCTGGCAATTGGGTGCTTGACTTCGAGGGTGTGGGTTTAAATCCCACATGGGACTAAACCACAAAAACCACAAAAAGTACTAGAATCGGTATTATTACAGATCGTGTAATCCCAAATATAACTTTGTTACTGTTATATATAAATGAAGTCTACTCAATAAGATCTTTAAGAAACAAAGTTTATACACACTTTTGTAATAAGTTCACTGTGATAGTAGATTCTGGCGGTGTTTGAGTTTCAGTACCCTCAACCACCCTTGTTGACACAGGATCATCGGCGGGGTCATTTCTGTCCACAGTGTCACATTCCTGCAATTATGATACATTGCTAATTGCTACTATCCATTTATACATAAAAGCTTTTAAAGAATAATAAGCAGTTTTTGTCATGACATCATAATCATCATCATCATCATGAAAAAGACTTGTTATAGCGTTATTTCCAGTCCAAGAGTTCTGCTCAGCAGCGCTTTCTGAACAACTCAAAAAAGAAAAGCTAGACACTGTAAGCTTTTTGGAAGAGGTATATGTCTTTAGTTTGCCTTTGAATGTATTCAAAGAATCTAATTTTATAATTACTTTTGTGATAAAAAAAACCTATGTCTTATTCAGAAAAGAACCTCATTTTCTCAGTTTTGTAATCTTCAGTGAACTTACCAAATCAGAAATGAGCGAGGATATGTTGAGATTGCCTTTCACTGTGTCTGCAGGGCCATCAAAGGCCAAAGTGTCATATTCCTGTTTAAATAATGAGAAAAAAATTAATAATGTTTAGACATGTATGTTAACAATAACCCAAATTATGTTGATAAAATATGTTTAATACTCGCCCATTGATGACATTTATGTTGTACAAATATTTCTAAATCTATTTGACCAGCTATTAAACGTTTTGGCAACTCTTTTCTCTTGTAAATTAATTTTCAGGCACAGTTACTTTATATAAAAACGATATATTTTTTAAACAAATAACTCAATTGCTGACAAATTAAAAGTACTAGAAATCTTACCAAATCTGACAGGAGAGAGGATATATTTAGATCTTCCTTCCACAGATCACTTGAATCCGCAAAATCCATGTCGTCACATTTCTGTTAGAAGATAGATATAAGATATATTTACTTTTCTCTTTCAAAGTGAAGATGTAATATATAAATGAAAATTTAACGTTATTGTCTAATTGAGAACCTTTGCAACTTATACATGTATTCTATCCTATAATGAAAAAATAGGTTGGAAATAGGCAAAAATAGGCAAGGCATTGTAAAGATGATATGTTGAAAGAATGTTGTGCCTTGACATGGCTTCAAAATGTCATATTCAACAAATTCTTTCAACAATTTGACCTTGTTTCCCGATTTAGTAATCAGCTCCATCCTTCCATCCAATCGTTCCCATCTTGTCCAGGTCAGTTGTCTTTCTTCTGGTACTGATGAGTACCTCTCATCCAAAGTCTTTCTGTAACTTGAACAGCTGTGACATTTTCCAATAATGCATTCCGGCTTATGGAATCTTTCAGTTGATGCTTTGGGGCACAGAAGTACATCTAATAAGTTATTTTCATTCACTTCCTTTGATGATATTGCTGACTCCAATGTAAGCAACTTGTTTCTTACATTCATACAGTAAGAACACATGCAATATTCTCTGTGAGTTTTAGACAACAGACGCACATTTCTTGGACGCAGAGCAGCAAACGTGCTGAAACTCACTGTACTATCTTTGTTTTCTTGCTGGTACTTGGCATGTGCATCTTTCAGAGAAGTCAACAGGAGGAAACCAGGTCCATCTTTTGTAGCGTAACGTCGTTGAGGGACTAGTCTTGATATGTCTGAGCGCTGATAGAAAGACTTTATTTTCTTCACATTTATTCTTGTCTTCCTCTGTAGCCTTTCTTTGGTCGTTTTTAATCTCCTTATCGTCCGCCTGTTAATGCAAAACTTCCGTGACAGAAAACTTTGGCTAAAGCCTTCCTTGTTTAGGTGATGGGCAAGATCTTTGAGGGCTTGTTTTCCTTCTGGAACCATGTGCAACTTTTCAACCATTATATCTGACGTCAATTCTGTCTTGAGATTTGTAACAGTCTGCATCCTCTTCATTCTTTTTCTTTCTCTGTCTTTCTTCTTTATCCAATTCTTCTTCTGCGAAGACATCAGGGATCTTGATTTTTGCTTCATAACTCGATTGTAGTTTCTCTTTTCTTCAATCTACTTTCTTGTGGCACATTTAACATGTTTAGATCTGTGAGGGTGCGGAAGATCTTGTGATAATTTCCTTTTTGCCATGTACTTTGCTTGTCTTTTCCTTTGGTTTTCTAATAATCTTTGTTTATGTTCAAGTGCCATAATTGGAGGATTTTTTTTGGACAGTTCCTTTTTCAGTTTTTCTCTCTGTTTCCTTGACCGTTGTTTCTGTTTATCTAAATAGTCTTGGTATTTTATTGGGTCAGCAACTTTCAACTGTTTTCTAGATAGTGTACTCCTATGAACTTTCCTTTTCCCTAAAATTATAGAAAAAGATTATGGAAATAGGTATGAGAAACATTTCTTGAATTGTCAAAATGTTTAAGGAAAATGCTAACATGATTAAGAGATTTAGAATAAGTACTAGGACAAGTGTTTGTACTATCTAGTGATCTATTTTCATTTAAACAGTTTGATAAAACTTGTACATTGATCAGGTTTTATGAAGTTACTAATTTCATTTGTTACCAAAAAAAATCAGGTATATCTTGTTTTTGAAAATAAATGTATTACACAATTTAACACATTTGAATCAATAAATAAAACTGTAAATTAAAAAAATGTAAAGGTAAAAACAAAATTTTAGGACACATATTTCATATCAATTAGAAAAAAATTCAGTCAACATTTAACCTTATTACTCATTAGCGTTGGATTTATATCATTTAGTTATCTGCTTATAATATTTAATTATTTAAATAAGTAATCACATTGTGAAGTATTCTGTGTTAAATATAAATGTCAGATACCTTAAAAATTTCGAGTTTATACTTTTGAGCTGTGAACAATTGTCTAAATCCGTATTGTTTACATTACGTGAATTGTAATGTTGGAAGAGGGGGGTAGTTCAACTAATGGCACGGCTTGGTAACCGTTCTTTCAACGATTTGTAATGCGAATGCGCTATTCCATGAAATAGTCATACGCCCCATTGTCAAAAGCAAGGGAGGGGGTAAGTTTAACAAATGACACAGCCAACTCCCTTTACGGTACATGCGAGGCACTGCTAAAATGGCTGTTTCGTTAAATGGTTACACTCCCTTACATAAAAGTCCAAACGAAAATTTTGACATTTCTGGGTTGTTTTTTTCATTATACTACGTTTACAAAAGCAACTAATATCCAATGACCGCAAATAATAAGTGTTATTGAAACCTTTATTTGATATTTTATTTAAGCAGAGAGGTTTAATTTAAGGCCTAAACGCGTATACTCTCTTGGCTTATCCTGTAGATCTAGCGTCTGAAAAATGTTTATTCCGTAGATTCATATTTTTTTTAAATTCTGTCAATTCATTTACGTTCGCACCAAACTATCTGTCAAAGAAATGACACTCGCAATCAAGTTTCTGTCATGAAATGACGTTAGCACTACAATTTGTTCAAAATAGGAAGAATCGTCTGCTTGAACATGTTGAATCGAACTCGTAGTTCAGTATTCCTCGCTTAAACATCTTTCTAAGACATTCCGATCTGTTTTATGATCAAATATTGAAGATAAGTCGATCTTAATAAACCCACGTTGCGATCGTCATTAGTTGCGAACGTCATTTTTTTTGACAGATGTATCATTTTTTTTTAAACTTACCAGGAGGTTCGTTTGGAGAATCCTCTTCTCCCGCCATCGTGTTTCGTAGACAAACAACAGCGACAACTGACGACAAACACTGTCATTAGAAGTAAGGGAAAGAACTCTAATCTTCCCTCTTCCCTGTGCGATCGTCACTGTTTTCCATTCGTTGTTTTGACAGAAATGACGATCGCCGAACTTAAGATATCTCTCACTCAATTAATGGTCGCCACAAGAACATAAGTTGTGAAAGAAAATACGATAAGTTGAAAAATCTAGCACGATGTAGAACGACAAACATAATAATTATTTAAAAGTTTTCAAAAATCTGTTTATTCATTCAGTTGCTAACGTCAGCATTTTTGACAGAACACGAAGGAAATATGTTGAAGAAATATAAACTTCAAAATTTACCCATTTAAATCGTAGACTTTGACATTCAACATGTGGATTTAAAAAATAAATAGTCAATCACCAAAGTGTAAGTGTTGTAATAATAATGTGCAACAACAATTAACAGTGTAATGATAACAAACTACGTAGTCTATAAATAATTGTGATTAGATGTCTGTCAAAGTGACGTTAGCACAATTAAAAATGTGGATAATTAGTATAAAAATAAGTTTTTTAAAAATCTGAATGTGATTTAATAGTTAGAATTAATTACAATGATGATGTAAAAAAGACAAAAACAATGTGGCAATTCTTTTTTTTAATATTATTTCTAAGTATGAAATCGGACTTGTGAGGAGCACATGTCAGCGGAAGATGTCTTATGTAATATACATTTTGTCTCAAACGTTGAAACCATGTTGACTGAAGAGTCAGAAATGTTCGTAACTTAATGGCTTGAATCAACTTTGCAGTTTCTCTCTTTACAAGAACTGAATGATACTCCGGGAAAGTTTTGGAAAATTATTAGTATCTCTGTGTTTATCTTCATGCAAATCAGTTCACTTCAAAATGACTTTATCCTTCATAAGCTTAGCAAGAAACTAACGTTTTTCGTACTTTTTCGCGAAATTAATATTATAATCTTTTCTTATGATTAAAACATTACTTATCAATGATTAATTACACTAAAACTTTATTTAGGGTGAACACTTTTCCAAGAAATAAGGATAAAAACCTTCTGCCTAGGAATTTCAGATCACTAAGACTCTTCATTTCAGTAAATACTAAAAGCAATATAGAAAACGTACTCTGCTGAAAGCATTTTATAACCTGAGGCATAGGAAGTGGCTATCAACCCATATTGTTCACATCTTTATCTGTCGTTTGTAAGGTTCTAGATTGTGGCCTAATTAAGTGTCCATGTGACCTTCATGGAAAATGTGTTTTATTGTTGATAGTGGAAGGGAATCCTGTTAACTGGTCCTTATATGAGCCATTACAGGTATTACTTTTAGGAAAAGTGCAAATATCTGTTCTTAACCAATTTTCCTAAAACATAATTACCTGTTGTACAGACATTGCGACAATTATTTTAGTAAGCAACAAATATATTGTTTTGCAATGAAATGAGAAGAGAAAATCAATTTATGTACGACAAAGTGTCAATAATGCATGCACGTTTTTAATAATTGATCTCTCATATATTTATTTTAACATACATACATTGGTCACAACCATCCTTATAAACGAAACCAAAAGTTGTTGATGTATGACATTTAAAGTAAGCATTGAACGTCATTCCTTTACCATGTCGCAGTAGCAAGCGAAAAATAGTTTTATCTAAGAATTATCTTTACATGTAACCTCAACAAATGTTCAAAGAGTATTCAATAAATGATATAATCGAGATATAATACAAAATGGATTTTAAACGTATTACTTTTTAATTACTCAATGAGTTTTCTAGTCAATATCTGTTAGACATCACTCGATAAATGCCATTTCACGAATCCTGAATGATATAAAAAACAAATGGCCAATTACTTGCAAACAAATGTCAACCAGCGTCTGTTAATGCCTTCGTAAATGGCACAGACATGTTCTTTTTAGTTGAAAAATTTTCTGAATATGTGCTTATCGAGACGACGAACCTTACAACTCACGAAAAATCGGACGTAGTTTGGAACGGGCCTAACGCTGACCATATTTTGTTTAAAACAATTTTGACCGATTTTTCTTTTTCAGAATTTGCGATTTGAAGGTTCATGGATGTCTAACTACTGACTTTTGACTCAAAGGCCGAAACCAAAGTATGACCATTTTGCTTGAAATATAGGAACTACTCACATGACAACTATCAACAATCACTTCATTTCATAATGTATTATATTTTACATCAAATTACCATAGTTTTATGAATGTGAATATCCGAGAGATGCGAAAAGTTATCTGTATGATATTTTCATTTATATCATATCATACAATTATTGCTTGGCCTTTTTCTTATCAGGCAACTTTCACTGTTGATAATAACGTGGGAGTGCTTAACTGTTCTCAATATGTATATTTCAAGCTTTCGTCATTGTTGTTACTATAAAATATTTGTCAATATCTAGTAGCATCAGCAAATCGGCACTTGTTAACCTCCCTTTGAAAGCCTGTCACACACAAAAGCATGATTCGATGATGTTTTGTGGTACGCTAGTGAGGGGGAAGTGTTCGAAGTAATTTTAAAACTATTAAGGAGTTTTAACATTGGCTTATCACTCAAATCGAAAAACAAAAGGGTTCTAATTTATCGAGTGAGTTGGTATTATATGTCAGTGTACTTTAATCTTCATCTTACCAAACATGTGTAGTACAGTCTTTTGGTCAGAGCCAGTCGCACCAACATTTAATGGCTCTCTTTGTAATCTGCTGGTTAAGCTATACAGCTGTCGTCACACAAAGTAAACACGGATATCCAATAAATCAAATCAAATCCAAAGTCAACAATGTTTATATCAAATTTCGTTTCACGCCGCCACGTATCTAACCTAACTAATACTTCAATATTACATTAAATGAGTGATGTATTACACAACACTGGACACATTAAAAAAGTTGTAATTCATATCCACGGGAGATATCATTATTTTTCTCCGTTCTTCTGATTAATACATTTAGGATAGCGTCATATCACGATTGGATTTTTCAAATGTGACAGTGATAAATTACTATCAGTACAGGTTATCTTAGATCATCAATACAAGATCTTTGATCCACTTGTTGGCCATTGTTGCAGATATTTGATGAATTAATGGTATGTTATATTTCAAAATATCATTAAAATACCCTTTTCTCATGTCAATATTGATGTTATTTCAATGTTTAAAATGCATATTAACTCGTCTTTGATACTAAATAATTATGATATTTTTTGGATCTTGCTCTTCTGTTACATTGTATCAACATGCTTAATTAAATGAATTCCTATCGTTATTATTATCATGTATATTAGTATTCTCATCCAGTTAATAACTTAAAAATATCGATACACAAATGTATGTGTATATTCAGACATTTTTGATAATTCATCTCTCCAAATGTTCCAAATTGATAGTAAATTATACAAAATCGGGGGAAATTATACGTGACTATAGATTTTATTACCAAGTAAGAGGCAAACACTACACACGACAATCTTCATGTGAACACATTTTAATCATACATTTATGAGATAAAGAAATGGACTCGCCTTGCTTTACATGAAACATTCGTTTTAAAGTAGCACTTTTGATAAAGACATTGTTTTGCAATTAGTAACATAACAACAAAAGGTCCCAGATATTGAGGTTTTTAACTTGAATCCATTTTTCCACCAAGTTTGCTGTCAGCTGGTGAAGAGAGTTGTCTGTCAAGGGTTAGACTTATGTAAATGTCCACATAATAGTCATCTGGTTCAGCTTTTATTGAGAACTCCCACATTGAACAACGATAAAAAGTTAAATTATATTTATATGTTATGGAAATCTATCATTTTAAGAAACGAGAATTCGAAATTTACCGGTTAATCAAACTACCAGTTTTCTATTCGGTCATTAGTTATTTTTCCTTGAATCCTTTCGAAATGTTCCTCATATCAACCTTATATAGAAATTTAGAGCAGATGTGCTCAGTTGCATAAAGTGTTTAACATGTGGGACAAAGATATATGCTGTTCTCTTTTTCAATAAATGAAACTTCATTCCGGTGTTCTTTACATAATATAATACCCTAAAGTAGATTAACAAAAGTCTTGGTCACTGGAAACACAAGTTGTATATAATAATATTAATAATAATAATTTATTTATATAGCGCCGAAAATCCATCTTGAAGGTGCTCTGTGGCGCTTATAGGGTATAAAGGGGCAGTAGCACGTTTTTTGATAATTTTATATTTCAATTTTTCACTGATAATTGTACGTCAATGTTAAATGTATTATTTTGAAAGTGTCAAAAATTTCATTACACAAGCAAATCATCCATAGTCAAAGGACAAACTGTTAAGCTTCTCATAAAATCCATTGGCGGCCATTTTGTGTAAACACCTATAATTCATTTTATGTAGGAAAAAGGAATAGCATGGCTAAACTTTACATTATACATCTAAATTATTACTACTTCATTTAGTTTAAAGACGTTGTCTTTCAATTGGAATTAATTTTAATTTTTCTGACATCAACTTACAATGTATATTCCCAGTCAAAACGTGCTTCTGCCCCTTTAAAGAGATATAATATATCAAATATCTGTTTAAATTTTTATTGACTACTTAGATCCCCCTGGTACAAAACAATGTGTATGTACAAAATGTATACTGAAGGGTTGATCAAAGACTGAATGTTTTAAGTATTTTTTTGAGCCAAAGTGCACAGACCCATAAAGTTTTAGCGACCAAATAATATTGTACATATACGAAAATTACCTCATGAATAACAGTCATACTAGTCCTGATAATACTTGCTATTTGTACCTACTAGGGCAGTCATATCGTGGTTCATTCTTTTCATATGATACCCTAGGGCAAAATCTCACATTTTCATTGTTTTGACATGTTATACTAATCAAAGCTAGCACTATGACGTCACGGTTCACTTATGACATTGCGCCGAATAAGTTCCCGTGTGGCAGCCTCAAACAATCACCTTGTAAATAAACATTCTAGAGTGTTACGGGTCCGTTTTGGGGCTTCTACACCAGCGCCGTCTACTTCGTTCATTTTCTTTGAGTGTTTTATTTAATTTCAAACTACGGTAATATACATAATATTCTTTGATACACTATGTTTATGTCACTTATGTCGAAATGTCAGTTTATCCTTTGCACTCGCTCATTGTTGGTACATAAAAGAAACGATGAGTTTAAAAAGACATATTTCTCGCTTACTTGACACCAACGACTAAATAAACAACATTTTTGATTAATCAATATGTCAGTTTTTGTGAGTGGTATATCAACCTCCTGTATGTAATCGGAGTTTAAAACGAGTTAACAAAGTTTCAGCTGCATACCATTACCATTTACATTACGGCGAAGCATTAGCTGTCCATCTTCCTCGATACCTTGATGAAACTTCACACAACTTTCTTCCCAATAGAATATAAAAACTCTCTTTGACATCAGAACGTTTCTTTCTAGAAGAGGAATTTTAAAAACAAAAAGGATTAATTTGAACTTCAGTTTTTGGCTGGAACTCTCTTAGATTTCAAGGTTTTATAGACATCCGAACTTTGCATAACACAACTGATGAAAAATGTTACTTTGATTGGTGTTTTTGTTCACTTTACATTTACCTAGGTTTTCTTGCAAATTGAGCCTGTTGGCAATTCGAACTAATTTCGCCCAGTAGTTATTCCAAATAAAAATATCTGATTGTCAAATGACATGAACATATCTATCATTTTGGAATATATCCTTTGATATCAAGATGCCTCTTTTCAAAATAACTGAACACTTGAATAGAAACAACCTTGTTTGTTTACCTGTTTACCTCAACACTGATTTTAAAACTAGTTTTAGGTGCATGAAATGTTTACCATTATCCTAAAGCATTAGCCGTCCATCTTCGTCGATAAATGAAACTTCACACAACTGTCTCCCCAATAGCAAAGAAACAAAGAAATATCTTTACATCACAAACATCAGAACGCTTCTTTTTAGAAGAGGAATTTTAAGGACAAAAAAGGATTAATTTGCAAAGTTTTGACTCTATTCCTTGACTGGAACCTTCTCAAAATTCAATTTTTTTTATAGATCCGAACCTTGCATAACACAACTTAAAGAAAATTTTACTTTAATTAGTTTTTGTTAACCTTGCATTTACATGTATCTAGTTTACCTGGCAAATTAACGTGTTTGCAGTCCGATTATGTCAAGTTTTGTGTCCAGTATATATTCCGAATGAATATATCTGATTCGATAATGACATGTACATATATATCACTTATGGATTTATTTATTTGTTGATATCAAGATGCATCTTTTCAAAATATCTATAGACTTGAACAAGGTTGCACTATGTGTCTCAAGTTAAATTTTTTGAGTACAGTAATCAAATCCACCAAGTTAAAGTGTTATAAGCAATAGTTACCCTTTTACCATAAATCAGAGAAGCATCCAACCAGTCAAATACAATGTTAAAGATTTCGTCTCTTGCATCCTTCTTGAAGTTGAAATAAGACATGGTTCACTAAATGGTACAGTTGTTCGAATGCAGATATCTCGATTAAATGGATCTACATGCAATGTGTACAATTCGGAATGTATTACTTAATATCTATTGATATCTCCTGCACAACAACCTCTCTCATTTAGTGAGTGGGTTGGAGTTTTATGTTGCTTGAGCAATATTTCAGCCATAAGCACCGATCGTTTGTCGGCAAATTCATATGGACAGATCTAATCACTCGGCATTCAGGTCCATTCGGATTGACACATCACTCGAATTAAATTCTGAGTAGCACGTTTCTCTGAAGTCGTATATCTTCAAATTTGGAGTGCAGTATACTTACATATATTGTCAATGATTACACCCATTGGTGGTTATTGGAGTTTTAATCAAATAAGAAAGTTAAGATTTATGAACAACGAAAGTGGGTTCGAACCAGGGACCTCTATGTTGCTACGCAGCGCGCTTACCTGTTGAGCTACCGAGGATCCATGCCATTTAAAGTAAATTTGTGTGTGTCATTTTCGGATTTATATTTTTCCCTATAAATATATATTAATATTGCAATAAAAAGGTTTTTAATGTAAGGATTCAAGTTTTTAGTTCTAAAACCGTAAGCAGGGGATATTGTAAGTAGTTTCAAATAGTATTCTTATCAAGACATATCAAACCCGCAAAATGGAGCACTAAAACGTTTTTCAATTATGTGTATGTAAACTAATTTAGTTGAAACACCGTAATAAAATAGTTTTTATTGTAAGAAATCAAGCGTTCATTTCTAAAACCCTAATCTGGGGGTATTTTAAATATTTGTTCTTATCAAGACATGATAAACCCGCGAATGATATCAGTAAAACGTTTTTAAATAAATTGTATATAAACAAATTAAGTTGAAACCATTGCAGGAGTCTTCCGCGGCAGTGTAAGTCAAATAATAACCCGAAAACCCTGGGTTATGGAAATAACCTCTGCTCGGGCTACGCCCTCTCGAGGTTATTTTCCATAACCCCTCGGTACCGGGTTATTATTTACTACCTATTGAAGGTTTTATCATGTCTATTTATTAGATCTTTAGCTGGTAGGAATTGGGTTTTGGCCCCTTAAAGATATGTTTGTACTAAAAGAGGAAGCCCATGTCATAAGATCATGGACTTGTCTTTATTCAATTCGAACAACCTGTCATAGGGGACCATGTCAACCTAGACACGACACCTGTTTTAGCAACAAAGATGTCTTCAGTCCGCTGTTCATTGAAAAATATTTAGATGCTTTAGATGAGCAATGCATATTACTGGTAGGTGATCTGAGTGATAAAGTTGTAATAATACATAATACACATTTCTCGTGTTACTGACCTTTTTTTATCTTCTGTCATAAGTGTTAAACACTGATTTGCCAGGAGTTACACTTATATTTTTGGCATTATGATCCCTTTACACTAGTGATAAAGTGCAAAATTTGTGATAAACATTGACACACGAACATCTTACTCAATAGGATTTATAACGACAGTGTATAGTAGAATGGATGTAATGATAACTGGGGATGTCATTCGTGTCATGTTTCTATCATTAATCTAAATCAAATCAGAATATCATCATCATATTCTCGATTGAAAGACGTATACACATTTATCAGTGAGGTGACTATTAGTCATATATGTAAAGATGAATTTCAATAAAAGACTTTACATCATGATATGAGAGGGAATTCTGATGTAATATTTTTAAACAACAGGTTGTTATATGTAATAATGTTTTCAATATCATCGTCTGACTTATAGTTGCACAAAAAAAATCGCTTTGACATAAAGGGACTTTGATGCAATGAATCGAAAGAACGGATGATAAATCATCGACCTATGCTACATGCATGTTAATGTTACATCTCATTTCCTGTCATGCAGGACAGATGCGGGTAATTTGATTCCTTTCCCTTTTGAATAGGGCCTGTAATACCATATTCAATTTCCTCTTGATCGCCTGTGATCGTTTTCATATAGAAGAAAACCTTTCCAAGCTTTATGTGATTCCATCTTGAGTTTCGTCTTGATCAGCGATTTTTACTTATTCTTCCCCTCCCTCTATATCTTGTTAAAGAAACTGTTGGTACATTGAGACAATAGAGATATATGTTCATTAAATATCTTAACAAATTACTTTACAATTATTGGTTTTCGTTTTTATAAATAGCTCTTTTATTTTAATTTAAATTTGGGTTGATATTGCTTTGGTGTTTTAAAAATAAATAAAGATTGAAATGACGCTTTTAAGTAACATACATACAAAAAAGCAAAAATTGCTAACATTATGTTGAAAATTAGTTTTCTCATAATATTTTGTTATTAATGTGCTTATGGACAACCTACATAAGATATTGTGTGTCAAATACTTCCTTAACAAAAACACACTTTACCTTTGGATTGATCAGATTTAAGATGGAAAGAATTCTCAATATTATAGATTGTATTTCTGAAATTTGAATAAAGTACACACAATTTTGAGATGCAACCTGATATAAAATCGTAAGACATCATAATCGCTGATCTTAGTTTTATTGCAATGTGGGTTAAAATAAAAACTTATAGGAATACATTTTACTGACAATACATCTATCCTCTTTGAACCACAATTAAATAAGCAAAGGTTCATTTCATTATTTTAAGTTTCCTCAGAAGCAAGAAATTGCAAAAGGAAGTATATGTATTTCCCCGTATTCTAGTCCGTTTGCATTTGCTGTTGTTGTTCACGTTGTTTAATTGAGTAAGGACGTGATTAGATGAGTCCTTGAAGCTGATACTGTTTTTTTAAGTCTTAAATATGGATATTTTGATTGGAACGAGTCATACAGATAAAACAACTCAACTCATATATCAAATTGGAAATGAAATGAAAATTAGTTCGACTAGAAAATAATGACTTCAAACTTCTCCAGGAGAGGCAATATGTTGAAATTACTTTTTATTGTGTATTTTAATTTTCTAAGTTGCAATGTAATTGAACAATAGCCTTGAAGACATAATGACCATGAAAATATATTCATTTCAATTCTTATAATGGTTACCGTTATTGCTGATGAAACTGAAGAACTAAAAAGAACTGAGTGTGTGACTTGTTGGCTAAGCAAATTACAAAATTAAGAAATGAAATAAATATTTAAACGAGATTAAAGGTATACGTTTAAGAGCATTCCAGGTTTCTAGTTTCCTATGTGTATTTTTTATATAGCCGAATTTGTTTTTATGAATCTTGTGCCAGGATAAACTTGGATGTCACAACAGTTGTCATTCTGTGAAAATAGAAAACCATGGTAAACATTTCATTGTAACGAGCATTGCATCTAGTTCAAACGCATTAAGTCGCTACATCTCTAAAGATGATTATGTTTACACTTGGGATACCACTGCAATATATCTAATTGAAATAACTTTGTTGTGCAGTGAAAGTGCAAACAACTAAAACAGCACATGGTTGTTTAACAAGGATCAATAGCATTATTGCAACTTAGGCATATAGAATACAGGAATTTACAAAAGAAGAGTTGATGTGAGATTCATGCCAAATAGAGTAAACTTTATGACATTTTAGAACGCAGGTTTTACTCCTTGTATATCAGAGTATGTAATGCCTTTATAAAAATATAAAGTGATTATCAAGTGAAGAGTTGATTTCAGAATCATGCTTAAACTTATTTCACCTTCATGGCAAAAGCACTTTAGAATTTATGAACCTTAGCTTTTATTCCTGTTTTAGTATAGCTATCAAGTGCAATAACCTTGGGTTACAGGGAAACTTAACAATCTAGAAATCTTCAACCAAAGCATTTTTCAATCATGAATTATATAAACCGAAGAAGAACATTTTGCACTACAAAGACCTTTAAGCGCTTTCTCCACGTTCTTGTTTATCTGTGAAAATCAGTTTGTTTTTTATAATACATTAGGTAAAAATTGCATTCGTTTACATGTACATACATTAGCTGTTGACTGCTTGTCCATTTTTTTTACTTTATCCAGTTTGCTGAAATGATCCCTCACTTCTTGTCCTTGTTTCAAAAATATATGTTCCCATTTTCAGATGTATATCCACACTAATCAGCATTACCACAGATTTAAATTACGTACAATTGCAGTTATACTTCCGGACAAAGAAGACTTAAAAACAGTGATTTTATATTATATATAATTTTATAAATCATAAAATTTAATTCCAGTACACATACATTTGGTTTAAAAAGAGCATTCAACCATCCACAGCGTAATCGCCTAAAAATCTTTAAACTTTCATTTTTATCACCAATAAGCAATACCAAGTTGATATTTTATTCAAACCCTGAATCGATTGTGTCTCAAATTGTCAGATTGTCTACGATTCAGATTTGAAAGCTTTTATCCCCTCAAATTGTGGACAAACCGACAGAGATTTGAATAAATGGACTATGAATTAGCTTTATACAAATGGCATTCTTCACACAACACTTTGAAAGCTTGACAAATGTAGGTAAGCAAAGATGATGCTCTTTAAAACGTTTGAAATTTGATGGGTAATGCTACTTGATTAAAGCCATAGTGTCCATATCTCACACGTATGGATTAGTTAGGAGGAAATATTAGATGTATTAGGTAGAAATTAACTGATGAAATGACACCAGAAACAGCTGTACAATCGTCTTAAAACATAGTGTCAAATAAATTATAAAACCAAAAATATTCATGTTTAAGGACATACCCTACGCATCAAAACGTTGTTACTGCGCAGAACCGTGCGCATCGCACATCGATACGATGAGAAATTTGCGACAATGCTGAAATGTACAAACTCGTATAAAAAGCATACTGATAACTATTATTTATGTAAGTTGTAAGATAATTTAGATTTTGAAAGGTCCACTTTGTTTATTTAAGTCTGAAATAAAAAGATTACTTCACATTAACGACAAGAAACCGATGAACGGTAGCGTTGAAAAACAAGCCATGCTGTCATCAGCTGATCGGTGTCAATCAGTTAAGCAGCCGGTAAAATGCGAAATCTGTCGCTTAAAGGGGAACTAGTACTTCGAGGCTTTCACACCTAATTGACCAGCAGTTACGTAATGCCATAGCCGAGGAAAAAGGTCACGTGACACGGACTGGGCGCCGGCTAAACGGCCAGTACAGTATTGAATAAGTTGGTTTAAAGATATATATGCATGTTAAGGGGATCGGTAAAAAAGTAACAGGAAAAAAAGTAATGTTAATCATACATGAAATAGGATATGCAAACAATCTATAGGCTTATTCAAATGCGTGTCCTTCAGAAAACCAAGATAATTTGCGGATAATAACATCATATCGATGAACACAATCCGTACATAGGTAACAATTTGAAAAATAGTTTTTAAAGAGATCACTCATTTTAGAATAATAATCGGTCTTGAATAACTTCAACAAAATATACTTGTTTTGAACTGGCAGAATCCTCTTCTTACATGTGAGTGCACCCGTTCAATTTTGTAGTTTTTTAAGATAACAGAATAAATAGTTATTATCCTACGGCAATGTTCTAATATTCTGGCTGCAGCCTCAGATAAAAAAAATAAATCAAAGTTAAGTCAAGAGAGTCTATTACTCTTGTTGATAAACTGGTGTAATAGTTAAATGTTACTGTTTTCCAAGATAGTCAGATAGATAGTTGCCGAATAAAATCATCCTTATGTCAAATCAAACTTCAATACTAGGCATACCCAGCAACATCTGCAAACTTATTACGTACCAAAAATTAAAACATTCACTCATATAATTATCTTCGTGAGTTT
Organism: Steromphala cineraria; assembly: GCA_916613615.1. Lineage (NCBI taxonomy): Eukaryota > Metazoa > Mollusca > Gastropoda > Trochida > Trochidae > Steromphala > Steromphala cineraria. The sequence goes on along the minus strand of OU744722.1, from coordinate 65,180,884 downwards.
ATCATGAGGTAATGGACAAATTTTTAGAGTTCAATATCACATGCCAAGTCGATGAAAAATGTCCGTTGAGAATAAAAGGTTGATTATAAGATTATAGGTAAAAAAGTACCATAAAAAAAAGTCCTCAGGAAAAAGTCCTTTTATCGTAAAAACAGATTACATTGATCTTGACATCAAAGTTTTTGTAAAGAATGCATCCTTGAGTATTAATAATTGAAAACTATGTTTGTTTTAACTGAGTTGTAAAGAAAGTATGAAGTGTTTATGTATAATGACTTTAAATACATGGATTAAATTATTAAATTTAACCAAGAAGGATGTTACGATAACTAATTAAGGATTAAAATTGAGAGCTTATAATTGTATTGAAGAACTCAACGACTTGAATGTGTGATTTTAGCTTACTGGATAAAAGCAGTTCTGCATTGTCATGTGAGTTTAGCTGAGTTAATCAAAGAAGGCTACTCTATTAGGAGATGCGAGAGCTAACAATGTTTGCGAAGGGTGGAACACCACCCAAGTGCCTGGCGAACCATCGATTGGTTCAAAAATGATGAATTTGTTGATGTTATGTTGAAATATTTATGTGATTCAGATATGTCACAAATATCACGATATCATAAATGTATGTTGAATCATATACAAAGTACATGTAAATAAACCTTTTAATCAAAATCTTTGGGTTTTACAAATAGGACTTTTTTCCTAGGCAAAATTAGGGCTTTTTACCGGGACTTTTTTTACCGAACACCGATTATAACCTTTCATAAAGATTTTTATATGAATGTGCGTTGCTGTTGTTAAATTGAGTTAAGATTTAATCTTTGTCTAAATGTTTCAAATAGTTAAATTATTATCATCTTTCTTTAACAGGTATCATAAACAGTAATGTCTCCTCGGATTTCAGGCAGTGAAATAAACAGGATTATTTTTACTTGTTTAATTGTGAGGATAATAAAATACATCGCTGATATTTGTAATCACTGTACTCACACCCAATACATTGATAAAATATACATCTCGTTAGTACCACCTTATCTATCTCTGTAATTTTCTTTTATGACGACCGGACACCTGTCATTTTATACGTTGTGTATCTATAGCAATGAAAGTGCGAAATGTCTAGTCGTATGACGTAAACAGTGACATAACTGTCCGGGCACTAACTAACTTGTCATCACAATAGGCGTCAGATTGTCTGGCCTAGTGACCAACGAATTTGTACATAACAGTGACCGCCGACTGTCTTGGTATCTTACTGCAGACCGAATGTCTAGACTAGTGACTAACGTCTTCGTACATGGCAGTGACCGCCAATTGTCCGGGCACCTTTCTGCAGACAAAATGTTAACCAATGATATTGAAGAATATAATCCGACCAATGAAAAGAAGAAAAAGAATGTAAATTTATTTCATAGGACTCCCCTTCATCAATATATGTTAAACCTTGATGGAGCATGTATGATGTTAACTAATGCATCGGATCTTATACATGGATACTTCTAGCAGGTATGTTTTTTTTCTTGTTCATACGAGTTAAGGTAAATGATAGTATACATATTCAAAGGAGAATAATTGTACATCCAATGTATTAATACTATCGATGTAATGTCTTGTATAAATAAACTGAGTAGATACTTTGTAAATATTATATCAAAGTATATAATATATATTCACAATATTAAATGAAAATTTGAAGACCTCTATGAAGCTTTTTTCCCTGAAAAAATCGATCTCTACGAAACCGCTGGTTCCCCATACCATGCTAGACTAGGTTGCTGCGCAGTTAAAATAGCGCAGAGTAGGCAGCGCGCTCATCGAGATTTACGACCCTCTCGGGGCCTCGATAATAAAACACTGGAAGTGAAAAATTGAAGTTGGAGACCCCCTTTAAAGTTGCCAAAGTCGAAGCAAAAAAGAAGAAAATCTGAAACGGATGAAAGACTTCAGCGAAGTTTTCTTCGTTTCATTGAAAAATCAAAGCGAAGTTTTCTTCGTTTCATTGAAAAATCAAAAATATGCAACGGAATATTTTGCCAACCATCGTGAATGCAAAGGCAGCGCGACGACAACAGTCAGCTGACCATGTTGTTTTTCTTACTGCGGTGCGGTAATCATAACAACTTGAAATAGGGAAATCCGCCCCTGTGACTGTGCAGCCCGGAATTACCTCGATCAACAGTCAACACTTCTTATCATTTATGTGGCAGCGATAATGGCAGCACAGCACTTTTCAGGTAGGCAACTTTCAAATTATAGGCCAAAACTTGCTAAATAACTTTTGAGGTGAAAATAGACTAACGTTCAGCCATATATTTAAAAATAATTCAAACTTATTACTCATTTACGTTTATTTTGATAATTTAAACAAATGTGAGAAAGCTAGAGCCTAGCTCAGCCTCAGCTAGCTAGGGTATATATTGAGATTTCAGCTAAGATCTAGACTTGATTTTCAAGAATTTTAAAGCATTTAAAAAAAATATATAGTCTCAGTGTTAAACTACTAGTGAAGCCTGCAGCAAGTTGTGTATACTATCTTCAACAATAATTTCTAAAGAAAATATTTTAATCTGACTCACTCAAAATAAATTTACTCAATTGTATAAATTTTTTAACAACAAAAAAACAAAACAAATCTGAAAACATGGAGATGAAATTGATGGTAAATATTAAATATTCTTCAGTAATTCTTTTGTTTTTTGTTTGGATTTTTTTCAGATTTGCAGTCAGAGGAAATGATGTTTAGGTGAATTATATCCTGATTCCTGAACATATATTTTGGAAATGTTGAGAGCTATTGTACAACTCAACAAGTGAATTTTTGGATTCAGAAGGGAATTACCTCTGTGGAAAGACAAAAACTTCATGTCTAAGCAGGTGAGATGCTAATTTAGTCTGTCAGCTAGACCCTACTTGAAAATAAGATAAAGGATTGAGCATAAAAGCTTATGCAAGTCTATAAGAAGACTTGAGAGCTCAATTTTAGGTTAAAAATAAAGAACACTCAGTCTCCTTTTTTTATCTCCAAAGTTAAGATTGATGCCAATGTCAGATTAATGCCAATTCAACTGTCTTATTTTCAGATTTGGGATAGCAAAATTTCTCATTATTACAGTTTATAGAAATAAATAATAAAATTGATGTGCATGGTGTGTTGTGATTATCTTCTATTTATCATTTTGATTTTTTTCTGATTTCATATTTTTTCAGTATGTTTCAATTTCATGATTTAAAGTCATTATTAACTTCAGAGATTGAAATGCAATCAAATTATGTTGGAAGGGTGATATGAAAATGATAGAATAATTTTATGCAGTTAATAATTAAACACATTTTCCCCCACTGGAGAACTGAGATAATTATTAAACACATTATCCCCCACTGGAGAACTGAGATAAAAGTTGATTTATTTTCAATATTACCAAAATTATCATGATATTTTATTGTATGTATAATTAATATCAATGAACATTATCATCATTACAATATGTCTATCAATTACCCATTTAAAAAAACAACCTAGTACACCAAATTAACCCACAGTGTGAAAGAAACAAAATGTAATTAGATCTGATCAAATGTTTATATCTAAGTTTTCAGGATTACAGATATAGTTATAAATAGGTTAAGACATTTTCAGTTTCTCCCAAGGAATATAAGTTCTGAATTTACAAATCACATGAAAAGATGTTTCTCTTTGATTGAAAGTGGCATCGCTTTATGATTCAGAACATGTTTTCTGTTTCTATTTCCTTTTACCTATATTTTGGAAAAGCAAATGTTTCAAAATCATATTTGTAACTGCAGTATCTCTTCTTATTACATACTGTCATAAGTGTATCAAACTAATATATTGTGTTAAAAATATTTAAAAAAAGAATAAAAAAAGGTGTGATTGATATGTTTATTATTATTGCAGATTATGATGCAGCAGCAGTGGTGTGATTGTTCCTGCCCATTGTGCACTTTCCTGGAACTTGAAACACATAATCTAACAGACTTTCCATCTGCAACATGGTCCATGATCTTTTTAATTGTGCCACAGTGCCAGCAGTTAATTTGAATTGAATCCCTATCATGGCTACCTGGCTAAGACCTATAAATAGTCTTATTTTAGAAATTTAAAGGAAAAATGTGAATAAAGTTAATGACAAGGATACATGTGAAAAAATTAAAGGTATGTGAAACATGCTGATATTCAGGAATAGATATGTATTATGGCATATGGCACTGAGTTCAATTATACAAGGCTACATAAATATTAAAAGTTTTTGCTGAAATAAAAAATATAATTGAAATAGACTTCTTTGATTATTTTTGTTGGGAACTTGAGACCTACCGGTAAGGTAAGAAAAATATAGAAACATATATCCATTGATAAAATAATATATTATATAAAGTTTACAACATGTCAAAGTATGCAACCTGTAGATTAAATTATCACATATATATAGTCCATTATTATGAATATTTGCCTCATAAAAACTCTTTGGACGATAGTCGATTCGAAGGTAGAATTTTGTGTGTGACCTGATTGAACCACGATGTGGTTGACCACCTACGTTTGATGTCAACTAGACTTGCTGCGGGATCCAATATCTTATCAAGACAAAGATATGTTTTTATTCCAAGTTTCAAAACAAAAGTTTTCAGAAGATAATAACATTTTATTAGCGAATGAAACTGACATCCTGCGTAATTTTTGCAAAGTTGATCTAAACATGACAGTAACGAAAATGTAGTCAAGGACGAAATACAGTCTAAGCGGAAGTTTACATGTGTCGTCGATCGTCCGTATGCAGATTTGTCTGCAGTGCTCATGAAATAATGCTTCTTTGGTAGATTTGGATAGTGAAAATTACTTGAATATAACGAGTAATTCATAGATTTGTGAAGAACACGGAGAGGCATGCATGCTCATTGCAGTGGGTGATGTTTAATGCAAATTGCAATCCATGATGCGAATGTTCACACTTGATTCGTTGCTCATTGACTTCAAATGTCGCATGATACCCCGGATACTTTGTTGTTCTTTTTAGTCTTTTTTATAAATTTGTGGAAAATTAAAGAGATTAAGAGGTTAACTTGTGTGTCTTTTAGATTAAAATATATAATTTTGAACGATATTGCACAAGCCGTCAACAAACTGTTGCTTGTAAAGGAAAGCCGACGGCATTCTAGACTCGCTCCGGCTGCAGTAGGCAATTTTTTCACTCCCTATATTCATTTTCAACAGGAAAAAGTTTTTCGACGGTGACCCCCATTTTTTTCTTCAAATTTCAGTTTCTTATATTGTCAAGTTCATATATTGAGAATTTTAAAAAATTCTAAATTTTGAAAAGTTATTTATTAAGAAAATCTATTCATTTTTTGGGGTGAAAAATATGATTTCGTGTGACAAAAAACCTGAAAAATTTATTAAAATGATTTTTTTATCAAACATTTTTATTTTTAACATGTACAACTGTTTCATTTCTCACTTTAAGCATTAATATTTTTTGATATTTCATGCTTACACAAAAATTGTGGTCAAATACAAAATTTGATATTTTTTGTTTTTTTTCACAAAAATGTCATTTTTTAAATCGATTTTACTCAAAAACGAGCACGGTGACCCCCTTTCTTTATTTGATTTTTGAAATCAGCACATTCAGTTGAACAAACATGCTTATTTTCAGAAAAATCTAAATATTTCTATTTCTGGGTAGGGTATGTCCTTAATCTTGTTTAATGTTCATCATATTTCATGTCCACAGGATAATCATCATTTCCCTTTATTCTGATGATTGATGCATCTCTGACAGAGTCATATTGTATTGAGTGTTATAAGATGACAGTGATGAATGTGTGTTCAGGCTGATTATTTGGTTGACACTTTACAACATCTTCTCTTGAATCACTAGCATACATCGTGTTGATTAAATATGGTGTTTGAAGAAACATTACTCAAACGTTTGTTTTATACATAAACTGAAAACCTGCTACCTTGTTCTTGTTGATAAAATGGTATTATTTCCATTTAAGTTTGATTCATTATGATTCTGAACTTTAAATGATTCTGAATAAATGCTGTACTTTAAAAACAGGATTTAAAATTAGTTTCAAACACCAAACAACCATTACAAGTGGTAACAAACTTTTATTTGTTATATAATGAAACTTTCTGAACGTCTTTTGTTAAATGGAATCATCATGGAAATGGCGAGTAAGATAATTCAACTAAAGCGATACTTCCCTAATCTCTTTGTGACCATTGAAACGTCATCAGGTTAGTAATGTTGATAGTAAAAGCTTTCATATTAGGACCACGTTGATTAAACACTGAAGATTCCAAAATAATGTTTTCGCTGACTTAACATCAATGAGTAAGAACGATTGGAAATTATCAATTTATCGATTTGTCTATTTTCATGTATGATTGGTTTTTGGTTAAATTGTTTTATTTTTGTTTGAATTATAGCTGAATTTAATCGGAAACGACCTTGTAAGTGTACTTTTACTAACCCTTTTTTGCTTATATAATTTTTCACCATTATTTGTTTCTCTCAATATTGTTATGTTTTACATAAAATGATCTGCAGGCGAAAAAAAAGGCTAAACACGGCTCTTCTTTGTAACTAACTGAAACTTTACAAGTTTCTTTATAAAGAATAACAACAAATTGATTTAAAAACACCTACGTCATCGAAATCTAAACTTCCCTCTAAAAAAGACCGATTTTAATTACATCAAAAGGATTTACTTAGAAGTTTGAACTTTACTTTTTAATTGTATCTTTCATGAAATGAATTTTTTTAAAACATTTGATACAATGCAAAACACAACATAAAGAATTTGTTATTTTAATTATTCTGCTCATGTAACAATCCTTGAACATGTTTAAACGTTTTCTTTACCAATTAAAATGCTGAGATCTCAAATGTATTTCACATCAAATATTGACTTTTTGTAGTTATCTTAATAACAACATATGATTATGTTTTATTTTTCTATTCATTTCATTTCTCAATGCTATTGAAGATATGCAAAACACATTCTTCTTAAAATTTTGTTTGGATTTAAAGATAGAGAAAGCATTCCAAAGCTTAAGGATGTTATTTTTAAAATGAAAATGATTATCTTTTTTATGTTTAATGATAAAGCATGACAAAAAGTGGTAGTTTATCTTTGTAAAAGTTTAGATTGTGTCGTTATACTGAGCATTCCTCTATCACCTTCAAACAACAACAAACGTACTCAGTTTTTAATGGTTCAATGTTTGTTCAGAAGCTTGACATTGCTCTAGAGATAAGTTTCTTAACACTTCTCTGCTTTGTTGGTATTGCAATTTCATGGCATTGATTTATTTCCTTTATTTTTGTGTTCAGCTAATTAAATTGTATGAGGACATGATAAGATAAGACGCATAAACTGTAATTTGTCAACAAATTGCGCAGATGATATGCTTCTTTAAGTTCACACATAGTGGAACAATGGGAAAGGTTAATGTTTCATACAAGAAACAACAAATAATGCTATGAATATGCGTAACATTGTATATATCATGTTTAACAACGGAAGAAACGAAGTTCCATTATCAAATCTGTCAGTTTTGCATGTCCTTTATTCTTTCTTTTGCCTAGGACGCCATCTAAATCTTACTTACAGAAACAGCCTTAGATATTAGAGAATATTTATGTACCTCGAGATTTTCAATTAGAGTATTATATCATTTTTCTGAAAAAGCAGTTACAGTTACGCATAAGCTTCTCATTGACTACATGAAGTCCTGGCTGACATTTTACAAGCAATAATCTTGTTATGTTTAAACATAAAAGAAAGTTAATCAAAATTGTAATTTCATGATAACTATCTCCTCGAGTTGAATAAAAACACCACAAAACACCCAGGAAATGTTAAATAATATATTTCACTGGAATCGTTTGTCGGTGTCAACGAAGTGTGAATATTTCACATAGAATGCATATATATTTCTCAAATAAAGGCACGTCAAGTCTTAAGGGATTCGCATAAAATACTCTATTTACTATTAACAGTTGGGAGACAAAAGGCAGACGTATTGATTTATCTTTCAAGTTTCCTTTCTGTATCTTGATAACAATAACAACAGATCTGTATGGGCTATTTTGATGCAGCACTTTGATTCCATTTTAACTGTCTTCTTCGAAGGTTTTTGGTAAGGGTTGACACTTTTTTTAACAGATATTTGATACATGTTATTCTTTGAGTTGTTGATGAGGATATGAATTCATAATGCTGAAAATATACAAAGTAAGTGATCTTAAATGCAGGTTAATATCCACTGAAATAGAGGGACTCATTTTAGACATAGTTTTGAATTCTATTTTCAACTTTCAAGCAAATGAAATAATAGTTGTTCACTTTCTAACTATGTTGTTTGTCAAAATTTAATTTCGTATTCTAATTAGAAGTTTTCATTTAGGTTAATTTCATTGTGTTGTGAACGAAATTCAATTGAATAAGGACATGATCAGATGTTCCCTTTTTCCTGTCCAATTATGAGAATGACATGTGCAGCTGGAGAGTTCATCAACTAAAAGTGTTTAATCTTTATTATTGATTAAACAACTTTGAGAGTTAGGAATTTATACTTGAAACAGGTCATACTGGAGCACGAATGTTTATCCCAGGAATTACATCCTTCATATGTTATACAGTGTCCCATGAACATGCTTTACCGGAGTTAAAAAAGGGTTAACACTACTTTTAGTTTTAATGCGTTAAATATCTAAACTGCATGTGATGCATGTGATCATCGCAATTTCATAATAATACATGTTGATTAGTAATTTGAATTTTTGTTGTGGTGTCTGTTTTTTGTCTTATCTAAATATGTTTGTTTAATGTAGGTAGGGGTAAAGATCACAATTTATACTAGCATGATCCCAACAATATATAAAATGTTGTAAGCTAGTGAAAAATAAGGCTCATTTATTATATAATTAGCAATCAAATATAGGGTTAAACAGTGAAAGGATAAGTGGAGTTGCTAGCTGGCATTCATCGCAACAGCAAAACTTTGTCTGACAACAGTAACTGCGTTTTATGATCTTAAAATCATATAATAAATAGACTATTTCACTGTTTTTGCTCGTGTGAAGTGTGAAAGTGTCATTTTCACTCATGGCTGCGTCACTCACAAAAAAGATTAAATAGTCTATATGTATTCATTCAAACATATATATTCATTCAAATATATCAAATATGTCTATGAACATTTATTTTGTTCACAATTAACATTTGAACAAAAAATCTCTTTTTTTCATTAAAAAAGCGCTTCGAAGTAATCTTTGACTAATGAATAGTCCTCTATAACTGTCAGCTTTATTTTAGAGTGAGATTTCGAACCATTTGTAATTGGAAATCATTTTTGATCAAACCAACTAAGGTTCAAACTTAAATTATAACATAATACACGCTATCATGTAGGACTAGAAATCCCAATGATGTTGCACAGAAAAACAGCACATAGTCGGGAAAGAAGCACTGAAAAAATATTTGTGCAGCTTATTGTCACACTTGATTTGAGAATGGCCTTGCGTCTGCAAATCATTAGAATCTCACTTGAAGTAAGGACATGACTATTAGAAATAACTATGTATTTTTTGAAATTTAAATGCAATACATTGAACAACTTTATTCTATCACACTCTGATAGAACAAATTCAGTTTTACTTTTCAAAGCATTATACTGGATTCGGAATCTAGACCTTCAAAACTGCTTCATAATGATTTAATGAAACAATATTATTGTGCAAATATCCATCTCAAATCTAAAATTGTAATAATTGTTTGCTTATAACCTCTTAGAGGCACATGTATCTATTTCAGCTTCAATGGCAACAATAGCCTTGATTTCCGCTCTAACATAACATTGCATCATGTAAGTGCTATCATGTAAACACAATCGGGCACTAACATGTTTTGTACAGGCGGATAACAAGCACTAGAAAAATATTGTAATGGTATGGTGACACTGCATAAGTGTTTGAAAACGACCTAGTATTTGCAAATCATTACACTCTTCCTTGAAGTAGAGAAAAGGCTTTTAGAATTAACTATGTTATTGTCGAAACGGTTGTTAAAATATGCGAGTAATGATGGGATAACTTTGCCTACCCCAAATGCGCAGATGTAATTTGTTTACAAGACTTCAGTTAAATTGAAGCTTGGTAAAAGCTGTCTGGACATAAAGTCTTATATCTAGGTCACATTTACTGAAATAGAACAAGTAAGTTGAACGTTGTTTGATGACGTATACACAGCGTTGAATTACTGATATTTTGATTAATTGGTAATTGTTTAACGTTTTTTTTCAAACTTCAAAAACAATTCTTGATAGAAAATTACCCAAAACGAATTTTTATCAACATCCTTTTTCATCTACCTTTTCGTCCTGCGTTAAGAAGAGAAGTTTAATACTTTTGACATTTTCAGTGCAAAACCAACCCCATGTACAACCTGACTTCAAGGTGACAATATTATATGTCAATAATATCTTGAAAACTACAAATGTTTTACAGTTTCATGCCATATGGTAGGTAAAAAAGCGCCCATGACTGTGTTTTACATCGTTCAAGAACAATACATGCCTTTATTGCTTGCAGAGTGCATTTGTCTTCTTAAATGTTTCAATTCAGATTTATTTTTAAAAAAATCAGAATTGAACCAATGTTATAGTGTTAATGTTAGAGAAGGGTACTAAAAATACTACATATATTCATGATTATACAGTTGTAATATAGTAGAAAGATAATTCGAAAATATGTATTTTCAATGCTAATAAGTTGAATAAGGCAAATTATGTTGAATGAAACCAAGCAGTTATGTTTCATGCTCAATTAAATTCATAATTACCTAAATACATGATATAACAAGCTTCTAAAATTTCAATTAAATTCTTAAAAGGCTGTTCCAATCTTAAATGATTCAATTACTTATAAATGTTTACTATACTAACAGCAGGAGCTCTCAAAAATATAATTTATTGAATTCATAATTGATATATGTGAAATACTATTCAAATTTGCATACAGGTAAGCTAGTTTAAATGATTAACTTCAGTTGTCCTGTAATTAATCAAACTAGTGGACTTTATATAGCCATAAAGATCTTGTTTATTTTCAATGGATGAAACATCATCAACATCAACAACAAAATATACAGTTCGTCTTATGATGAGGACAGGTTACTAAAATAAAAAAAAGTCGGCTCTAAACGAATTGTTGGATAATGTCACTGAGTTTTATGTGCAAACATTACCTTGTGACCATTCTGTGCTCAGGAATATTTTCATACACATGTCCGACGATGTGAGTTCTTTCAACGTATTATTTATTCAAAAAAAAGTCTGTTACTAAAAATTGGTATCAAGAATATATTCATACACCAAAATGTTGTGTACGGTGGATAGATATTTTATTTAGTTTAATCATTCAAATTGAAGTGTAAGTGGTACAAGGTAACTATTTGAAGTGAAAAAGAGATGAACCATTTGTTCATTACCACTGCCGTCAATGATCAAAATAAATGTATTTAGATTTTACTTTATGCTTAAGTGTTAAGCTTTGAACAAATAATGATATTGTACAGAGCATAAGCTGTACACAAATCCCTAAAGATGGTTATGTTTTCACTGGGATAACACAGGAGCATTACTAATGGAAGTAACTTTGTTGTGCACCGAAATTACTTAAATGTCACTGGGTTGTTTGATAACATTATTGTAGTTTAGCTGACATGAACATATATTACACCTACAGGGATTATCAAAGGAAGAGTTAATTTGAGATTCATGCCAAAATGTAGTAAATCTTTCTTTGTAACAACAGTTTATGACATTTTAAAACGCAGATTTGATTCCTGCTATAACAAAGTATTTAAAGTCCCTAAAAAAATGGTGTTACATCTGGAGGGATTATCATGTGAGGAATTGATTTCAGAATCATGCTTTAAAGTTTTATCTTTCATGGCCACAACACATAAAGGCTTACGAGCCTTAGCTTTTATACTTCCTTTAGTATTGCTATCAAGTGCAAGAACAAGGGGTTATAGGAAAACTTTACAATTGAGAAATCACCAACCAAAGCAAGTTTCATACATAACTTAACATAAACTAATAACATAAACTTTACATTTACTTAACAAAGACCATAAAACACTTTCTCCGCAATCTTTTTTTAAAATTTCAATTTGCATAAATCGACTGAAATTTGGATCAATCGACTGTGAATTAGCTTTATACGAATGGGCACTTTTTAATGCAACACTTTAAAAGCTACTTTTGATGGACAGTAAGATGCATTAGGTAGAAATGAGATAATGAAATGCAACTTTTTGTTTAACATCACAGAAGAATCAGCTTTGTAATGACGTATGGAACACACACACACAAAAAAGAGAAAAGAAATTTATCCAAACAAAAATCGCGTTACATCTAATTTCTAGGCATCATGCAACCCACCCACAAGATACTACAATATCACTTAAGTTGAATAAAGGAGTACACAATATTCATTAAACTACATGTATCGTATCATATGTCCACAGGATAAATGATGATGATTGATACATCTTTGATGGAGCCATATTGCATACATGTTTTCAGGTGACAGTGGTGAACGTGTGTTCAGGTTGTATTTGATGGACACTGTACAAGTCTTCTCTACCTATATTTGCACTTACTTTAATCTTTAGCATACATGTTGTGTATACATATAGCAGAAATTTGAAACGCTAATGAAATATGAAGTTTTATAAAGAAATGATTGAATAATCATGATTGCATTCGAACTTTTTATACATTATATTATTCTTTTCTTTATATAATACGTTGATACCTTCCTCAAGTTACTTATATAATGAATAGACACATGAGCTGGTCTTTCGTCATAAATTTGGCATTGTATTGATTAAATGCTTTCTCATATAAATGATAAATGATATTTTTTCTGTAGAAGTTTGATTCATTTCTTTAAATGATTCTGAATGATTGCTTTACTTTAAAAAAAAAAACAGGATAAAAAAAATGTTACTAAAATAGTGTTACTGTTATTTTAGTTTGATTTATCATAATTCTTAACAATTTAAAAGTTAATAAACTCAGCTTTATTTCAAAAACAGGATGATATATTAGTTTAATTTAGTTTAAAACCATGCAACAACCAATATAGAGGTTAGAATTTCTATTCATTATTTCAGGAAGCTTGCGGAATGTCTGATGTTAAATGGAATCAACTGTCAAGTATTAGACTTATGCAAATGACCACTATCGGAAAGACATTTCAAGTATAGTAATATCCCCCTTACCACTCTGCGACCATTGAAACGTCATCAGGTTAGTAATGACGATAGTAAAAGCTCTCCCACATGAACCATGTTGATTGAACACTGAAGAATTCCATCATAAATTTTTCGCCAACTTAGCATCAAGGAGTGAGAACAATTTTATCTGAATGATTCCTGTATTTAATCAGAAACGACCTTGTTAGTTGGCTTTTGTTCAACTTTTTTTTAAATATTGTAACGGGAAAAGTTTGTATTGCATGAAACATTCAGAAACAAAACCAAAGACTTCTATTCTTTTTCACTAAATTAAAGTTTCGCTTAAAAGGATAATATCAAAATTGACTTTACATTCATCTATAGCTACGTCATTGAAATTTAAACGTTCATTTTAAACGAGAGATTTTGAAGACATTATCATGATTTTCGATCAAAGTTTGAACTTCAGTTTTTAACTGTATCTTTCATGAAATGAAGTTTTTGAAGACCATTCAAATTTCGACATAAAGAATTTAATAATAAGATGTTGTCATTATTTTGTTTTCATGCAATGTTTTCTTTGCCACTTAAAATTCTGTAACGGTGAATGCATTTCACATCAAATATCTCAGTGGAAAGACGTGCTTAACAATATGACTTTTATGTATTTATTCGAATATCAATATAGGCATGCTACTTTTAAAAATACCACCAAAGCTGGACAGGTCAACAGGTAAATACCTGACCGAACCTGCTGTCTTCCTTTCAATGTGCCTTTCCTTCTGTCTGTTCCTTCATTCTGTTGATCTTCTTTCTCTTAGATCCATTTTGGATGGGAACATCCACATGTTAAATAGCTGGAATATTGCTGACAACACGTTAAACCTCAACTCACTCACTCTTTTTAAAATATTCAGCATTTAATTATCAATTCAAAACACGTTCATAAAAGTCATGAAACTGTTACTTTTTCTCATTTCCCCTTCAATTCGGCAAATTAAGGAGGTTGGATACAAAGAAACGAGGTATTAAGAAAAAGCTCTATCTGGTCTCATTTTCTCAAAAATATCTCTTGAATCCAATTATGGTCACGTTAATTCGTGCATTCGCACAACATTCGATTTGAAGCGGCCGTAGAAGCCCCGTTATTGTCATGCCGGACTGTCGAGTAGGGCCGAGTGAGTTTGATAGTGTCAGAGTTATAGATAAGACAGGCGTCATAGCAGAATGTACAGGTTGGTTTGAGAGTACAATAAACAGATAGCGGTGACTTTTAACTTAACTGATGATCATAGATCGGCTTTCTGTTTGCGTGATTTGAATGTTGAGCTCACCGATAGCCAACCTTGCTGCAAGTGTCAAAATGCCTTTGAGATGCCATATGACTTGCTAATGTAGTTTAGCAGTACCAATCATATATTTGAAGAACATTTAACTTATACCTTTAAAGTTATTACATAAAGATGACTTTATCATGTAGGGGTATTCACCAAGCATACATGACGTTACAGCAATCGAGCGTAGCGTAGCCTTTGTTTAACTCTTAACTCTTGACTCTGTCGTTGCTTGTTACTAGGGGAGCGCGTGGCCCAGTTTAACAAAGCTAAATATACCTACGGCACGTGACCGGTTCTGACCAATGGTAAGCCGACATTGCTGTGCAAGTCGAGATAAAGACTGTTCTTATGGAAGTAAATAACTTCCTCATAGGTAATAAGTAAAACATCTTAGTAATGAATTTCTGCCATCTTCGTCAAGTGTATCTAACAAGAAATATGTGTTGCAAACTGCTCGCCAGAGACTAGCATAATACAAATTTTATTCCTATTATATGATATTAATGATACGCAAATACACTCGGTTAATAACCTTTATATATATATTTGAAGGAATTTGAAGAAATTAAATTTTCGATACGTGCTAATGCCCCTTTAATATTCGACAACATGGGGGTAGCTAAGATGAATGCGCATCAGTAGGAAAGATTATCAGTTCCTTACTGGGTTACACTGACAATTAAAATTTTGCATTTTACAGTAGGGACGGTAGCACATTTTTTTAAAACTTTATATTTTCACTGATAATTGAACATTAGCGCTAAATGTAATACTTAGATAATGTCAAAAATCTCATTTAACAAATCAATAATCCTTAGTCCGAGAACAAATTATATTGATTTCCAATTTTGAAGTCAATTGGAAGCCGTTTTGTGTGAACACCATTAATTCATTTTGCATAGGAAAATGGAATTGCATGGCTGAACTTTACATTATATATTTGATTCGTTACTGCTTCATATAGTTTAAATACATTTTCTTTCACTTGTAACCATTTATTTTCAGTTTTCATCACCTTATATTCCCCCATATTTTTTTAAATTCACAACAATGCATTAATCTTAGTAATTTTTTTAATGAGATTAATAATGGTTATCTTATTTCAAGAGGTATTAATTCAAATCTGTAATGCGAGTTGTTTCAAAATTTATCTCATTCATTGATTGGTATTTGTCAATGCACTTGCCTGACTTAATTCACAACTTATATTTCCCAATAACAAACACTTCCGTTATCCTCAGGACATATCATTACATGGCATGTTATATATCGCATACAAAAACCTCTCAATCACAATTAACTACCATGAGAAGATACTAAAAACTATATATTTCCAGTCCAAGTAAGGTTAGTGAGTGCGTTAATATTAGATGTATGACAATACCATTTTAGATCATACGCTAGGGACAATGTAACCAACTTGAAAAAAGTTTTAACAGTCGTTAGCGATTGTATGTTTTTGAACTAAACGAGAATTGAATAGTTCAAGCAGGTAACAAAGCAGTCGTATTCCGTCAGCAACTAGTGATAAATCATTGTATTGGTTACGACTGAGACAAGTGCACAGCTGCAAATACTAAGGAAAACACAATCCAAAATCAGTCCCAAAAAAATAAATTTGGAAAGTGGTAGTGTGTAAGACTCAAATTACCACTGTCACCAACAAAATGCCTTTTTTCCTTTGTTCGATTCTCTTCTGACTTTAGGTGTTAATGGAAGTTATCCGAGTTTTCTTATCTAAAACGTCTGTATTTTATCAATATTTTATTTGTTATCCATGTTGTCAAACGTTCATTTGACAGACTATTCATGCATGCCAGCCTATGACACGATAGGCAACTTTAATATGATATCTCCTGCTTTTATTTATACCTGTCATCGATCAGTGTCAAACGTCAGAGTGAAAGGTGATTATTTACTACAATTCCATTTGATCCATTGACAATTTATAACAGCTATAAACATGTAATAATAAAATGTAAAGTGATGTTGAAAGCAATACTCTTTCAACGGTTTATTCTTTAGCATAAAGATACAACTTTAACATGGAAATACATTTTATTATGAAAATAAGAGAAGATGGATTTGTTCAGAAGAGAAAATGTCGTGACGAAATGTACACTTTTACAAATAACTAACTTGGTTAGTAAGGTTATTGATCTTTTGGGCCTTAAGGATACACTAGTGTTCATTTGTATAGATTATTAGGTGAAATACATGTACATCTCCACAAACTCCACAAACTCTCCACAAAAATATCATCATACCTTAATGTATAATTATATAACACATTTTAATATCCTCCGAAATGTTTTGTATGATCTCAATAAAGAAGGAGCACTGAAGAGGAAAGACGCATCTTTACATAACATTCCATCAAACCACTTCAATTCTCAAACATTAAGACGTACGAAATGTTGTATGATAAAGAAGAAGCCATCTTTACATAATGTTCCAACAACCCACTTCAATTCTTAAAGATTAAGACGTTAAAGTACTTCACGAAATGTTTGGTATGATCTCAATAAAAAAGAAGCAATCTTTACATAACGTTTCAACAACCCACTTCAATTCTCAAAGTTGAATACGTAATAGTTAAAAAGAAAATCCTTGGATAGACGTTAGGGACAATGGATGTCACTTGAAAGAAGAATTGAAAAGCACAAACATGGTAACAAAGCAGCGCTATTCCCTCTGCAACTGATGATAAATCATTGCAACGGTTCCGAATGACACAATGACATGACGCAGAGGGGGAAAAAGAGTTCCAATGCAGTCCTTAAATAAAACGTGAATGCATTCTAGAGGGCATTGTACCAGCAGAACAATGGAAATAAGGAAGAAGAATATTTATATTTTGTCGACTTCTTTGTTTGATTCTTTCTTCTATTAACAGAACTTTACGGAAATTAGGGCTTAGTCAGGATAAAAGGATGCCGTGTAAATAAATGACGTTGAAGAATAAACATTCTTTTGAATAATTATTTCTTCAAAGCAATGGCCCCACAATTGACTTGGCTTGACATACTTCCTCTGAGAAGCTGTGTGTGAAATAATTTGAATCGTGTGAATGATTTCCGAGAACATTGGTAATGTTAAACCTAAGAATGCACATTGTAGAAGAATTGATCAATGTTCAGAAACAACCATCTCACCGTCCGTACATCTAAACCGAGATAATGGAATATCGGCAGTGTTCTTCCTCAGCAAATTAATAATGAATGCAGTGCATAGATCGTTGGTGGAAATTGTATTTCAGTGCTCAAAACAACGACATCACCTTGGGATAGCACAGTTGCAGATGTTCAGAAGACTTATGTGTCCTATGCAATAAAACAATGCTCAATAACTATTGTTGTCATCATATAATATGTATAAATATGTTATTTCCTAAACCTCTGAATCTGATGAATTTGTTGAGTTGCTTCTTTGGGTTAGGTGTAATATATTTTAAGATTATAATCTTATTATCATAATTTGTCAATTGAAAATTTATTTGAGAATCTTTAACGTCAGGAAGTATCAAACAAGCGCACGTTTTATACAAATACGTTATTCAGTTACCGTAGTTTGATAAATAATGAAATTTAAGTGTGGTTTAGAAAAAGAAACAAAAATAATAAATACATGAATTATGTTTTCTTGTATCCTACAATTCTTCAAGGTGGCCATTGAATAAATAACTCCAATTATGTTATATATTCTATAAGAAGCCTTATAGATATGAAATCAAAGACTAATTATAATCATTTCTTTTCCAAAATATAGCTGCACAGACATAGTTAGATAAACGTTTCGTAAAAGTTTCTAATGAAATGATGCTCTAATCTTTTTCCTTTGAATTGTTCTAAAAAACGAACATATAAAATAATTAGAGAATATTTGTATTTTCTTGACAATTACAATTGACAATGTTTATCTCATCGAGTATCCTATTTTCAAGCCTGGCGCAACCACGAGTTATAATGCAAGACTTTTCTGCCTCATGAGATTTGTTTTATTTAATTTATTATAATAAGTAATATATATATTAATTAATTATTGCATATCTTTCAAAGTAGGAGCGTTTTTACGTTGAGTCGGATTTAGTCGATTTAGCATGACGTCATGAGCGTGTCATTGCATCAGAGCATTGTTCTATGCCGTCAGAGCATAATTATCAGTCAATAATGACTCGTTCCATTTTATTGTCACTAGTGACTGATAACACGATACATTTTCATTGATAGATCATTAAGTCAATGAAATAATAGGTTGTATATCTTTTGAAATACATAGGCAAAATTGTTGCACAAATGTATATCCATTTCTCATGTATGTGCAAACCAGTGCAAAGACGCTTCTTTCCGCCTATTGTACAACAACTTTATGTTTTGTGTATACATTGCAAGTTTTGTAGTACTCACATGATCAACATCTGATAAAGATTTATATTGAAAGTATTTAGATGTATATTGAAATTATTTAGATGCATTGTCAGGTTGACAATAATTTTGAATTGTTTTCGGTTTATAATGATAAGTGAACAAACGTTTGCGCTCATCTTGTTGTTAATGAATAAAAAGGAAGGGATTCAATTTATATATCTTAAATGTTCGATAAACATTGATTACAAAAGAACACGTATTTTCAAAAAACAGATGTTCCTTCTATCTATTTCCTGATACAACACAGTTTCAGTGTTCAATGTTTATCAGGACTAAATGCCCCTTTGATTAAGTTACTCTAAACTTTATTCCATTAGATCTTTTCCCTGGATACAAGGCCCATCATTTAGATTCTATTTGCATGACAAATCTACAATGACCTTCTGAAAGTCATGAGATGTTTAGGCTGTTTTGCTAGGGTAGAAGACCCGGTGCAATGATAAAATTTAATTTAATTTTGTTCCTCTAAACCTCTTTTCATTTGAAGAAGGCACAACATGTTTATTGTTTTTCAACGACTTGGCTACAATATGATCACTGGGAAAATCACCAGATGTTTAGACTGTTGACCCTTGGTGAAAGAATTAGATCAATGTGCTGAAACTAACAGCCCGGTCCTGATATCTTCTTAAGAACTGGAACTAATGTCCTGAAAGACAAGTACTTAGCAGTCTGATGGGGGAGATTTGTACCTAGTGCGGTCGATAAATCTCACCGTGACCATGACCCAACTTGAATTTTGTTTTGGTTTACGTTTGACGTATTCAAAATAGTGCCTTGTACACCCAAGAACATGAATTCAATATTTGTTTTAGTCACCAAATGCATCAAGATTGATAATGCAACAATCGGATCTAAGCTAGTGATCATTTCATAAAAGACTACTGAATCTTAATACTACTACTGACTACTGAATCTCAATTAGTGTAAACAGATTTTCAAACCAGATCGAAAAACACCACATCAATTAAGTTTACATATTGAAAAGTTTGTGACAATAGTGTGTAAAATCACAAAAAAAGTCAGGTCTTTCTGGATGCATAGTATACATATAGTTCCAAATATTTTTAAACTTTCGGACCTCATATGCATGCAGGTTTTGATGTCGTGATGAAGGAAGTAACTTCTGGTTTCTAGTTCAAGAGAAAACTCTTTAACTGCTTGTACAAAGTGTATCAAAACAAAAATCATACTTGCAACCAAAGGTATAATTCATGCCGTTTGTCAACTTTCTTACAACACATCCTTCTGTTTTGGGTGGTCAAAGGTTTGTTTACTTCTTTACTTTACTACTTTAATTGAGATGTTTAAATGCAAGTCATAGGGTTTTCATTTATTACCTATATTATTAGCCTTAGTAAAGATTCAGATACGGATAAACTAAGTCAACTTCCAAAGGTTTAATTGCCATGATATTGTCAATCCAGTTCCTGGGATTTCATCTATATTCCTTTACCACTTACAACACCTCCCCAAAAACATTTTTATGAATTATTTATTTCACTAAAAATTTAAAACTTATGAATACATACGTGTTGAATGAATAAAGTATCCTTTTTATTTCCCTAAATGAAGCTAAAGATGTGTGCAAAATCCTAAATAAGATCAAGATAATTATATCATATAGTTGCATGTGAAATGTCTTAACATACAAATCTACTTCATTGGTGTTTTTGTATTGTGTAGAACAAATGTGAAATGTGAATGTTACCGATGCTCAGAATGTGTATCTAAGATCAACAACCTCAATAAACTCAATCCAGGGATTCATAAAAAACAATTACCAATTAATCTTATGCGTCATAAAGCTAAGAAATTTGTAAACAGCGTGCTTGATTATTTATACACAGACAATTAAAGTCGTCTAAGAAATAGATAATAAAGAGAGAAAAACGTTTCAATATAAAATACGAAATAATTTAACCCCTTGTGATAAATGTGACTAAAATCCTTAAAGGGGCAGTAGCACGTTTTTTGATAATTTTATATTTTAAAATTTTCAGTGATAATTGTAAGTTAATGTTAAATGTATTATTTTGACAGTGTCAAAAATGTCATTACACAAGTCAATCATCCATAGTCGGGGGACAAAGTATGAAGATTCACATAAAATACATAGGCGGCCATTTTTGTGTGAACACCTTTAATTCATTTTCTGTAAGAAAAAGGAATCGCATGGCTAAACTTTACGTTAAATATTTGAATTATTACTGCTCCATTTAGTTTAAATACATTGTCTTTCAATTGGAACCATTAATTTTCATTTTCCTGACATCACCTTATATTCCCCCTAAAAACGTGCTACTGCCCCTTTAAAACACAATAACTGTTCACGTTCTGATTTAAAACACATTCAAAGTAAACGTCGACATGAATTTTCCTCAACTAGAAGACAAGGGAGAGGCAAAGCAAAGCAGTTCTTTTTCTTGTTTTTGGCGTCCTACAGTGATGATTTGAAATTGTTGTCAAAGAGTTAACTTATCTTTTATTAATAAGACGTTTACATTACATTACACACACATTCTAGCAAAAAAAGAATACAAGCGAACGCAAGCGTAACTAGCATTTTCCGCACAGGATATTTGAACACTATCTAAAGTGGTATACACCTTGCTACCGAACAACGTTGTTTGCCATTCGCTAATTCAAATGGTTAGAAATAACAAGGAATCACATCATGTTTTGAAGGCTTTTCGATTTCAAGATGTCGATATTTACAGAACTGAAGCCTAAGGTAGCCAATGTTCGATACTGTCTGAGAACTCTCACTCTATTTGTTACTGTTTACTTAATCTGATTCTAAGAAGCTTGCCCCGTTTTAGCCTCGGATGCCACTTCTCCGAACCACTTGACCGCTTTGTTGTTAAAAGAATTCAGTTTTCAAAGGCTTTAAGAATTCAGAAAAGTTAAAGAGGGAACCATCGAAACATTTTTATATATCTGGCAACACAATTTTCTTCATAGATGCAAAAAGGAAACATTACAATGACTAGTTATAAACACTTTCCCTGTTCTTTTGGTATTTTGACAAGGCATTTCGAATCAAGGGTCGTCATACAATATCTTTACAAATCAATAACTTTTAAAGACATTCACGCTCGTATGCCTGCTATTGGAAAAACCTTATATTATTCTTTTTAAAAACACTTCTTACAATGTTTGAAGAAGACTTGTTTCCATTTCATACAATGGTTGATATTGATATTTAAAGAACCGTTCTAGACATGTTCTGAACGTTCTGAACGTTTTAGCATTCTATAATTTATGTTGTTAATCCAATCATCCAAAATACACGCATCTCCTCGTGTTCGTTTCTGCATAATCGCTCTGAATAAAATATGGATATTGTGGTGTTTTGCTTCTTTAGATGTTTAAGATTTTGTAAATATCCAATTACATTTTAACGGGTTGTTTTTGTATTATTGGTTCCTACAAGGTACACAAATAAAATGTATCATGTATTGTTTTTTTGTAATATAATGACTTTCAACGCCTGTTAGTACACCTAAATCCTATGTCTTTCATTAATTAGCAAAGGCATACTATTTCATAGTCATTTCAAGTTTAGCACAAGAGACGTGAAAGGTCTGATGTGCTTTCTGCATGGCATTGCACAGTTTTCGTCGTCCGCCCGTCCGTCCGCCCGTCCGTCCGTCCTTCCATCCTGTCGTAAAGGTACTGCATTTTCATCTTTTTCTCCATAACCATCGGAAATGTTTTGAAAATGTGAAATTTTTGTTTAATACTCAATGACTAGTAAAAAGCATGATAGGCTATTGCTCTTGCTCAATTTTTTATGTTTATATCCATCTTATTAACTTCAGTTGTTTCATCAGAAATTAGATGACAGAGAGTGGAGAAAATTGAAAATTGGAACCAATTGGTGATAGTTCAGCGTTATTTAGAATGTTATATGTTTAGCAGTAAGACTTTTGGATAAAGGGTAGTTAAACGAAACCTTAACATATATATGATATCATGTTTTAATTTGACAGATTATTACTCTGTAGTATCCAAAAACATGCTTACTTTCGATGTGTTTTCATTATTCTGACGTGGGCAGGTTGATTGGAACAAGTTCCTACTTTGAATCACATCCAGTCTATTAACAGCGGGTCTTTACAGCTTTTGGCTTGTCCTTGACATTCTAAAAGAAGTCGATATCTAGCACTCCCTTGAGTATCGTATTGAATCAAATTCATTAAGAGTTCACTACGTCTATGCTTTACTATTATGGCATATTGATGGACAAAATTCTTTTACGATACGAATCCTTTCACACTGCGTAAAGCAGAAGCTCGTCAAAGTCGTAAAGTTCCATATCCTTATTCTAAAAGAGATTTAAAGTAGGCGTTGTTGTTAAGCTTCACATATTTCTATGAATAAAGTAGCAACATATTTTTCATTGAAATGAAAACATTGGCAAATAAGCAAGTACATGCTTGTTAATATGCAGCTCCCTCCCAAACATGAATTTCGTTAGCACTGTGACGTACACATGGGCAGTTTACAGTACACATATATAAACTACATGTATATAACTATATATAACTATAGATATTTACTGATATTATAGATTATTATTCCTCATAATGATTATGATAATATAGATATCAATTTGCCATTAGTGATAAGGATTTTGTAGTGAACTCTTAATGAACTCTTAACTATAGATATATATATATATACATCTTAGAATAGAAATATGTTTAACATTAAACGTTTCCAATATTTTTTTATCTGCAAGTCTATCTGTCATTAGAACATTTCGTCAATGCACAGGTTCAATAAAGTCGGTTAAGATCGTATGATAGAATTATGTCCTGATTTAAATAGATGACAATTGATGAAGAATTGTGGAGTTTGCACATCACTATGCATGTCCCCTAGCCTCTCATGAGACGTAAAATACACGAAGTAGCCAAGATGAGAGGTTGACTGGAATGACAAAGTTTTATGTAACTCGTGAATGAAAGTGCTTATGTAATATACATTTTGTCTCAAACGTTGAAACCATGTTGACTGAAGAGTCAGAAATGTTCGTAACTTGAATCAAAATTACAAGAGGTGAATAATACTCTACATGTAAATTAGTTCACTTCAAAATTACTTTATCCTTCATAAGCTCACCACGAAACTTACTTTATATTTGTTCACGAAATTAATATATAAGGAGTACATCTTTTCTGATGATTAAAACATTACTTATCAAGGATTAATTACACTAAAACTTTATTTAGGGTGAAAACTTTTCCAAGAAATAAGGATAAAAACCTTCTGCCTAAGAATTTCAGAGCACTAATACTATTCATTTCAGTAAATACTAAGAGCAATATAGAAAACGTACTCTGGTGAATGCATTTTTTAACTTAAGGCATATGAAGTGGTTATCAACCCTTATTGTTCACATCTTTATCTGTCGTTTGTAAGGTTCTAGATTGTGGCCTAATTAAGTGTATTTGCGAGCTTCATGGAAAATGTGTTTTAATGTTGATAGTGGAAGGGAATCCTGTTAACTGGTCCTTATATGAGCCATTACAGGTAACACATTAAGGAATAATGCAAATATATATTCTTAACTAATTTTCCTAAAACATGATTACCTGTTGTATAGACATTGCGAGAATCATTTTAGTAAGCAAACAAAATATTGTTCTGCAATGAAATGAGAAGAGAAAATCAAACTGTCAATAATGCATGCACGTTTTTTATAATTGATCTCTCTTATATTTATTTTAACATACACACATTGGTCACAACCTACCTTATAAACGGAACCAAAAGTTGTTGATGTTTGACATTTAAAGTAAGCATTGAACTTCATTCCTTTTCAATGTCACATTACCAATCGAAAAATAGTTTTATCTAAGAATTATTATATACTCATGTAATCTTAGGATAGTAATACAAGGGTGCAATACGGAATACTTCTTCAAATTCCGTATTGCACGGCAAATTCCGTATTGCATGATTGCCGGTTCTACTTTTTTCAAGCTCCGGCAATTCTCGCAACCTTCCGTTCGTAACAATTTTTTTTATTAGAACACCGGATTTGACGTATCTCAACTGCATTGGTAACAAACCTACTTTTTAATATGATATTGAAGAATAAATAGTGAGAAACTAGTGTTATCGTTAGTAAAGAAACTGCAAAACACTATAAAATAGGAATCCTAAACAAAACTCCGAGAACATCGCCAGCGACAATTGGCCCTTATGACGTCATAGCCTACAACGATTATGACGTCATTTCCATGGTGACGTCGTTTGAAAGGATCCCGTCGCTCGGAATCTTGAATTTATGTTTATCATATTCAGAACTTTATAAATAATTACTAAGGATAACCTTTTATCACTATATTTAGTTTTCACACTTGAGAAAATTGCCTCTTACGTTTAACTACTCAAAGTAATGAGAAAATAAACAGATAATTGAGGTAACAAATGATCAGTCGAGCGTGTCATAGGTAATCGCCTTCTTTGCATTATGTATCAATGCGCAGTGCAATGTCTCGGATTATTTAAGCAATTAAAAATTACTTTTAAAAAGGTTAAAAAGAGAGTATATAATAAATACAGAACGTCATACGTGTGCATTTGGGTCGTTTGTACTGAACTCGAAGATGTCATGGACGCGGAGAAACAACTCGTTCTTCGAACTCGTTGTTTCTCCGCGTCCATGACATCTACTCGTTCAATACAAACGACCAAAATGCACACGTATGACGTTCTGTATATTTTTCTCGACATGTAACCTCAACACATGTACAAAGAGTATCAAATAATGATATTCTCGAGATATAATACAAAGGGAATAATAAAAATTAATGCTTTTTAATTACTCAATGAGTTTTCTAGTCAATATCTGTTAGACATCACTCGATAAATGCCATTTCGCGAATCCTGAATGATATAAAAAAACAAATGGCCAATTACTTGCAAACAAATATCAACTAGAGTCTGTTAATGCTTTCGTAAATGGCACAGACATGTTCTTTTCAGTTGCAATAATTTCTGAATATGTGCTTATTGAGACGACGAACCTTACAACTCACGAAAAATCGGACGTAGTTTGGAACGAGCCTAATGCTGACCATATTTTGTTTAAAACAATTTTGAGTGATTTTTCTTTTTCAGAATTTGCGATGTGAAGGTTCATGGATGTCTAACTACTGACTTTTGACTCAAAGGCCGAAACCAAAGTATGACCAGTTTGCTTGAAATATAGGAACTACTCACATATCAACTATCAACAATCACTTCATTTCATAATGTATTATATTTTACATCAAATTACCATAGTTTTATGAATGTGAATATCCGAGAGATGCGAAAGGTTATCTGTATGATATTTTCTCCCATCAACTACTAAATTATCATATCATATCATATCATATCATATCATGCAATTATTGCTTGGCCTATTTTCTTATCAGGCAACTTTCACTGCTGATAATAACGTGGGAGTGCTTAACTATTCTCAATATGTATATTTCAAGCTTTCGTCATTGTTGTAACTAAAACATATTTGTCAATATCTAGTAGCATCAGCAAATATGCACTTGTTGCACACAAAGCATGATTCGATGATGTTTTGTGGTACGCTAGTGAGGGGGAAGTGTTCGAAGCAATTTTAAAACTATTAAGGAGTTTTATCATTGCCTTTTCAGTCAAATCGGAAAACAAAAGGGTTCTAATTTATCGAGTAATTTGGTATTATATGTCAGTGTACTTTGATCATCTTGTCAAAAGAAATATGTGAAGTACAGTCT
Organism: Steromphala cineraria; assembly: GCA_916613615.1. Classification (NCBI taxonomy): domain Eukaryota; kingdom Metazoa; phylum Mollusca; class Gastropoda; order Trochida; family Trochidae; genus Steromphala; species Steromphala cineraria. The sequence goes on along the minus strand of OU744722.1, from coordinate 65,154,064 downwards.
TTTGGTCAGAGCAAGTCGCTCTTTGTAATCTGCTGGTTTAGCTATACAGTTACCCTCACACAAAGTTAACATGGATATCCAATCAATCAAATCAAATCCTAAATCAACAAAGATCATATCAAATTTCGTTTTAGACCACCACGCATCTCACTTAACTAATACTTCAATATTACATGAAATGAGTGATGTATTACACAACACTGGAAACATTAAAAAAGTTGTAATTCATATCCACGGGAGATATCATTATTTTTCTCCGTTCTTCTGATTAATACATTTAGGATAACGTCATATCACGATTAGATTTTTCAAATGTGACAGTGATAAATTACTATCAGTACAGGTTATCTTAGATCAACAATACAAGATTTTTTATCCACTTGTTGACCATTGTTGCAGATATTTGATGAATGAATGGTATCTTATATATCTAAATGTCATTAATATACCATTTATTTCTCAGGTCAATATTTATGTTATTTCAATGATTAAAATGCATATTTACTCGTCTTTGATGCTAAATAATTAAAAAATTTGTTGGAATTTGTTCTTCTGTTATCAACATACTTAATTAAATGAAATCCTATCGTTATTAATATCTTATTATTATATTAGTATTCCAATTAATAACTTAAATATATCGATACACAAAATATATGTGTATATTCAGACATTTTTGATAATTCATCTCTCCAAATGTTCCAAATTGATATTAGATTATAACAATTGTATGATCTTCAGAGGATAAAAATTCGGGGGAAATTATACGTGACTACAGATTTTATTACCAAGTAAGAGGCGAACACTGCACGCAACCATCTTCATGTGAATACATCTTAATCATATGAGATAAGGAAATGGACTCGCTTGCTTAACCTGAAACATTCGTATAAAAGTAGCAGTTTTGTTATGTTTTAAATATGAATATATCGAAGGTCCCAGACATGGAGGTTTTTAACTTGAATCCATTTTGCCACCAAGCTTGCTGTCAGCTTGTGAAGAGAATTGTCTGTCAATTGATCAAGCGTTAGACTTATGTAAATGTCCATATTAAAATATAATGATATCCTCCTAAGTTCTTCCCGATCACTCAAAAGTCATCTGGTTCAGCTCCTACATTGATTAACGATAAAAAGTATATTTATACATAACATTCTAAGAAACGAGAACTTGAAAATAACCTGGTAATCAACCTACCAGTTTTCATGAAGGTTATTAGTTATTTTTCCTTGAATATTTCGAAATGTTCCCCATATTAACCTTATATAGAAATTTAGAGCAGATGTGCTCAGTTGCATAAAATGTTTACCATGCGGGGCAAAGATAAATGTTGTTTTTTTTGTCAATAAATGAAACTTCATTCCGTTGTTCTCTACATAATATAATACTCTAAAGTAGATTAACAAATATCTTGGTCACTGGAAACACAAGTAGTATATAGGGTCACCGTTGGGCAGAATTTGCTATTACATCTTGCATGAATAACCTGACCCGAATTGACCAAACATCTGAACACTAACCTATTAAATTAGTGAGCATGTCAAAAACGAATATGAAGTCTTTGTGTGACTGCTATAACGGATCACTACATATAACAAAGCATCATGACAACATCATATATCTAAAGGAGCCCTTCGTAGGTGGCTACGTTCGCAAGATGTCCGTACACAACACAAACCAATAGCAATCACTTCCTAAGAAATCGTGTCATTGTCGGTATTAGATACTACGAATATGATGCTCATTTGTGTGATGTTTTTAATTTTTTTAAAAACATTGCTGGCATCAAACTTCTTAAATTCTGATTTTCACCTTCCTGCTATAATCAATTAAACACTTTTTCAAATGTTCGCCACAACGTCAAGACATTGTGTTCGATATTGGATATCATGATGATGTATCATACGGTTTTACCATAGGTCAATTTGAAATTAACACCTTACACGAAAATCAAGATATTTGATTGTGACCCTAGTGTTGCATGAATAACTGCCAAATGTGTTCCATTAGTAATTTAAAATTAGTAATATGTGATAAGTATAAATCGTTCTTCATGTTCTTCAAATATGATGACGTTTGGTGAATTGTTTTGTTTTGATTTACCTCCAGGCACTTCAAGTTTGTAAGATGTGAGGTTTGATATCGTTTTATAACCCTCACCTTAGTAAAAGTGTTTGTATATTTCATTCTGATTAATTAAACTTGCATGATGAAAAAGTTAAGTCCTTTGCATTTTTTGTTTAGACAATATATTTAAAAGGCAAGCTAAATCTTACTTTCGTGATATATTCAGACCTTCACAAACGCTGTAATCGTATTTTATTAGAAAACACATGTGATCGAAAAGCTAAGAATAAATGGAGAGTACAAAGATAACAGTGATGTGTATTTTAAACGTGGTTTGTATATAAAAGTGAAAAGAAAATTTCCACAAGTAATCGAAGCAAGGCTCCTTATAATAACATATCATTCCGACTTTGATGTACATGTAGCTATGATTGTAGTTTGAAAATTCAAATCTCAATCACATCAAATCTCTTCACGGTAGGTCGTTACAACATGTTACTTCACCTTGACAGTTCTAGGTAGAATTGCGTATATGGCTCTCTTGGGCATAATATTAAGGCATATCTATTAACAGTCCGTTAACTGATGATTGCAAGTTGATTGGAAAAAAATATCTTCAATGAAACGCCTTTATATGAGGATAATTTCAGCAATTGTCATTACACTATGTTTCATGCTCTTAAAGAGATATAATCAAATATCTGTTTCAATTTTCATTGACTACTCAAATCCCTCTGGTACAAAACAATGTGTATGTACAAGATATCTACTGAAGGGTTGAGTGAGGAATGAATGTTTTAAGTAGGTCTTTGAGCCCAAGTGCACAGGCCCATAAAGTTTTTGCGGACGAATAATATCGTAAATGTACGAAAATGATCTCATGAATAACACTGTCATAATAGTCATGATAATACTTGCTATTTGTACCTACAAGTACAGTCATGTCGAGGTTCATACTTTTCATATGATGCCCTTGGGCAAAATGTCACATTCGGTTTTTTTGTCATGTTATACTTATCAATGCTAGCGCTGTGACGTTACGGTTCACCTATGCCATTGCGCCCAACAAGTGCCTATGTGGCAGCCTCAAACAATCCCCTTGTAAATAAACGCTCTGGAGTGTTACGGGTGGGGGAGCGTTATGGGAGCCGGCTACCGACCGGTCTATTTTCGTTGAGTATTTTATTTAATTTCACAACTACGGTAATATACATCATACTCTTTGACACAATATGTTTACGTCACTTATGTCGAAATGTCAGTATATCCCTTGCACTCGCTCAGTGTTGGTACATAAAAGAAACGATGAGCTTAAGAAGACATATTTTTCGCTTACTTGACACCAACGACTAAAAAAACATTTTTGATTAATCAATATGTCAGTTTCTGTGAGTGGTATGGTTTCCTCAGGATAACAACCTCCTGTATGTAATCGGACACAACCGTTTCAGCTGCAAATGTTCGTTACTTGTTTATCTCAAAGTTGAAGTTTAAAACGAGTTTACAAAGTTTCAGCTTCATATACAATTTCAGTTACAGCGTAGCATTAGCTGCCCATCTTCCTCGATGTCTCGATGAAACTTCACACAACTTTCTCCCAATAGAATATAAAAACTCTCTTTGACATCAGAACGTTTCTTTCTAGAAGAGGAATTTTAATGACACAAAGGATTAATTGGAACTTCAGTTTTTGACTGGAACTCTCTTAGATTTCAAGGTTTTATAGACAGCCGAGCTTTGCATAACACAACTGGTAATTTGTTTTACTTTATTGATTTTTTTTTTCATTTTTAAGTTACCTAGGTTTTCTTGCAAATTGAGCGTTTTGGCAATCCGAACTAATTTCGCCCAGTAGTTATTCCAAATAAAAATATCTGATTGTCAAATGACATGAACATATCACAGACTTGAAATGGTTGCAACTCAGAATTATTCATAATTTCCTTCCGACAAGACAATTTCTTCATAAAATTGGTTATACGTTATACGTTATACGTTATTATATTGGGTATGAAAGGAAAAAACAATAATCCTGTTAATGCAATCAATTTATTAGTCAAACAATATATTTATAAATGTAGCATAAATGGTTTTAAACCTAAGTTGGAATACTTAAAAAATGAAATTGCACGTTACTATGACATGTCCAGATATGTTTTTCTTTCAACAGAAACTGAAGAAATGTTTTTCAAATGTTGGTCTACATTACATCTATTATTAGGTAAATAATGCTGTGAAATAATTTTTTGTCAGCCAATTGTGGATTTTTATGTTTTAATGTATTCATGTATCCTTTGTGTTTGCTATGAGTTTGTATTTGCCTGTATAACAAAACATGGAAAATTTTAAAAAAAATATAAAAAACCCCATATCTATCATTTAGGAATATATTCTTTGATATCAAGATGCCTCTTTTCAAAATAACTGAACAATTGAATAGAAACAACCTTGTTTATTTACCTGTTTACCTCAAAACTGATTTTAAAACTAGTTTTAGGTGCATGAAATGTTTACCATTACCCTAAAGCATTAGCCGTCCATCTTCGTCGATAAATGAAACTTCACACAACTTTCTCCTCAATAGCAAAGAAACAAAGAAACATCTTTACATCACAAACATCAGAACGCTTCTTTTTAGAAGAGGAATTTTAAGGACAATAAAGGATTAATTTGCAAAGTTTTGACTTTATTTCTTGACTGGAACCTTCTCAAAATTCAAGTTTTTGTTGAGATCCGGACCTTGCATAGTTTTTTGTTAACCTTGCATTTACATGTATCTAGTTTACCTGGCGAATTAAACGTGTTGGCAGTCCGATTAAGTTAAGTTTTGTGTCCATTATATGTTCCTAATAAATATATCTGGCTCGAAAATGACATGTACAGTGTACATATAAACTAGTGTCCAAAAGAAAGTACCAACCCATGAATTTTATACTAATTTTTTTTGGATGTAAATGTTGTCCGAAAACTTATTGGATCATATTCCATACGTGCAAACCCATCTTTTTTCGGAAACGCATGACAAAACAAGTGAAAAAAATCGCCCCATTGCTGCAAAACACCTAAAATGATGATTCCTGCTTTAGCACAAAATGCAGGTGCATATCGACGGCATAAATCAGTTCAAACTACACGGTATGACCACAGCAGAAAGAAAACCACAAAAAGTATGCTGCATTTAACTCAAGTGGAAAGAGAGAGAGCTGTCAGTATGGCGCAACTAGGCCCCAACAACACCATCATTGCCAGAACCTTCGGCTGCACCAGAAAAACTATCACCAGACTGATGGAACGACTCAGGCAAACAGACAATACGTCAGACAGGCCAAGAAGTGGTAGTCCACCCATGGCAACACACGTTGAAGACCGTCACATCCGCACGATACATTAGTGCAATCGGTTTGTCCCGGCGACGTCAACGGCGTCGACAACACTCAGACGGGTCATAAGTCGAGAGACGGTGTACCAACGACTATGAATCCATGGCATCCGAGCACGTTGTCCTTACCGCAGGGTCCATCTGACTCTTCAAAACCAGCGTCGTAGACTGGCATGGGCAAGGCAAGTCCGACGTTGGCAGCTTCGTAATTGACGACGTGTGCTGTTTTCCGTGAACGCAGGTTTTGTCTCTTCAGAAAAGACGGCAGAGCGAGTGTGTATCGACGCCTTGGTGAACGCACGGCCCATAATTGGGTTTGGAGGCGGGTCCGTTATGATATGGGGAGGGATCTACAGCAATTTGACAACGAGGCATGGCAATTTAGATGCTCAAAGGTACGAGGTATTGAGACCAGTTGTGCTTCCTTTCGTTCAGCAACAGCTGCAGGGAATTGTTTTTCATCATGACAACGCAAGCCCGCACAAGACAAGACTGACAAATGCCTTCCTAGCCAACGCCAATATCGATGTATTGCCCTGGCCAGCGTATTCTCCCGACATGAATCCCATCAAGCACCTATGGGACCACCTGGATCGACAAATCAGGAGACGACCCGTACCCACTATCACGATCCAGCAACTGGAACAAGCTCTGATTCAAGAATGGCAGCAAATCCCACCACAGGTCATATGCCGCCTTACTTCCTCAATGCGTCGACGTGTTTGCCTGTATTAACGCCCATGGTCGTCATACCCGTTATTAAATTGACATTTCTTGTCATTTTGGAAATGAATTGCCTTGTTGATTTCTGGTGAAATTCAGTTTTTGATACCACCTGTCTTTTTTTGACAGTCATACGGTAATTTTTACTTTGTATCAAATGAAATTGTCTGCATATACTGAGGAACTGAATATTCTATTCAGAACTAAAAAGATTGCACATATATCTGCATTGGTTGTTATCTTATGTTAAAAAACTACACTGGGTACTTTCTTTTGGATATTAGTTTATATAACTTTTTTTTTTTTTTTTTATATCAAGATGCCGCTTTTTTTTTTTAAAAACTATAGACTTGTACAAGGTTGCACTATGTGTCTCAAGTTCAATTTTCTGAGTACTGTAAATCCACCTAGTTAAAGTATTATAAGCAATAGTTAGACCATATATCAGAAAAGCATTTAACCATTAAAGCAAATACTTTGTTAAAGGTTTCGTCTCTTGTATCCTTAATGAAGTTTAAATGAAACATGGTTCACTAAATGATACAGTTGTTCCAAATGCAGATATCTCGATAAAATAGATCGACATGCAATGTGCACAATTCTGAATGTAATACTTAATATCTATTGATATCTCCTGCACAACAACAAAAGTCAATGACCTCTCTCATGAGTGAGTGGGTAGGAGTTTTATGTCGCTTGAGCAATAATTCAGCCATAAGCACCGATCGTTCGTGGGCAAATTTATATGGACAGATCTAATCACTCGGCATTCAGGTTCATTCGCATTGACACATCACTGAATTAAATTCTGAGTAGCACGTTTCTCTGAAGTCGTATATCTACAAATTTTACCCAATGAATAAGCTTAATGTACCTTTAACTCATTTGAGGTCTTACAACCTTTTTAGTTGTTTCAGAGTCCCTCACATCATGACTCATAATTCAATCTTGACCAGCTGGTTCCACTGACGCTTGCTGATAAAGTTCACTGATTCAAAGTATTCACTTATATTATGAGATTGTACTTATTTACACGAGTAAAGGCATTGCATGTTATGTTCTTGTATTTGTTCCAGCTAATATTTATACTGGCAACTATGTTTGATAGTTTGATTCACTCAGTTGGAGTGCAATATAATTACATATATTTTCAATAACTATTGAAGGTTTCATCATGTCAATTGTTAGATGTTTAGCTGGTAAGAATTTCGCTTTGTCCCCTTAAAGATATGTTTGTACTAAAAGAGGAAGTCCCTGTCATAAGATCACAGACTTGTCTTTTATTCAATTCGAACAACCTGTCATAGGGGAATCATGTCAACATACACGACAACACCTGCTTTAAAAACAAAGATGTCTTCAGTCCGCTGTTCATTGAAATGTTTAGATGCATTGCGCAATGTATATTCCTGGTAGGTTATTTGAGAGATTAAAGTTGTAATATCAGTCGTATACAGATTTCTCGTGTCATGACCTTTTGTTATGCCCCCGAATCGGAGATTCCGGGGGAATATTGTTTTTCACCTGTCCGTCTGTCCGTTTGACCACAAAAACTTTAACCTTGGCCATAACTTTTGATTGGTCAGAGCTAGGTCATTGATACTTGACATATGGATCCCTTGTGATGAGACCTTTCAGATGACACCATGACATTTGACCTTGTGACCTTGACCTTGACACATCGAGCAGGATGCATCCGGGGTGCATTCGTGTTTCACAAACACATCTTGTTTATCATCTTCTTCAGTGTTAAACACTGATTTTCCAGGAGTTACAGTTATATTTTTGGTATTATGATCCCTTTACACTAGTGGTAAAGTGCAAACTTTGTGATAAACATTGACACACGAACATCTTACTCAATAGGATTCATAACGACAGTATATAGTAGAATGGAAGTAATGATAACTGGGGATTTTATTCGTGTCATGTTTTTACCATTGAGTTTAATAAAATCAGAACATCTTCATCATATTCTCGAACAAAAGACGTATATACATTTATCAGTGAGGTGACTATTAGTCACATATTTAAAGATGAATTTCAATAACATACTTTACATCATGATATGAAATAAAACTCTGATGTAATATTTTTTTAAAACAGGTTGTTATTTGTAATAAATTTTCCATTATCGTCGTCTGACTTTTAGTTGCACAAAAATCGCTTTGACATAAAGGGACTTTGATGCAATGAAAGAACGGATGATAAATCAGCAACCTATGCTACATGCATGCTAATGTTACATCTCATTTCCTGTCTAGCAGGACAGATCACCGTAATTTGATTCCTTTCGCTTTTGAATAGGGCCTGTAATTCCATATTCCATTTCCTCTTGATCGCCTGTGATCGGTTTCATATAGAAGAAAACCTTTCCAAGCTTTATGTGATTCCATCTTTAGATTCGTTTTGATCATCGTTTTTTACTTATTCAAATTTTGCACATGCCTTCTACCCTACTAGGAGGGGTGCAGTGCGAAGTTACAGCAAATTTCGTTAATATTTGAATTTTTTACATATTTCCATGTTTTGAACTTAGGCATTTTCCAATATCAGATTTGTCCGACCTATTACGGGAAAACTATTCATCCGATTGATTTCAAATTTTGCACATGTCTTCTTCCCTATTAGGAGGGGTGCGGTGCGAAATCAAAACTAAAATTGATACAGTTTTTTTTTTTTTTTTTTTTTTTACAAAGTTTCATATTTTTGATTAGTCATTTTTCTCAATTCCTCTTTGGGGGTGAAATGCTGTGCAAGAGATGACTACATTAAAAGTAAAAAATAATTTAGTTAGTCAGGGATGCACAGTCGGGGGAATTAGTGAGCCACGCTCACTTTTTTGCTTGTTATTAATGTGCTTATGGACCACCCACATAAGATAATGTGTGTCAAATACTTCCTTATCAAAAACACACTTTACCTTTGGATTGATCAGATGCAAGATGGAAGGAATTCTTAATATTATAGATTGCATTTCTGAAATTTGAATAAAATACACACACTTTTGAGATACAACCTGATATTAAATCGTAAGACATCATAATCGCTGATCTTGGTTTTATTGCAATTTGTGTTAAAATCAAAACTTATAGGAATTCATTTTAATGGCAATACCTCTATCCTCTTTGAACCAGACTTACGAAGCAAAGGTTCATTTCTTTCTTTTAAGTTTACTCAGAAGCATGAAATTCCACGAGGAAGAATATATATTTTCCCGTATTCTTGTCCGTTTGCTTCAGAATATCAATATGTATGGTTCCAATAGACACTTAAGTTTGCATTTGTTGTTGTTGTTCACGTTGTTTAATTGAGTAATGACGTGATTAGATGAGTCCTTGAAGCTGATACTGTTTTTCAAGATTTAAATATGGATATTTTGATTTGAACGAGTCATACAGAAAAAACAACTCAACTCAAATATCAAATTGGAAATGAAAATTAGTTGGACTAGAAAATAATGACATCAAACTTATCCAGGAGAGATTATATGTTCGAATTACTTTTTATCCTGTCTTTTACTTTTCATAATTACCATGACAAGTCTATTAATGGTTACCGTTATTGCTGATGAAACTGAAGAAATAAACAAAATTGAGTGTGTGACTTATTTGTAAAGCGTATTACAAAATTTAGAAATGAAATACATATGTAAAGGAGATTAAAGATACAAGTTTAAGAGCATCCCAGGTTTCTAGTTTCCAATGTGTATTTTTTATATAGCCTAATTTGTTTTTAAAGAAACTTGCGATGATATGCCAGAATAAACTTGGATGTCACAACAGCTGTCATTCTGTGAAAATAGAAAACCATGTTAAACATCATTTCATTGTAAAGAACATTGCATCTAGTTCAAACGCATTAAGTTGCTACATCCCTAAAGATGATTATGTTTACATTTGGGATACCACTGCAATATATCTAATGGAAATAACTTTGTCGTGAGCAAACAACTCAAACAGCACATGGTTGTTTAACAAGGATCAATAGCATTATTGCAAATTAGACATATAGAATACAGGGATTTACAAAAGAAGAGTTGATTTGAGATTCATGCCAAATAGAGTAAACTTTATGACATTTTAGAATGCAGGTTTTACTCCTTGTATATCAGGGTTATGCCTTTATAAAAATATAAAGGGATTATCAAGTGAAGAGTTGATTTCAGAATCATGCTTAAACTTATTTCACCTTCATGGCAATATCACTTTAAAGCTTATGAACCTTACAGCTTTTATTCCCGTTTTAGTATAGCTATCAAGTGCAATAACCTTGGGTTACAGGAAACTTAACAATCTAGAAATCTTCAACCAAAGCATTTTTCAATCATGAATTATATAAACCGAAGAAGAACATTTTGCACTACAAAGACTATCAAGCGCTTTCTCCAAGTTCTTGTTTATCTGTGAAAATCAGTTTGTTTTATCATAATACATTAGTTAAAACCTGCATTCGTTTACAAGCATTCGCTGTTGACAGCTTTTCCAATTGTTTATTTTATCGAGGTTGCTGAAATGATCTCTAACTTACTTTTTGTCCCTGTTTCCAAAATTTATGTTCCCATTTTTAGATGTATATCTACACTAATCATCATCACCACAGATTTAAATAACGTACATTTGCAGTTATACTTCCAGACAAAGAAGACTAACAAACAATGATTTAATATGATATATAATTTTATAAATCATAACATTTAATTCCAGTACACATACATTTGTTTTAAAAAGAGCATTCAACCAACCACAGCGTAATCGCCTAAAAATCTTTAAACTTCAATTTTTATCACCAATAACCAATACCAAGTTGATATTTTATTCAAACCCTGAATCAAAACCGTGTGTCTCAAATTGTCAGATTGTCTAAGATTCATTTTTTAAAGCTTTTATCCCCTCAAATTGTGGACAAACCGACTGAGATTTGGATAAATGGACTATGAATTAGCTTTATACAAATGGCATTCTTCACATAACACTTTGAAAGCTTGACATATGTATGTAAAGCAAGATGATGCTCTTTAAAACGTTTGAAATTTGATGGGTAATGCTACTTGATTAAAGCCATAGTGTCCATATCTCACACGTATGGTTTAGTTAGGAGGCAATATTAGATGTATTAGGTAGAAAATTAACTGTTTGAGATGACACAGAAACAGCTGTATCATCTACTATGTCAATCAAATTATAAAACAAAAAATATGCATGTTTAATCTTTATGTCTTGGCATCATGGAACTAACCCACTTCAGAAACTTCATCATTACGTGAGTTGAATAATGATGAACAAATTAAAAAATGTTCATCATATTTCATGTCCACAGGATCAACATTATTTCTCTCCATTCTGATGATTGATCTCTGACGGATGTAGTAACACGAAAGGTTTGTTTTACATAAAATGATCTGCAGGCGGGAAAAAGGTTAAAGGCGGCTCTTCTTTGTCACTAAATGAAACTTTACAAGTTTCTTTATAAAGAATAATAACAAAATTGACTTAACAACACCTACGTAACCGAAATCTAAACTTCCCTCTAAAAAGAGCGATTTTAATTACATCAAAATGATTTACTTTCAAAGTTTGAACTTTAGTTTTTAATAGTATCTTTCATGAAATGAAGTTTTTTAAGACATTTCATACAATGCAAAACACAACAAAAAGAATTTGTTATTTTAATTATTCTGCTCATGTAACAAGCCCTGAACATGTTAAAACGTCTTTGCCAATTAAAATGCTGAGATTTCAAATGCAGTTCACATCAAATATTGACTTTTTCGACAATAGAACTTTCTGCAGTTATCACAATAACAACATATGTATGCTTCTTTCAAATTAATCAAAATACTTTTATGCAATTCAGCATTTTATTTTCAATTCCAAACATGTTTATATAAGTATTGAAACTGTTACCTTTCCTTATCTACAGTTGTCCTACCAATTAAGCAAATCAAGATATGAATGGGAGTTTGTAGGGGAGTTGTTCTTTATTTGGAATAGAGGTTAATTGCTCGATTTCCAGTAATGAAGAGCTGGGAACGTTACTTTAAAAATGAATTCAGATTTAACAGAGATCTAGTGTAGTGATAACTATATTTTCATAATTAAGAACAGAAGTTTGAATTTCTGATTTCATAAATCACTGTATGATGAAAATATACTTCATGAAGAAGAGAAGACAGAATAGGTAATAAATCAACGCCCTAAACTAGATAAATGCTATTTTCATATCTTATTATCCTTTTAACCAAGGCAGATGACGATAAATCGATTCCCTTTTCTTCCAAAGTCACTGTTATTCCGTATTTAATTACCTTCTGTAAAACTATGAAAAGGTAGAAAAACTTTTAAAGCTTCATTTAATTTAATCTTTTGAGATGTATACACATTACATACATATGAATAATAATAATATTAATGATATGATGTGTAAATGAAACAGACGGGCATGTTAAGGCTATTTTTTTATAAAATCAAATGATTTTTACTATTCAGGGACGTTGTTATTTGAATAAATGGAACGATTGTCCTTCATGTTTGAGCGAAAGTAGTATTCTTTGTCTGGCTAAGTTGACATGCAGATTTCATAAAAAATCAAAATATGATTATGTTTTATTTTGCAATTCATTTCATTCCTCAAATCTATTGAAGATATGCAAAAAACATTCTTCTTAAAATTTCGTTTGGATTTAAAGATAGAGTCAGCATCTCAAAGGTTAGGGAGTTTTTTTTAAAATAAAAATTTATGTTTAACGATAAAGCATGACAAAAAGTGGGAGTTTATCTTGGTAAAAGATAGATTGTGTCGTAATACTGAGCAATTCTCTATTACCTTCAAACCACAAAAAACTATACTCAGTCTTTAATAGCTCAATGTTTCTTCAGAAGCTTGAAATTGCTGTAGAGATAAGTATATGTTTCTTAACACTTCTCTGCTTTGCTGGTATAGCAATTTCATGGCCTTAAATTACATTGATTTATTTCCTTTATTTTTGTGTTCAGCTAATTCAATTGTATGAGGACATGATTAGATAAGACGCATGAATTGTAATTTGTCAACAAATTGCGCACAATGTATGCTTCTTTAAGTTTACACATAGTGGGAAAATGGGAAAGTTTAATGTTTCATACAAGAGACTATAATGCTATAAATATGTGTCACATTGTATATATCATGTTTAACAACGGACGAAACGAAGTTCCATTATCAAATCTGTCAGTTTTGCATGTCCTTCATTCTTTCATTTTCCTAGGACGCCATCTTAATCTTACTTACAGAAGCAGCCTAAGATATTAGAGTATATTTATGTACATCGAGATTTTCAATTAGAGAATAACGTAATTTGTCCAAAAAAAACAGTTACAGTTACGCATATAGTTAAGCTTCTCATGGGGTACATCACAGTCCTGGTTGACATATATCATTCAATATTCATGTAATGTTAAACAAAAAGAATTTACTCAAAATTGTAATTCCGTAATGACTATCTCCTCGAGTTAAATTGTAACAAAACACACACACACACACAAAAACAGAACATGTTAAACAATATATTTCACTGGCATCGTTTGTCGATGTCAACGAAGTGTGAATATTATGCATATATATTTCTCAAATAAAGGCACGTCAAGTCTTTTTAGATTTGCATAAAATACTATATTTACTATAAACAGTTGGGAGACAAAAGGCAGACGAATTATTTATTCCTTTATGTATCTTAATACCATTTACCAATACACTATAGATCTGTATGGGCATTTATGATGCAGCACTTTGAGTTTTTGATGAAGATATGAATTCATAAATGCTGAAAATGTACAAAGAAGTGATCATAAATGCAAGTTAATATCCACTGAAATAGAGGGACTTATAATATTCATTTTAGACATAGTTTTGAATTCTATTTTCAACTTGCAAGCAAATGCACTATATCTCACTATGTTGTTTGTCAAAATGTAATTTCGTATTCTAATTAACAGTTTTCGTTTAGGTTAATTTCATTGTGTAGTGAACGAAATTCAATTGAATGATCAGATAAGAATAAACACAATTCCATCTTTGTTCCTTTTTTCCTGTCCAATTATGAGACTGACATGTGCAGCTGGAGAGTTCATCAACTAAAAGTGTTTAATCTTTATAATTGATTAAACAACTTTGAGAGTTAGGAATTTATACTTAAAACAGGTCATACTGGAGAACGAATATTCAACCAAGGAACTACATCCTTCACATGTTATACAGTGTCCCATGAACATGCTATACCGAAGTAAAAAACGGTTAACACTACTTTTTGTTTTAATGCATTAAATATTAAAAGGGCATGTGATGCATGTGATAATCGCAATTTCATAATAATACATGTTGTTTAGTAATTTGAATTTTTTTGGTGGTGTCTGGTTTTTGTCTTATCTTAATATGTTTGTTTAATGTAGGTAGGGGTTAATTTTATACTAGCATGCTCCCAACAATATATCAAATGTTGTAAGCTAGTGAAACATAATGATCATTTATTATATAATTAGCAATCAAATATAGGATTTAACAGCGAATGGATAAGTGGAGTTGCTAGCTGGCAGTCATCACAACAGAAAACTTTGTCTGACAAGAGTTACTGCGTTTTATTATGCGTTTTATGATCTTAAAATCATATAATAAATAGACTATTTCTCTGTTTTCGCTCGTGAAGTGTGAATGACTATTAGAAATAACTATGTACTTTTTGTAATTTTAATGTAATACAATGAAAAATTTTCTTCTGTCACACTCTGATAGAATTAATTCACTTTAAAGCTATTCAAAGCATTATAATGGATTCGGAATTTAGATCTTCAAAACTGCTTCCTGATGATATAATGAAATGATATTACTATGCAAATATCTATCTCAAATATTTTTTAGCTTCAATGAATGGCAACAATAGCCCTGATGTCCACTCTAACATAACATTGCATCATGCAAGTGCCATCATACAAACACAATCGGGCACTAAAATGTTTTGTACCGGCGGATAGCAAGCACTAGAAAAATATTGTACGGGTATTGTGACACTTCATTAGTGTTTGAAAACGACCTAGTATTTGCAAATCATTACACTCTCCCTAAAGGCTTCTAGCATTAACTATGTTCACGGTTGTTCAAATATGAGAGTTATGATTGGATAACTTTGCCTACCCCAAATGCGGAAATGTAATTTGTTTCCAAGATTTCAGTTAAATTGAAGCTTGATAAAAGCTGTCTGGGCATAAAGGCTTATATTTAGGCCAAATTTACTAAAATAGAACAAGTAATTTGAAAGTTTTCTGTTAGCGTATAGCGTGTTGAATTACTGATCCATTTTGATTAAATGGTAATTGTTTAACGTTTTTATAAAACTTCGAATACCAATTCTTGATAGTAAACACATTTTTATCATTATCCTTTTTCATCTACCTCTTTGTGCTGAGTTAAGAAGAGAAGTTTAATACTTTTGACATTTTCAGTGCAAAACCAACCCAATGTACAACCTGGCTTCAAGATGACAATATTATATGTCAATAATATCTTGAAAAATACAATTGTTTTACAACTACATGCCTTATGGTAGGTTAAAAAGCGCCCATGGCTGTGTTTTACATTGTTCAGGAACAATACATGCCTTCAGTGCTTGAAGAGTGAATTTGTCTTCTTAAATGTTTCATTTAAGATTTATTTTAACACATATTCGTTTTCAAAATTGAACCGAAAATTAATGTTAGAGAAGGGTACTGAAAAAAACTACATATATTCATGATAATAAAGTTGTAATATAGTATAAAGATAATTCGAAAATATGTATTTTAAATGCTAATAAGTTGAATAAGGCAAATGCTGTTAAATGAAACAAAACAGTTATCTGTTTCATGCTCAAGTAAATTCAAAATTACCTCAATACATGTTATAACAAGCTTCTAAAGTTTCAATTGAATTCTTAAAAGGCTGTTCCAATGTTGAACGATTCAATTACTTATTAGAAAGAACTTATTACTCAAAAATATGAGTTATTGAATTAATACGAATCATTCGAATTTGTATACATGTAAGCTAGTGTAAATGATTAACTTCAGTTGGCCTGTGATTAATCCAACTAGTGGATTTCATATAGCCATAAAGATCTTGTTTATTTTGAATGGATGCAACATCATCAACATCAACAACAAAATAAACAGTTCGTCTTATGATGAGAACAGGTTACACAAATAAAAACAAGTGGGCTCCAAAAGAATTCTTGGGTAATGTCACTGAGTTTTATGTGCAAACATTACCTTGTGACCATTCTGTGCTCAGGAATATTCTCATACAGATGTCTGACGATTGTGAGTTCTTTCAACGTTTTATTTATTCAAAAATAAGAATGATACTAAAAATTGGTATCAAGAATATATTCATACACCAAAATGTTGTGTACGGTGGGTGGATAATTTATTTAGTTTAATCATTCAAATTGAAGTGTAAGTGGTACAAAGTAACTATTTGAAGAGAAAAAATACAGGTTTGTTTAAGAGATGAACCATTTGTTCATAACCGCCACAATGTATTAATAAATTTATGCTTAAGTGTTAAGCTTTGAACAAATAAGGATATTGTACAGAGCATAAGCTGTACACAAATCCCTAAAGATGGTTATGATTTCAGTTGGATAACACAGCAACATTACTAATGGAAGTAAATTTGTCGTGCATCGAAATTACTTAAGTGTCATTGGGTTGTTGATAGGGATTTATAACATTATTGTAGTTTAGCTGACATAAAAATATATTACACCTACAAGGATTATCAAAGGAAGAGTTAATTTGAGATTCATGCCAAAATGTAGTAAATCTTTCTTTGTAACAACAGTTTATGACATTTTAAAACGCAGATTTATTCCTGCTATAACACAGTATTTAAAGTCCCCACACAAAAACTGGTGTTACATCTGGAGGGATTTTCATGTGAAGAATTGATTTCAAAATCATGCTTTTAAGTTTTATCTTTCATGGCAACAACACATAAAGGCTTACAAGCCTTAACTTTAATACTTCCTTTAGTATTGCTATCAAATGCAAGAACTAGGGGTTATAGGAAAACTTTACAATTGAGAAATCCTCAACCAAGCAAGTTTCATGCATAAATAACATAAACTTTACATTAACTTTACAAAGACCATTTACCACTTTCTCCGCAATCTTTTTTTAAAATTTCAATTTGATTGATAATTGCATAAACCAACTGAAATTTGGATGAATCGACTGTGAATTAGCTTTATACAAATGGGCACTTTTAACACAACACTTTAAAAGACAAATCTCTTGTCTTTTGCTGGGTAGTTAGATGCATTAGGTAGAAAGGAGCTAATGAAATGCAGCTTTCTGTTTAACAGTACAGAACAATCAGCTTTATAAAGTGGAAAAAGAGAATCGAAACTTATCCAATCAGATTATAAAACAAAAACGTTTGGCATTAAATCTAATTTCTAGGCATCGTGCAATCCACCCACAAGATACTTCAATATTACGCGAGTTGAATAAAGGTGTACACAACATTATTCATCAAATTACATTAATGGTATTATATGCCCAAAGGATAACTCATTATTTCTCTGCTGATGATTCATCTCTGACAGGGTCATATTGCATCAATGTTTTAAGGTGACAGAGGTTAAAGTGTGTTCAGGTTGTATCTGATGGACACTGTACAAGTCTTCTCTGTTGCATATATTTGCACTTACTTTAATCTTTAGCATACATTCTGTGATATACATATAGCAGAAATTTGATAAGTTAATTAAAGTTTTAGAAAGAAATAATTAAATAATCATAATTGCGTTCGAGCTTTTTATGCATTATATTATTCTTTTCTTTATATAATACGTTGATACCTTCCTCAAGTTCCTTATGTATTGAACACATGAGCTGGTCTTTCGTCATAAATTCGTCATTGTATTGATTAAATGCTAATTTTCTCATATAAATGATAAATGATATTTTTCTTTTAAAGTTTGATTCATTATGATTCTTTAAATGATTCTGAATGACTGCTTTACTTTCAAAAAAACAGGATAAAAAAATGGTAATGAAATAGTGTTATTGTTATTTTAGTTTGATATATCATAATTCTAAACAATTTAAAAGTTAATAAACTTGGCTTTATTTCAAATACAGGATTATATATTAGTTTAATTTAGTTTAAAACCATCCAACAACCAATACATAGAGGTTAGAATTGCTATTCATTATTCAGGAAGCTTACGGAATGTCTGATGTTAAATGGAATCAACTGTCAAGTATTAGACTTATGCAAATGACCACTATCGCAAAGACATTTCAAGTATAGTAATATCCCCCTAACCACTCTGCGACCATTGAAACGTCATCAGGTTAGTAATGACGATAGTAAAAGCTCTACGATATGGACTATGTTGATTGAACACTGACTGAGAAAATCCATCATAATTTTTTCGCTGACTTAGCATCAAGAACTATTTTCATCCGAATGATTTCTCTATTTAACCAGAAACGACCTTATAAGCTGGCTTTTTTTCAACTTTTTTTCAAATATTGTAAGGGGAAAGGTTTGTATTGCATAAAATGTTCAGCAGCAAAACTAAAGAGTTCTTTTCTTTTTCACAAAATGAAAGTTTCACTGTAAAGGATAATATCAAAATTGACTTAACATACACCTATAGCTACGTCATCGAAATTTAAACGCTCCTTTACAACACGAGAGATTTTAAAGACATTATAATGATCTAGAATCAAAGTTTGAACTTTAGTTTTTAACTTTATCTTTCATGAAATTAAGTTTTTGAAGATTTTTGCTTCCATTCAAATCACGACATTAAGAATATGTTACTTATTATGTTATTATGTTAATTATTTTGTTCAGGTTAAGTTTTTATAAAAATGCTGTCAGGGTAAATGCATTTCACATCAAATATCTCAGTGGAAAGACGTGCTTAACAATATGACTTTTTGTATTTATTCAAATATCAATATAAGCATGTTTCTTTTCAAAATACCACCACTGGACTCAATTCCTTGATGCGGTGTGGTGGTTTGTGGGCTTCGGCTACCCATGCTTCATTAGGGTCACCAAAGCTGGACAGGTCAACGGGTAAATACCTGACCAAATTTGAGTCGTTCTAAAACCTGCTGTCTTCCTTTCACTGTGCCTTTCCTTCTGTCTGTTCCTTCATCCTGTTGATCTGCTTTCTCTTCGATCTGTCTACTCTCATTTGGATGGGAACATCCGCATGTAAAATAGCTGTTAATATTGCTGACAACACGTTAAACTCACTCACATTTTAAAAAATATTCAGCATTTGATTATGAATTCAAAACACGTTCATAAAAGTCATAAAACGGTTACTTTACCTCATTTCCCCTTCCATGCAACAAATTAAGGAGGTTGGATACAAAGTAACGAGGTATTACAAGAGTGCTATCTGGCCTCATTTCTCAAAATATGTCTTGAATCTAATTATGTAAAAATACCACGTCACCACAGTATTTGTTCCAAAAGTACCCTCCCGTTAGCACACCCAATGATGAAACAGTTTAATAAGACTATTTTAAAAGTTTATTTGTGAATAAAGTTGTTAATTTAATGTTTTCAGTATAAAAAATACATTAATGCAGAAAAAGTAACTTGAAGTAATCCTTGACCTCTGACTTCAGTCTCTTTCCACAAAGTTATAAAATGTTGATACTACCTCTGTTCTAATAAGACCAAATCCGTGAGTTCCGGTAGTTTCCCCTGGCAGACAAACTTTGCACCACAATCCATTTGAACGCTTCTCGCATGGCAAGGGTGGTTATTCACAATGCTTTTGCCATGATTCAGTGGCCAAAATGATGATTTAAAAACAGCATCGCTGATTACATGAATAACTTTAATTGCCTTCAATCATCCATCTCCCATTCTAGCCCACAAAATCAGCGTAATAGAGGCTGTATCAACATTCCATGACAGCTAATCACGCGTTTCCGGAGTCTACTCTATAATTGCATGACATATGTTTAGATGTCTTTATACTTAAATTTACTTTCAATTCCTTAAATAATGTAAATGTTTGCATGCTGAGAACATAAAGAAATAAAATTATGCTTGATTTGAAAATGACCAGAATATTTGATACAATGAGTTATAATGACGCATAACAGAAAAAGTATCTCCTTTAACATACACAATTAACACAAACGATTTCAAAGAAAGTTGCATAACATGGTCAAGGAAAAGTTAAAAATGAATTTTGATGTTTATCTCGGCCGAGAATGTAAGTTTTATTTACAATTTTTATGTTTGACAACGGAAGAAAGTAAGTTCCATTATCAAATATGTCAGTTTTGTATGTTCTTCATTCTTTCTTTTGCCTTGGACGCCATCTAAATCTTACTGACAGAAATAGCCTTAGATATTAGAGAATGTTTATGTACCTCAGGATTTTCAATTAGAGTCTACAAAAAGACAGTTACAGTTACTCATATGGTTAATTATAAGATTTTCTTGGAATATATCACAGTCCTGACTTACATATCAATATTCTTGTTATGTTTAAATAAAAAGATATCAATCAGTTCATCAAAAGCGTAATTTCATAATGATTCATAATCTCCTCGTGTTCACATTGCCGCAAATCACTATTATGTTTCACTAGCATCGTTTGTTGGTGTCAACGAATTGCATATATTTCACATAGAATGTATATTTATTTTCCAAATTCAGACAATTAAATTGTCTTTAGTTTCGGATAAAATACTCAATTTAGTATTAACAATAGGGTGACTAAAAGCAGACGTATTGAGATACCTTTCTGGACACTTAATATAATTTTTATGTTCCTTTCTCTATCTTGATACCATTTACCAATACACTGTAGGGCTTTATGGGCCATTTTATGCAGCACTTTGATTCCATTTTAACTGTATTCGTCTAAGGTCAGTGGTAATGGTGGACACATTAAAACAGACTATTGATACATGTGCACGTGCTTCTTTGGGTTGTAGATGAGGATGAGAACGCAATCATGCTGAAAATGTACAAAGAAAGGATCATTAATGCAGGTTTATTTCCACTCTGAAATAGAAGGAATCGAAGATATCCATAATTTTTAAGCATTCAAGCAAATGATTCTCTGAACTAATTAGCAGCCCCGTCTAAGGACGGGGCTGCTATCAGTTTTTGTGAAGTTTCCATCGCCGCCGCCGCCGCCGCCCTCGAACTACTAGCTATAACTTTTTTCCACTAACCTTTCCAGAACTCTTATTCATACCTTATTACTCATACCTCGGGGGAACGATTTTGACACGTTCACTTTCAAGGTCAAAGGTCAAGGTCACGAGATATGTATTCACTCTAAGAATTCCTTGTAAACGTGATAACTCGAAAAGTTTTTGTGCTATGAAGCTCTTACTTGGTATATATCATCCCTGGAAAAGTAAAAAAATTTGAAAAGGTTTTGGCTACAATCCGTCAAAGGTCAAGGTCACAGCAAGGTCATGACGTAAGCATGTTTTAGCGAAAATGCTTTATTTTAACTATGAACACTTTTAATCAATACATGATTGTTATACTCAATAAAAAGTGTTCAATGATCGTGTGACCTTGAAGGTCAAAGGTCAAGGTCATGAGATATGAGTTATTACAAAATGCACTAAATTTGGGTATAACTTTATCCCATTTAGCTTTTCAGAACTCATGAACATGTCTTAATGTTAATACTTCCAGGGATTCATTATGACATGTTCACTTTCAAGTTCAAAGGTCAAGGTCACGAGTTATAAAATCACCGCAAAATTCCTTGTAAACGCGATAACTTGAAAAGTTTTTGTGCTATGAAGCTCTAACTTGGTATATATCATCCTTGGAAAAGTAAAAAAAATTGAAAAGGTTTCGGCTACAATCCGTCAAAGGTCAAGGTCACATCAAGGTCATGACTTAAGCATGGTTTAGCGAAAATGCTTTATTTTAACTATGATCACTTTTAATCAATACATGATTGTTATACTCAATAAAAAGTGTTCAATTATTGTGTGCCCTTGAAGGTCAAAGGTCAAGGTCATGAGATATGAGTTATTGCAATACCTTGTAAACACAATAACTTGAAAAGTTTTGTGCTATGAAGTTTAGATTTTGTATATATTATCTCTTGAGAAGAACAACATTTCAAAAAGTTTTGGGTACGAACTGTCAAAGGTCAAGGTCACAGCAAGGTCAACATATATGGAGAAAATGGATTAATTTAATTTTAACATTTTATTTCATTACAATAATGTTATACTCAATGAAATGTGTTCATTGATTGTGTGACCTTGAGTGTCAACGGTCAAGGTCACGAGAAAATTCACAATTTGGTGAGGCCTGTAAAAGGCGGAACAGGGTAAGGCGAAACCCCAAGTTCCGGGGCTGCTCTGCTTTTGCGGTATCCCGCAAACGCTAATCTAGTTATTCTAATTTTTATAATTTAGATAGGAGAATCTGGATATAGAGTACAATGTATTTAGAAAATATTTGAAATAACCACAAAGTTATGAAGGAAACTGTTATTCAAAGTAATACATCTAGCTACTTTTATCCCATCTTAAATCAAAAGTAAAATGGTTAATTTTTTTAACCTCTAACTTCGTTGTTTTTAAATTTTAATTTCTCATTCTACTTTGCAGTTTTCAATTAGGTTGATTTGAATAGTTGTGAAGGAAATTCAATTGATTAGGGACATGATCAGATAAGCCATAAACAAAATTGCAAAACAAAAATATACTTGATTAAACAATTTTTAGAGTTAGAAAGGTCATACTGGAGCAGGAATATAGTCATCCCAGGAAATAAATCCTTCATATATCATGCAGTGACTCGTTAACATGCTATATCGAAGGACAAAACGGTTTAAACTACAATTGGTTCGATGCATGCCATTTCTGAAAGATATGTGATGCATGTGACCGTCGAAAGTTCACAATAACACATGTCTGTAGAAAAATATTTTGGTGTCAGTTCTTTAGTCCAATCAAAACATCGTTGCTTAATGTAAGCAGGGGTAAAGAACTGAATTTTTACTAACATGATTCCCAAAATATTTCAATTGTTTAGATCGAGTGAAATATTCATTTCAACATAAAATATATCAAACATGTCTATGAATATTTATTATTAATATTTGTGACTAACTATTAACCTCTTCTACTTCTAGCTTTATTGTAGAGTATGACATACAGACCTGGAAATATTTGTAATTGAAAATCATGTTT
Organism: Steromphala cineraria; assembly: GCA_916613615.1. NCBI lineage: Eukaryota > Metazoa > Mollusca > Gastropoda > Trochida > Trochidae > Steromphala > Steromphala cineraria. The sequence continues at coordinate 65,130,658 of OU744722.1, read as the reverse complement.
GATCAGACCAATGAAGGTTCAATCTCAATAATAACACCATAAAGGCTCTATAAAACTATATTGACTATCAAAGCTACACAAAGAAAAGTCGGATAAGAAGCACTAGAAAGTCCAGAGAAGTGTACTGCTACCTTGAATAAGTGCTTGAAATGGACGTTGTATCTCCAAATCGTTAGAATCTTACTAAGAGTAGGCAATAAAATATAATTAACTATGTACTTTTTGTAATTTTCATATAATACAATGATCAATCTGTTACACTCAAATAGAATGTTTTCAGTTAATAACTTCTTCAAGCATTATACTGGATAAGGAATATCGACTTCCAAAACTTTTCCAATATATAGTATGAAATAAAAGTCCTTGTCAAATAGCATTTCAAATCTAAAGAGTAATTAGGAGATAAACCTACTGTGTTTTTTAATTTTCGTGGTCTAACGTAGATTCGATACCTGTTGATGTCATTCGGAGCCGAACGCGTAACCTGTAGTTTTAGAATTTTATAACTTTTCCGCTTATATTGTATTTTGGTCAATAATGCAGTTTGTGAACATTAACCCTCTAACTGCCAAGGTCAAGATTTCAACCTAAGCATGCATCAAGAATTGTGCAGCAGTTTTATTGAGCCAGCTGCCTATTGTGATAGAATTTTGCTCTACCTTGGAAATTGTTTCTTCCCGGAGGAATGATAGATGTCACTTTTATTACTAATCATCTACACATCCTAACCGGGAACTTGCTACGTAATGGCTGATATGGCTTAACTCCTTTGCCCATGTCACTATTTGCCTGAAATTTTAAGAATGATTTCCGACGATTAATGACGATCCTCGAAATACTTTTTATTTCTCTCCTCGATTCATTTACATAGAAACTGTGATACCAAACTCAATATCAAAATGAATCACATGATCAAAGTCAATATGCTTTTGTGAATTTTCATCTTTATCAGCATAACTGAACACACAGTGGCCAATTCGTCAGTCAATAATTTGAAGTTCAAGAATATATAACTAGAGTGTAATTGAACCTCGCAAGGACTATGTTGAGAAACAACCTGAGATTAAGTACCGAATCGACTAATTCCATGTGACATCGTGACGGAAAACTTGAAACATAACAAGACGATATGAACAGACTACCATGCTATGGTCGATGGGGCGTTCCTTGCTGTCCTTACCAACATTTGACATTTCAACTTTCCAAGGTGATCACAATTGGGTTAAACTTTCATTGTTTTTTCTCCCTAGACTTCAATATTTTTTATAATTGCATATCTTTTAAGTTACATGCTTAAACCTTTATTGTTGTGTAACTCTTTACATTTGCAGACAATTGGGTTAAACTCCCCAGGATGTTACTAGGCTATAAATAACACCTTTTATATTTTCAGATCTTTTATTTACATGCTAACACATTCATTGTTATCTAACTCTTACATTTGCAGAAATATGGCCTATCCCCATTCCCCTATTTTCCTGGTATCCCACTATAAATTACCTACAATTTTAATTGAATTTATGCATACCTTATCACCATTGATGCTTTTGGTGGGGAATTCTTGTATAGACAAGAATCTTTGGCGTGGAGTCTGGGGACCAAATGCATCCCTGGCAGTATTTTACCTCCAAATACCCTTCCTGCTAATTCCCCATCTACACCAGTCAGTGTAAAACTCCTGCTGGTCCTCCCTCTCATCTATTTCCAGATACTACCAGGGTGCATCCATATCTCTTATATTGCTTTTGCTCTTATATTGCTTTTGTGGTCCTATCGATGTGACGGCCTCGTAGGTCCTGCTTTGAGCCCGGCCTCTCGATGTGATGGCCTCGGGGGTCGGTGCTCACGTTGCTTAAGCTTAAGCCGACCTTTCGACGTGATTTCCTCGGAGGTTGGTGTCCTATCAATGTGATTGCCTTGTGGGATTACCTGTGCTACGTTGCGACTCGTGATGCGAACCCCTCTCAAGTTAACAACTAGCACTCGTTTTTGGCTCATGCTTTTGGTGTCCTATCAATGTGACGGCCTTGTGGGATTACCTGTGCTACGTTGTGACTCGTGATGCGAACCCCTCTCAAGTTAACAACTAGCACTTGTTTTTGATCATGCTTTTGGTGTCCTATCAACGTGATTCCCTTGTGGGATTACCTGTGCTACGTTGCGACTCGTGATGCGAACCCCTCTCAAGTTAACAACTAGCACTTGATTTTTAGGGCTGCCATTACAACCTTATGGCCGGTAACCCTATACTTTTCTTATTGTTTTTTTGTGTCCCTAGACTTCCATTGCCTTTTGTTTTACAAAATAAACTGCGCCCATTACCTCCAATCCCTTTCATAATTTTCTAATATTGTCCACTAATAATAAAATTTATCAGCCAGTGAATACCATGATAAATTTATTTATTAGCGGCAAACAACACATTTGCTTGCTGAGAGTTATTCCCCTTGCTCACTATATAAATCATGACGCGCGTTTGCGCTCTTCCTTTTCAGATCGTCTGTTGTCAGTGCAACATCTTTCACCCAGCCCTCCCGCCCATTATGTCCAATGTACTGCTGTTTCTTGTGTCTGCTTTCAGTGTTTGTCCAATGGTCATCCCGATGATGAGCAAGCCCTCGAAGGATCAAGTTCACCCAAGGTTTTCTTCGATGGTCACCCCGATGATGAGCAAGCCTCGAAGGATCAAGTTCACCCAAGGTTTTCTTCGATGGTCATCCCGATGATGAGCAAGCCCTTGTAGGATCAAGTTCACCCGGGGTTTGTTCGATGGTCATCCCGATGATGAGCAAGCCATCGTAGGATCGAGTTCACCTGGGATTGGTTCGATGGTCATCCAATGGTGGGCAAGCCCTCGTAGGATAAAGTTCAATTGGGTACTCTCTTCCTGTGACTTAACTGTTCTACAGCCAGTGAATCGGGGACATTGTTTTGACCCGACAATACCATGTCAATACCATATCAGACAGAAGGGTGTTTCTTTTACAGACAATAATTTAAATTAAATTACCATCAACTTGATTTACTCAGGCAACGGGACGTCTTTAATAACTCTTTATCATTATTTACATCCTCCAAGTGTTAAAGTAAAATCGGTGCAGTCCATGTTATTAAATTGTGGAGTCTGGGGACCAAATGCATCCCTGGCAGTATTTTACCTCCAAATACCCTTCCTGCTAATTCTCCATCTACACCAGTCAGTGTAAAACTCCTGCTGGTCCTCCCTCTCATCTATTTCCAGATACTACCAGGGTGCATCCATATCTCTTATATTGCTTTTGCTCTTATATTGCTTTTGTGGTCCTATCGATGTGACGGCCTCGTAGGTCCTGCTTTGAGCCCGGCCTCTCGATGTGATGGCCTCGGGGGTCGGTGCTCACGTTGCTTAAGCTTAAGCCGACCTTTCGACGTGATTTCCTCGGAGGTTGGTGTCCTATCAATGTGATTGCCTTGTGGGATTACCTGTGCTACGTTGCGACTCGTGATGCGAACCCCTCTCAAGTTAACAACTAGCACTCGTTTTTGGCTCATGCTTTTGGTGTCCTATCAATGTGACGGCCTTGTGGGATTACCTGTGCTACGTTGTGACTCGTGATGCGAACCCCTCTCAAGTTAACAACTAGCACTTGTTTTTGATCATGCTTTTGGTGTCCTATCAACGTGATTCCCTTGTGGGATTACCTGTGCTACGTTGCGACTCGTGATGCGAACCCCTCTCAAGTTAACAACTAGCACTTGATTTTTAGGGCTGCCATTACAACCTTATGGCCGGTAACCCTATACTTTTCTTATTGTTTTTTTTGTGTCCCTAGACTTCCATTGCCTTTTGTTTTACAAAATAAACTGCGCCCATTACCTCCAATCCCTTTCATAATTTTCTAATATTGTCCACTAATAATACAATGATCAATCTGTTACACTCAAATAGAATGTTTTCAGTTAATAACTTCTTCAAGCATTATACTGGATAAGGAATATCGACTTCCAAAACTTTTCCAATATATAGTATGAAATAAAAGTCCTTGTCAAATAGCATTTCAAATCTAAAGAGTAATTAGGAGATAAACCTACTGTGTTTTTTAATTTTCGTGGTCTAACGTAGATTCGATACCTGTTGATGTCATTCGGAGCCGAACGCGTAAGCGTGAGGCTTCGAATGTAACATCAACGGTATCGAATCTACGTTAAACCACGAAAATTATAAAACACAGTAGGTTTATCTCCATTCTACCATGACGAGTTTTTATAGCGTTTTAAATATACTTTCTTTTCTACCGCGTAACGTCAGTTGTCCTTCGGTCAACACTGTGACGTCATAATGTCTTGTGCTTATGACGTCAAGGGTTGACGTCACTGTTGACATCGCTCAAACCAAAACCGGTTGTGGTAGCTTATTGATCTAAATTCAGCCTTTCGCTTAAAATTACACATTACTACAAATTTCCTGGATATAAACATGCACGATATTGATGCGAACCAAACTCTCATTATATAAAAGTACGGGTAGTACAATGATAAAAGACTTTTAGTTAGTATTCAGACGAAACAACTGCCGAAGCGTACGGTGACTGTATGCATGTCGACTCGTTCGTTTCTATGGCAGTGTGTATCAAACCGCGGTGAATCGGCCGTCATAAAAATCGTGTTCGAACGTAGGTTCGACCATAGAAATAAACCAATGAAATTCGAGGATTTTGAAATGTCATGGTAGAATATTTGTTTGCTTTTTACCTCTGTAGGCCAATAAGAGGCACATGCATCTATTTCAGTTTCAATGAATGTCAAGGATAGCCTTGTAATCCACTCTTACATCTAGTGCTCTTGTTTAATCGCAAATTGGAAAGCACTGGAAAGGTTTTGTAAGTGTATTATGACACTGGATAAATGTTTTCAAACGGCATGGCATTGAGCACTGGTGTTTGCAAATCATTAGACTCCCCCTATATTTAGAGAAATTGCTTCTAGAATTAACTATCTTAACCTGTATCAACATCAATTATCCATTGTATGAACATTATCTTTCTGTACATCATATTATCACAACTATATCATGCTCTGTACATCATTTTATAAACAACTCACTATTTATTAAGTGTAACAACATCTTGTATATATAAATATCTTCTTTACTTCATCACCTGTATCACTTGCTTGAGAACGACATAAAACTTCTATGTCGAAACGTCGCAAACTTGAATAAAGAAGTTGTATATCCATAATATTGTTTTCATCTTCTTCAAGTTGAAAGTTGTTTGAATAATTTATACATTTTATTTTAAAAGTGTAATTGTTACACCTTTTTTTTTAAATCTAAATAACAATTCTTAATATAGAATAATTCAAAACAAATTCATTTCAGTTAAAGTATTCATAACAGTATTTTGCATTTCATTTATATCTTTTTGAGCAAAGTTAAATAAATAGTTTTAATACTTTTGACATTTTCAGCGCAAACCCAGCTCCAAGGCACAAGATAAGTTTTGATTCTTCCATTGAATCAATTTCCTTGTTTCTACATAGCTTCAAGGTGAAAACATTATGTGTCAACATTATCTTTAAAACTTTAATTGATTTACAACTGCAGGCCACAGGGTACAATTATTTGCTATGTATCAGAAACTTCATCTTTCAACGGCAAAAATGTTTTTAAGTTAAAAAGGGCCCAAGAATGTGTCTTACACAGTTCAGGAACGTCATTGCTTGCAGAGTGCATTCGTCTTCTTTAATATTCAATTGAGATTTTTTATCAAACAGTTATCTGTTTTTACACTGAATCAATTCTATAATGTCAATGTTATAGAGGGGTAACTGAACAAATATGTATATAAATGATAATACAGTTGTGAAATTTATTATTCAAGATTATTCAAAAGAAATATTTTCATTGTTTATTAGATAGAAGGTACATGATGTTAAATGAAACAAAAGAGTTGTCTGTTTCATGCTGGATTAAATTCAAAATAATCGGTTACCTCAATACAGGTTATAATCAGCTTTCAAATTTGATTTAAATTTTCAAAAGGCTGTTCAATAATAAATAATTTTGTTAACTTTTAAATGGTTATTATGTTAACAGCAGGAACTCAAAAAAAGTAATTGATTCATGAGAAAGACCCTTTTCTTCAAGTCACCATAAAACGTATTGTGGTAATGTAAAGTACTGTAATTTTGAAAACTGAATATAACTAAATCAAATATACATTCTTGAAAACATTTAAGCATAGCCAAACGAATAAATGCAATGATGTATTATTAGTTTCGTCTCCATGTTTTGGATTCAGTCTATCTATAGTTATCATTCCAATCTGCATACGGTCAATTCATTTTCCTTTAATTATATCCAACTAGTTAATGTATTATTTCCATAAAGATCTGTGTATTCTAAATTGATGCAAAAACATCATAAAGACAGATTTTATTAGTATATATAGCCCGGAGACCAATAGTACAATGTAAATGTATTTTGAAATTCATTTACATTGTACTATTGGTCTCCGGGCCATATATACTAATAAAATCAAAAACATCATAAACATTAACAACGAAAATAATGAACAGTGTGTCTACAGATGAAACAGGTTAATTAACTTAAAACAGCATTTTGATTTCTATCTCTTTGCTAATGACAATGTGTTTTGTTAGTGTGCAGCTATTACGCTGTGACCATTCTTTGCTCAAGGCTCGTCTCAGAGTGTTTTCTGACGACTATGAACTCTTTTAAAGTTTTATTCATTATGAAATAAGTATGTAAGTGAGAAGCGATCAAGCAGTAAGGATGACAGTTATGAGTTGATGATGTTTAAAATGTTTCTTTACATTACAAGCATTCGTGTAATTTTGACATGTGAATTTGACTTCGAAGAAAATATATGGTTGTTATAAGATTTTCCTTGAAAACCAGAATTTATATAATCGCTATTTTGGCCGAATTCGTGAGATGTTTTGAATTCATATAATTAATTATGCAATCTTCATTAGTTTCAAAGCCAAAAATAAGTGTTAAAACTCACGGAGTTGCTTTTTAAGTCTCTAAATGATTATGTTTACATTTTGGATAATACAGCAGTATAAAAAATGAAAGCAACTTTGCTGTGCATTAAAAATTGCTGAAATGTCACGGGGTTGTTTGAAAAGGATTTATACCATTATTGTTATTTTCCTAAAAACATGTTTAACCTACAGGCATTTTCAAATGAAGAGTTAGTTTGATTCATGCCAAAATGTTGCAAATATTTTGTAAAAACACTTTTTGACTTATCAAAACGTAAGAAAAGTAATCTACGACTTTTTGTAAGTGTTACAACTATATGTACATAGATTTTTAAATGAAGTGTTGATTTCAGATTCATGTATAAACATATTTTATCTTTCATGGCAACGTTTTAAAGGATTTTGAACCGTAGTTTTTGAATTGCTTTAGCATTGTTATCAAGTGCCAGTACCTTGTGTTTCAGGTAAAAATTACAATTGAGAAATATTCTACCAAAAGCAATTTTCAATCATAAATAACATTAACTGAAGGAAGCACTAACCTTTCAAACCTGAAAGATAATCAATCCTGTAATTCGCAAACTTGCTGCTTTTACGTGAAGAATCAGTTTGTTCTATTATAAAACAATATTATAATGATAATCGTAATTGTTTGCAAGCTTAAGTTGTTGACTGATTGTCATATATGTTATACTTCATCTAGAATGCTGATATCACCACTTATCTATTGTCGTCGTTTTCAAAATATTTGTGCACGTTACCTTCATAAAAGAAAACGCTCTTGAGAAATGTCAAAAATCAAAATGTTTACAGTATGTTTATACCCCCGCTTCGACCATTCCGTCCGTCCTTCCGTCAATCCAATTATCTCAAAAACCTAATACATGTATCTACTAAACATTGCACACTTGTTAAACATAACCTTGTTTACGTTTGGACCATTTTATGATTTTCTGGAATTCAATTTTTTGGGTCGTTTCATGAAAATTTCTTAGAAACTGTTACACCTAAATGAGTGAAATTGTGGCTATCGGTACACCCAATGATACTCTTGACTGAGTTCAAAAGCCATTGCCGAAATATTATTTTTGACAGAGTTATGGCACTTCATTCTGCCATTGGGTTTGGAGTGATTAACAGGTTTTATGATCCAATGGGTAAATTTTTTCTCAGACTCTATGACACCTAGAAGAATGAAATTTGGTTTTGGACACACCTGATGATACTCTTGATTACTAACAGGTCTTGTGCTCCAATGGGTAAAATATTTCCTCAGACACTATCCCACATAGATGAATGAAATTTTGGTTTCAAGAGTTATATCTTTCATTGACATTTGACCGACACGTATAGTCTATATAGCAGATTGCGGGGGTATGTGAGCCATGCTGACTTTTTTGTTGATCTATTAATATATTTTGAACGTGTTTATCAATCAGTCGTGTGTTATGGATTGATTGGAGGTATTTTATGGATTGAAAACTGGTATCTTAATTTCCAAAAACGCTCTTTGCAGACTGAAGCTTTTAATAAATGCATTTTTCAATTCATTATTTAATGAATCTATTTAATCATACAAACACTTTCTTATTGCAAAAAATAAAGTGACCGGGATGTATACCATTGTTATACAGCTGTAGTGTTTCAAACTATCTCCTTGACTACAAAAACTTCATGTCTGAGATTTAAATAAATTGAGCATTATGCGAATTGGCACATGTTTTCACAACAACTTGAAAGCCTGAAAAATGAGAAGCGAAGAAAATTTCGATACATGTTGTTATTTGCTTACAATGATGTTTATTTAGGAGGAAGTAGTAGAGTAAAATGAATGAAAAAATGAAAGTATAGAAAAGCAGCTTTTTGTTTGACAGGAGAAAGCAGTAAAACACGCATCGGAAAAAAGAGATGAGGGACTTTATCAAAACAAAATCTACAAAAATTAAAAAATGGTTTCTGGCTGAGCATCATGCAACCCAACCACCAAATAGTTCAATAATACGTGGAATGATTGATGAACACAGCATTATTCATTTTAAAAAAGATATTTCATGGATTTCAGGATAAATCATTATTTCTCTCGATTCAAATGATTGATAGTTTTGTATCTAAGTACACGATAAAGATACAGATAAACCAAAATACTGCCAGCAATAGTTGTATGTTATTTCCTTTCAACCAGGACAGATTTGGGGTGATATGATTCCTTTTTCTCTGAAAGGTCACTGTCATCCTTTATTCATAAGCATTGTTATTTGACTAAACAAAGATGTTCTCATTAATATTTTCGTCCGAAGAGGTATTCTAACCCTCGCTAGGTTAACATGACTGCAGACAAAATAAGAAAAAACATCTTCCGCAAGCTGGAGGTAGTATTTAAATGGTTAAGGAGATGATTTTGAAAATGGAAAGAAAACAATGTTGTTTATTTTGATGTCCCGTTAATTTAATGATACAAACATCATTTGGAGAAGTAGCTTGTCTTGGTAAACTTGCAGCTCTTGTTAAATAATACAAACATAAATTCATTTTAATAAGGATTTCTCCGTCACGTTAAAGCCACACAAAACTGAACATAGTCTCCGTTGTTTGAATGTCAGTAGCTTGAAAATTCTCAAGAGATAATATGGGGTTTTGTTTCTTTCTCTTGTGTATTGGCATTACAATTCATTAACGTTGAAAAATTTTCTTTACGTTTGTATTTGTTGTTCATGTAATTTAATGGTACCAGAGTCTGACGCTTCCATTGTTTCCATGCTCCAGTCTAATAATGTAGCCGCAACTGCAGACTTATTCAGATCTTTCAAAACGTCATGAGCTGTAATTGAATAATTAAAGCACACACTTTTGAAAGTTTGAATCAATAGGGGGAAAACAAGAAAACATGTCATGATCAATGATTATGTAGGGAATACAAGCTGGGTCCAAATATTCTGTCGATCGCATCAGCTCATTTTCATTTTGTATCCTTTCTACTTTCCAATTATGAAACTGACAGCTGGAGATCTTGAATTAATCAAGTCTTTAACGGTTTCATTGAATACTCATTGAATACGTTTGAAAGTTAGGTGTTGACACCTGAGAAAATATATTTTTCAAGTGAAAAGGGAATGTTATATTGTGCATCGTACAAAATGTATCTATTTCAGTTTTTGAATGTCAAATATAGCCTTGGAGTCCACTCTTACATAATGTGCTCTCATGCAAATGTCAAAGGCACGATACATTTTTGAAAAGACCAATTAGAAGCACTAGAAAAGTATTGTAAGTGTATTATAACACTAGAAGTAGGTTAATTGCTTTCAGAAATAATTATGTACTCTTTCGAAAAAGTTGTTAACATTTATCAACAGTATTTTGCATCTACATCTTTGTACTGGCTTAAGAAGATGCGTTTAATAAATTTAACATGTTCATTGCAAAACCGGTCATAGGCCATAATTGTTTTTATTCTTTAATTTAATCAATAGTCTGTCGCTTCCTGCATGACTTAAAGTTGACAATATTATGTGTTAACAGTATCTTTTAAGCCACGAATCAATTATATCTGCAGGCAACAGATTGAAATTATTATACATAGTAAAATATCAATGCCAACCATTCCGTCCGTCCTTTTTGTCCGACCTATTACGGAAAACTATTCATTTTATTTATTCCAATTTTTAAACTTGCCTTCTAGACAACAAGGAGGGGTGCAGTGTCAAATAATAAATGATTTCGTCAAGTTCTATGTTTAATACTTTGTCATTTTCCAGGATTAGAATTGTTTGACTGATTGCAGAAAAACTAATTTTACCTTAATGGGATAACACAAAGTGCAAAGTTTCAGTAGTATTTTAAGTTTTTTATATTTACAATTAGTGCAAAAACTTTCACAAAAGCAAACATTTCTGAGTAACGAAAACTGAATGATTAAATTTCGGTTTATAGAGATTTGCAAACATGTTTCATGTGTTGAATTAACTGGATGATTTGTTTGTATCGATGCTTCCAAATCTTACAAATCCTAACATTATGCGAACTAGACTATCTCTATCTATCACAATATTTTGAAAATGACTTTTAATAGAAACAACATGAATTGAGTGGAGGAATGGTCGTAGCGATTATGTATTTAACTTATTATTTTCTTGGCAATAATGGCTGAAGAAACGACTTCGGAAAAGCTCGTTTCTGAATGTTTGAAAGTTGTTTGACCCACCAACAGCCCTGACTGCGTCGCCAGTATGTTGTCAAGTAATCAAACGCCTCCAAGATATAGAAATATGCAATATATTTTTACATTGCTGGAAACAAATGGTTTGAAATTATGATTGTATTCTGATACAAAATTCCTCCTCAGACGCCTTGAGAATAATATATCTTGCCCTTCTCACTCGAAACGTCTTCCTAAAGAAAGAGGCACTGCTGGCCAGTGACATAGTCGTCAACATGAAAAGCGCTTTGTTGCCATATTTGGAATCGCACCTTTTGCAATAGGCCACATTTTAAACAAAGCCTGGTTGTCAAGGCGAATTGTTAGTATTGTTGCCAATTTGTATGGGGAAATACAAGGACCGTCTTTCCGGGAGGCCCATATGGGCAATTTGTAATCTATGCCAAAGGTGACTCACATATATCTTTGTTTAAGTGTTAAAGGAGCAACTATTTGAAATGTAAGCATGTGCTAAATTCAACAACCTTTCCTGTGCCCCTTTAAAAATGTTTGAATGAAGTATGTAGTACTGCGGATGTTCCATCTGACTGTTGAAAGCATGCAATAATCAGACACGGGGCACGAAATTGTTCTCACAACACACTTGACGATTATGAACTGCAAAAACATACGTGTCCTTGACAACACGATTTCGCAAATTGTCCATTTCCTTTTGATCTTTGGCTATTGCAGATGTTTTATTTGTATTCTTTTGCTACAATAAAATGATGATGGTGGCTTCTATATAAGATTACAAATATTAAAATTTTCAACGTTTTTGTAACCATAACAGTCTCCGGATACCACATTAGAGTCCTGATACCAATAATAAACAAGACACTTTTATGACTGTATGCTACGGAAACGAGGCCAAGGTAGTATTCAAGATCGCGATGATTGTTGTTGCAGTAATCCGAGGTTTTCTAATTTCTTAATGTTAATTGCTTTGATGATTGGCAAATTGGCAAACACTATCTGTTGAGCTATTTGTAATTTGACACTAAATATCTTGGAACATACTGAAGGGCATAACGCTATTAAGGGAATTAAAGTTTGATATGCCAAACACTATCCGTGAGCTATGTAAAATTTGACCATAAACATCTAGGGGAACCTGAGGATAATACTGTGCCCGTGTGTTGTATTGCTTCTGGTGTGTGGGTGTGTATGTGTGTGTGTGTGGGGGGATGGGGGGTTAAGATATCCTATAGTGGGGTGTGGACCGTTTGGATTCAGTAACATTTCTATATGTTATTTCTGAAATTATTTGAAATATATTTTGTTCATAGTTTCAGATATTTTTGTGAAGATATGCATGGAAGACAATATTTTAAAGCTATTTTAGTAATAATTTGATACGTCTAATTGTTAAAACTGTATTGAATAAAGTTAAGGAATGGATAGAGACATATACTGAAGCGAACATAAACTTATCAAAACAAAACATTTGTCTTGGATATCCCGAAAACAGACTCAGAGTTTTAAACATGATAATAACAACTGTGAAATATTCCATGTACAAATCAAAACAGATTGGTCTGAAACTAAATTTCACTTCATTCATACCAACCTTAAGAAAACATACAAAATTGACCAATATAACGCCTATGACTCCAACTATATGTATTCTAGTCGACCTAACAGTTGCTACTTTAAGATTAATCAGCTCCCTCTGTATATTCCTTTGTTACTAACATGATTGGAAACTTAAAATAGCCTCCGGTAACGTAAATGAATCCAAATTTTGTCAAAAGTAAACGTTGCTATGTGAAATGTCATCTTATTTGTAAATGCAATACAATGTTCATGTACATGAGAATGTAAAATGATTTTAGTAAAGAGCTAAATAATTTTTTTCACGAGAGTGAACTTAAATATCCTTCACCCAGGCTTGTATTCTTTGTGACACTTATCCAGGATGTATTTAATAAAATCTCGGAAAGAACACCAAGGTTGGTACAGGATAATACTTTCAAGATGATTGCCTTTCAAAAGATTGGATTATATACACTATTTTTGCTGTTTCAATTAACTAGGATTTCATTTCGCCAAACTTAGAATTAATCGACTTTAGGCAGTTTCACCTGCTAAAGGTGTACAAGGAAGAATGCTTGTCTCGGCCTATTGCAAATATCTGTATTGTATGTTCATCGATTTATGTTTTATGAATTACTAAACAAGTTGGACATGTTAACAAAAAGTTCTTCAGAATTTCATTTAATATTTGGAGAAAAAAACTTTATAACAAAAAGCCCACGTCCTACACGCCCTACAGCAACATTGAAAGGTCATTTGATTGACATAGAGAAGTGTAAAGTTTTAAACAAAAACAACATGAAAACAACAAAGTCTGAAAACGTTTCATAAGAATGCAGATCAAATTTAGACTGCATCTTTGCTGAAAAATGTAAAAACGATGAAAATTTATCTTAATTGTGCTTCATTGTTCTCTGAAATAGATAGTTTGCCGGTAGATGCCAGAGGATCCTTGCTGACTGTCAAAGCAGGGAAGGTATCAGTAACGATTACATTGCATACTCTCTAAGAAAAAACTCACCTTTTTAATGTCTGTCAGAAAAACTGATGTGACAAATCCCAAGATAACATTTTGCAAAAATATCTATAAAGGTTTAGAATCTTTTGAGAGTATTCCGCCATGAAATATAACAGATGAATGTTTTCACCAAGATTATAAACTTCAAGAAATACTCGTTGAATGGAAAGATCTGTCCTGCGTTTTATGTCCCTTTTATAATTGTTGACAAAACTCTGATGTGCAATGTCAAATAACTTACAAACCTTGGTCAGCTACTCTTCCTAAATATGTAAAGTAGTAGGTAAATCTGATTGACAATATTTTGAATTGAAACCAATAGCGAAATATTTTGCAGATGATTGTTATTGAATAATCGCTGAGATTAGTTCTCCAACAAGATATATAAAACTTGCAATAGGCAATCATGAATAGATTTATCGTTAAAACGTGAATCCGAATTTCATTCTATATCTTGCACTTGAAGTAGATACTTGATATAAATCATCACCAAACTTGTTATGTAAAAGTAGCACTCTCAGATAATCAAGTTATGCTAACCTTCTTAATTAAGAAAGTTTAAAACTTATCCTCTGTACTGGCTGCTAAATGACTTTCTGTTTAACAACAAAATTCATCTGTCAAGTAGCATTATGCAAATGAACGCTATTTTGCAATGCCGGTCGCATTTTCAACAACTTATTCATATATTTACAAATTGTGGGTGTTTGTCGCGTATAATAAAGTCATCTGTATAATCCGTTCGTTGACCCATAAATCACCAGGGAGCTTAATTGAGAAAATATCGTACATTGCGACAAAGATAATACTTGGCAAAGCCATAGTAACATTACTCTATAATGTGAAAGATTAAGTTCGGAATATAATGTCACCTAAGAAACAACATTTTAGCCAATTGTTACAGTTTAAAGAACGCTTACGATGCCAAAGCACTTACAGACATCATGTTATAGTTCTCACTACAAGGGATTTACATGACAAGCATAGAATGGTTACATAAACCCTGACCATATTTTCAGAAAATGATCCATGCGCGTGGGTCAAGATGACAAGTTACAAATCATTAGGTAAGGGTTTTCCATATGTGATGTGCATGTGATATAAACGACCAATATCTCATCAATCAAAGACATGTGGCCCACATCACATTTTTGTGACCAGAGACGGTTCGTGAATAACAAACTTCCCTGCGGCTTAAAAATTATCTCGGAAAAAGTCGTTAAAAATTCCAGAATAAGATATCAGTATTTGTGTGCTTTCTTAACTTTAAGGTCACATTCAGAGTGAAATTGTACTATTGCAAATTATAGTGTGATTTATTTTTCTAGTCGTATCTTTTGCATAAAAATGATATGTACTACCATTTACCATTACATCTCAATTTTAAGTATCTTCCTTTGTTCACTAAAATGTACGAGGAATGTTTTTTTCAATGCTTAACAATTATTTCCTATTGGTGTATAATTTTTAATCTTTTATGCTCAATTATACAAAATTGTGTACACATACTTCATGTGAGCACAACTATTAATGATGAGAAAAGAATCTAAGTACCGTCTATAAAAAACAGTTCACCTGGTTAACCTATCAAACGATTAACTTGTCAAAAGTTTTGATGGATTCGTTTACATGTGTGTTATTGATTTATAGATCACTGTCCGCAAGGAATTTGTTTTCATTTCTCGAACCTTTATAGCATTTAGTACACCACTTGAAAATTTTAACTGAGTTTTCCATACATGTACATCAAAGCAATTAGCTATAAGAAACCCAAACTTAATTCAAATACGTTATATTATATATAAGTTTGTTGAGGTAAACTTTGGACTGTTTACATGTACATTATTTAAACTGAAATCCAAGTTTTTGTTGAAATCATGAAGCCTGCGTGTCTCTCTAGAAATTGAAAACAATTTGCTGTCCAATTTGATTTTCTTATGGAGTGGATTAAAACATTTTATGTTTTACAAAACACGTACAAATCTTTTTCAAAAATAACATTTGATAGTTTATTGCCTCCACATAAATATTTTACTGTAAAATCAATGAGAAACAGTTCTCATTCAGGAACATTTCACATTTGCACAAAAGAAATATATAAAGGAAACGTTATGTCTATTTAAATGAAATGGGAATTCTGCTTGAGGAAACTACCAAAATTAATGTTCGTTGTCTTTTGAAGTCCAAATAATGAAAATGTTATGCTATCGAGAATGATGTAAAAAGCTTTACTCTTAGGGATCATTGGTTTGAACTGGTTAAATAATGCCATACAATAATTTGCAGGAACCCTGCAGCAAGACAATGCCAGAAACAATGCTAGAGTGACTGTTGAATTCCTTGCCTAGAAAAACGTTAACGTCTTGCCGTCGTCATCACATTCCCATGACATGCCACATAAGGAATATCTCTGGCATCACTTTGGCGGACGAGTAAGGCAAAGACTTTAGCTACCTTTGACCATTCAAGAGCTTGACCTGATGGTTAATGTTGACGTTTTACAGACTCCATGATCCGACGTTTAATGGCTTGAGTAGAAGCAAATTGATGACAAACACGCTACTGATACGTTTCTTATATCAAGAAATTCAATGACGTCAATCCCAGTAACTATCAAAGATATACCCCTTCTACTGTGTTTTTAAATGGAACAAACTCTTCATTTTCTTAAAATGTAGGAATATTTGTTTTATTGTGGAATACATTAATAACAGCATGACTTACCAAAACATTACAATGTTTGCTAGTTTATCAATTTTAAAGCGCTGGAGGTTTCTTTTAAACTTCTTTTGTAATTGAGTTAATAGTTAAATGCATCATTCTTCTTTTTCAAGAATTCTGACGTCATAAGAGAACAGAAATTCCTCTCAAGTGGATTCAGCAGCCCATCAAGAAACTCTTATCATAAAATAAAAGCCGTTTACGAATTCTAACCCATACTGCTAGGTTTCACCGCAATGATATCCTTCTGATGTCCCTCAACTAAAACTAGCAGCCGTGATACAAGTGAACTACTATTGACATCGACGTTAAACTCAATATCACCTCACAGCTTCTTTTTATGATAAGAAACATAGAAGATTTGAAGTTTCTTGTAATCCTCCTACATACTTTATATACGTTATACCATACTCCAATCTGATGTAGTATAAATGACATATTCCCTCCATTACACACTCTATTACACCACATTACGCGCTAACGAAAGTATAACTCTCTATCCTTTCTTCTCAAAAATATTCATCATGATGGATGTTTCATGAGAAATATCAAATATCTGCGATAGATAGCATGCACATGTATTTGAGATGACCTGAGAACAAGTTGTGACAGTATCAGACACGGGAAGTAAAAGTCATATATTTTAACATTCTACATTTCGTTCATCTTGACAATTTTGTTAAATTGACATACACATGCTATTCCCATTGCAATGCAATGAATACATCATTGAATCCTTAAAAGGTCAATGACATTTTGTGACAATGACGAAGTAAAATACAAAACTGATGCAGAGACTTATGGATATGTCTTTTGACACCCGCCAGTTGAGCTTCTCAGTAATTAAGCACTTCAGTAATGTCATCCGTAGCTTTAGCAAAAGAAGATGGTGGTTGCAACTGTTCTGTTTATCAATGTCAATGGCATCATGTGAACCTCTATCATAGTGTATGACTTGAATTGGTCCTAATGATGGACACATCTTCTCTAAATTGTAATGATCTGATTTGGAGGACTTGGAACGTTTAAAACTTCCCCCTACATGATCGATTTAAGTAATCTGTAATATGAGCCGTTACTCTTCAAACGTTTTAAGGAATATTAAATCTTATCCATCCTTAAAGATATTTGATACTTATTTGATCTTAAATCTTCTAAAAGTTCTGTTATGATAAATTGTCACGGCATATTGGTTTACATTTGTCAACATTTGTAATTCAGTACAATCATTTTACTAGCTTTACTCTTCTAGAATGGACTACATTACATTGACATACATCATACATGATAAAATATGACATTCTTGTTGACAAATTTCGAAACTGTAGCCTACTGATGCATATGCAGTTTGTAACACATATCATCAACTTTTTCAGAATTTAGAGTTGATTTGAAATTTGCGAAACAACATTTGTTAACGGTTTTCAGAATATTTAACTGATCGTACTGATCATAATGACATTTAGAAGAGACATCATATTCCAACAACGAAGGACGAATTAATTAAAACCAATGCTATGTGAAGATCATTTCCTGACTGGTAGGCATTAGTAGATGAAGATAGATTTATTCTGTCCTGTATTACAATTCCTTGCATTGAACTCGGATTCTATTCATTTACAATCTTATAATATTTGAGATAGCCACATGTAATCCCAAATTCCGATATAAAATCTGCATCTGAAATAATATAAAAATCTCGCCCAGTTAGCCTTGTTCTATTTTTGGTGAGTATTCTACAAAAACTATCTTTTTATTTAAATTGTTAAAGGATTTCATTTTGGAATATTAGTTTTTATATTAATTTCTTTTTAAAATTTAAATTTAAAATTTTTTATTAGCTATAGTGGAAATGGATCAACAGTCATGTTTGTGTAGAGCTAAAATGACATGCAATTAATCAATTTGACCTATTTATTGCAGTCAACCAAAACTCTTCTTTGTCTTCTAGCAATGATTATAAGTTTCCATAATAACAAACGGCTAATTTTCATTGTACAGTGTCTACCCTTTCATAAAATATTACTTTTCGTGTCTAGTTTATGCAGCTATTATCCACCAATCGAAAGGGTTATTCTTCGATGAAACTATCGTTAACGTTTTACAAATGTTACTCCAATAAAAAAATAACCTTTGTCCTGGACATACATACATGGCTTATACCTTTTTATATTTTATAATAAATTTAAGAAAAATAAACTTAACTCAATTAAGGTGTATCTCTGTAGTAGGTTATACCTAAATGAAAAGATAGTATACTGCATAAAACCAAATATGATCATGAAAAGTTCGAATAACCTTATATTCCCACTCTAAACGTGCTACTTTCCTTTTCTACTTCTCACAAAAGTTGGTATCATGTTAAGCACTTGCTAGATTCTCTCAAAGAATTACCGTTGGACTAGGTACCGATTAGCTAATTACCATCAATTCCTTCGTCAGATGGACATAAATTACAAAACAAAATACAAAGATTTTCAGTTGATTATATTACTGAACATTTTGAAAAACACTGTTTTGTTTTATTTGTAATTATCCAAATGAAGCTAACTTGCAATTATCTATTGGCTGGATCAAGACTGTTTTAATTGTTTGTATTTGATATTGATAATCATTAAATACAGTTTGTTTAAGACAAAACAACAGAGTAAGTTACCAAATTTATGAAATTCTGGTCATCATGTCACAATTTGTTCTAAGAGATATATCCTTAACGAGACATTTATTAAATTTAGATCCTAAGATTATTATGTATTTTAGAACCTTTCTTACTACTCATGAAAATAAACGCTGTCCAATCTTCGATTTCATGTTAAGTACCAATTATACGATGTAAACATATGTTTATTGTCAAATGTATATTATATTATCATGCATGTTTGAATTTGTATATACATGGACAAAAATGAATAAGGTTTTAAAAAAATACTGTTTTAATATTGCACAGTCATCGTTACTGACACATTTAGATTTTCAAATAAGGCATTTACTACGCAAACACACTCGGTTAATAATCTATATATATATATATTTGGCGGAATTTGAAGAAATTAAATTTTTGATACGTGCTAAAGCCCCTTTTATATTCGACAACATGGAGGTAGCTTCATGACGGTGCATCAGCAGGAAAGATAATCGGTTCCTTACTGCGTCACACTAACATTGATAAAATACGCATTTTAAAGGGACAGTAGCATGTTTTTTTTAAAATTATATTTAAAAATTTTCACTGATAATTGTACATAACCGCTTAATTTAATACTTAGATAATGTCAAATATCTCAATTAACAAACCAATCATCCTTAGTCAGAGAATAAATGATAAAGATTCACATAAAGTTCATTGGCAGCCATTTAGGTGTGAACACCATTAATTCATTTGAACAGGAACTTTACATTATATATTTGATTTATTACTACTTCATATACTTAAAATACATTTTCTTTCCATTGGAACCATTTATTTTAAATTTCACCTTATATTCCCCCTAGAGCGTGCTACTGCCGCTTTAAGGCAATGTCCAATTTATTATACAACAATGAAGATTTATTATGGTTATCTAAATTCAAATTCACAATGTCAAACACTTCTGTTATCCTCATGACATATATCATTACATGGCCATTTCAGTTCATACGATAGGGACAATGGAACCAACTAGAAAATTTTTTTAACTACCGTTAGCGATTGTAAGTTTTTGAACTAAACGAATTGAAAAGTTCAAGCAGGTAACAAAGCAGACGTATTGCGTCAGCAACAAGTGATAAATCATTGTATTGTACTGCAAATACTAAGGAAAACACAATCCAAAATCAGTCAACAAAATAAGGAATTTTGAAAGTGGTAGCGTGTAAGACTCAAATGGCAAATGTCACCAACAAAATGCATTTTTGTCCTTTGTTCGATTCTCTTCTGACTTTAGGTGTTAATGGAAGTAATCCGAGTTTTCTTATCTAAAACGTCTGTATTTTATCAATATTTTATTTGTTATTCATGTTGTCAACATTCATTTGACGTGCATACTAGTCTATGACACAATAGGCAACTTTAATATGGTATCTCCTGCTTTTATCTATTCCTGCCGTCGATCAGTGTCAAACGTCAGAGTGAAAGGTGATTATTTACAACAATTCCATTTGTTCCATTGATAATTTATAACAGCTATAAACAGAATATTCTGATCTGGTTTGTATTTCAACAGATGTAATGTAAAGTGATGTTGAAAGCAATACTCTTTTTAATGGTTTATTCTTTAGTGTAAAGATACAACTTTAACATGGAACTACATTATATTATGAAGATAAGAGAAGATGGATTTGTTCAGAAGAGAAAATGTCGTGACGAATTGAACACTTTTACAAATAACTAACTTGGTTAGTAAAGTTATTGATCTTTTGGGCCTTAAGGATACACTAGTATTCATTTGTATAGATTATTAGGTAAAATACATGTACATCTCCACAAACTCCACAAACTCTCCAAAAAAATATCATCATACCTTAATGTATAATTATATAACACATTTTAATATCCTCCGAAATGTTTTGTATGATCTCAATAAAGAAGGAGCACTTCAGCTGAAGAGGAAAGACATATCTTTACATAACATTCTATCAAACCACTTCAATTCTCAAACATTAAGACGTACGAAATGTTGTGTAATATCACAATAAAGAAGAAGAAATCTTTACATAACATTCCAACAACCCACTTCAATTCTTAAAGATTAAGACGTTAAAGTACTTCATGAAATGTTTGGTATGATCTCAATAAAAAAGAAGCGTTCTTTACATAACGTTCCAACAACCCACTTCAATTCTCAAAGATTAAGACGTAATAGTTGACACGAAAATCTTTGGATAGACGTTAGGGACAATGGATGTCACTTGAAAGAAGAATTGAAAAGCACAAGCATGGTTACAAAGCAGCGCTTAGTGCTCAAAACAACGACATCACCTTGAGAAAGAACAGTTGCAGATGTTCAGTAGACTTATGTGTCCTATGCAATAAAACAATGCTACATAACTATTGTTGTCATCATATATGTATAAATGTGTTATTTCCTAAACCTCTGAATCTGATGAATTCGTTGTGTTGCTTCGGTGGGTAAGGTGTAATATCTTTTAAGAATAGAATCTTATAATAAATTGTCAATTGAAAATATATTTGAGAATCTATAACGTCAGAGCTATCAAAG
The DNA here is from genome assembly GCA_916613615.1 of Steromphala cineraria. Taxonomy (NCBI): domain Eukaryota; kingdom Metazoa; phylum Mollusca; class Gastropoda; order Trochida; family Trochidae; genus Steromphala; species Steromphala cineraria. The sequence goes on along the minus strand of OU744722.1, from coordinate 65,109,000 downwards.
ACGCGCGAGTTTTATGCGAATTCGTAATTCAGTTATTGTAGTTTGATAAATTATGAAATTTAATTGTGGTTTAGAAAACGAAACAATAATAATGAATACATGAATTATGTTTACTTGTTACCTAAAATTCTTCAAGATGATTGAGATAGATAAAGGTGTTCAGTGAATGAATAACTCCAATTATGTTATATATTCGATAAGAACCATTTAGATATGAAATAAAAATAATTATTATCATTTGGTTTCCAAAATATAGCTGCACAGACATAGTTAGATAAACGTTTCCTAAAAGTTTTCTCATGACAAGTTGCTCTAATCTTTTTCCTTTGAATTGTTTTTAAAAACGAACATATGAAATAATTAGAGGATATTTGTATCTCTTGACAATTACAATTGACAATGTTTACCTCATCGAGAATCATATTTTCAAGACTGCCGCAACCACGAGTTATAATACAAGACTTTTCTGCCTCGTGAGATTTGTTTTATTTAACTTATTATAATAAGTAATATATATATTAATTAATAATTGTATATTTTTCAAAGTAGGAACGTTTTTATGTTGAGTCGGATCCTAAAGAGCCCATCGATTTAGAATGACGTCATGAGCGTGTCATTGCATCAGAGCATTGTTCTATGCCGTCAGAGAATAGTTATCAGTCACTAGTGACTCGTTCCATTGTTATTGTCACTAGTGACTGATAACTCCTTCGATTGTTATTGTCACTAGTGACTGATAACATGATAAATTTTCATTGATAGATAATTAAGTCAATGAAATAATAGGTTGTATATCTTTTGAAATACACAGGCAAAATTGTTGCACAAATGTATATCCATTCCTCAAGTATGTGCAAACCAGTGCAAAGACGCTTGTTTCCGCCTATTGTACAACAACTTTATGTTTTGTGTATACATTGCAAGTTTTGTAGTACTAACTCACATGATCAACATCTGATAAAGATTTATTTGAAAGTATTTAGATGTATATTGAAATTATTTAGATGGATTGTCAGGATGACATACCAGTTTAACCATTCTATTCAACAATTAAAAAGCAGCATCCCATAAATAAGTTTGAATTTAGTTCAGTTTTAAATGATAAGTGAACAAACGTTTGCGTTCATCTTATTGTTAATGATTAAAAAGGTAAGGGATTCAATTTATATATCTTAAATGTTAGACAAATATTGATTACAAAAGAACACATTTTCTCAAAATCATATTTTCTATCTATCTATTTCCTGATACAACACAGTTTCTGTGTTCAATGCTTATCAGGACTAAATGGCCCTTCAATTAAGTTCGCCTAAAATTTATTCCATTAGATCTTGTCCCTGGATACAAGATCAATCATTTTGATTCTATTTGCATGACTAAGCTACAATGACCTTCTAAAAGTCATTAGATGTTAAGGTTGTTTTGCTAGGGTGGAAAACCCGGTACAATGATAAAATTTGATGAATTTGTTTTTAATTTGTTTCCTCTAAACCTTTTTTTCATTTGAAGAAGGCACAACATGTTTATTGTCTTTCAACGACTTGGCTACAATATGATCTCTGGGAAAATCACCAGATGTTTAGACTGTTGACCCTTGGTGAAAGAATTAGATTAATGTGCTGAAACTAACAGCCTGATCCTGATATCTTCTTAAGAACTGGAATTAATGTCCTGAAAGACAAGTACTTAGCAGTCTGATGGGAGAGATTTGTACCTAGTGCGGTCGATAAATCTCACATTGACCATGACCCAACTTGAATGTTGTTTTCGTTTACCTTTGACGTATTTAAAATAGTGCCTAGTACACCCAAGAACATGAATTCAATGTTTGTTTTAGTCACTAAAGGCACAAAGATTACACACACATTCTAGCAAAACAAATACAAGCGAACCAAAAGCATGACAAGCATTTTCCGCACAGGAATCTTCGAATACTATATCTCAAATGGTCTACACCTTGCTACCGAACAACATTGTTTGCCATTCGCTAATTCAAATGGTTAGAAATAACAAGGAATCACATCATGTTTTGAAGGCTTTTCGATTTCAAGATGTCGATATTTACAGAACTGAAGCCCAAGGTAGCCAATGTTCGATAGTGTCTGAGAACTCTCACTCTATTTGTTACTGTTTACTTAATCTGATTCTGACTAGCTTGCCCCGTTTTAACCTCGGATGCCACTTCTCCGAACCACTTGACCGCTTTGTTGTTAAAAGAATTCAGTTTTCAAAGGCTTTAAGAATTCAGAAAATTTAAAGAGCGAACACTCGAAACATGTTATATATCTGGCATATCTTACATATATGCAAAAAGGAATTTTGCAGACATTACAATGACTAGTTTCTTTTGATATTTGGACAAGGCTTATCGAATCAAGGGTCGTCAAACAATAACGGTCTTTTGTCAAGAAGGTGCTAACTTTTATAACACATGCACGATCGTAAGCCTGCTTTTGGAAAAACTTGACGATGATTTGGAAAAAGACAATTCTCACTATGTTTGTAGAAGAATGTTTCCGTTTCATCAATTGACTGATATTGATGTTTATAGAAACGTTCTAGACATGTTCTGAAAATTTATAGGACATACGACGCAAGGTTGCAGGGATTCATGATCGTTAACATCTAAGATACATTTTGGTCATTTCTGTTGTTTATTTGTATTATATATATATTATATATGGAAAAAAGATGAAGTAAAGATTTTGAAAGTTGATTTACATCTTCTCTGTATTTTAAAACTCTCATATATGCTTCTCCACGATTAATGCTTTTAACATTTCCAATATATATTTTTGTGATGATGATTGTTGGTTACCTTTAACGCATTCTAAAACATTAAAAAACCACCCTTTTCCTGCATTTCCTTTTCTACTCTGCATAATCACTATGAATAATGTGGATATTGTGGGGTTCTTTTGCTTCATTCCATGTTTCACGTTTTGTAAATATCCAAATACATATTTAACTGTTTTTGTATCTTTTATTTCCTGCAAGGTACAGAAATCAAATGTATTATGTACTTGGTTTTGTAGTATAATGAGTTTCGACCCCTGCTAGTACACTTCAATCCTTGTGTCTAAGGGTTTGTTCCATGTGCCTTTCATTAATTAGCAAAGGCATATAGATTTATGGCTGACAATTGTCTTTAACCCTGTTAGTCATTTCAATTTTAGTACTACGGATGGGCTTTCTGCATGACATGGCATAGCACAGGCTTCTTCGTCCGACCATCAATCCTGTCATCTTCTCGTTAACCATCGACTTTGGAAATACTCCATGACTAGAAAATAGCACGATAAGCTATTGCTATTGCTTAAGTGTTTATGTTTATATCCATCGAATTAACTTCAGTTTTTTCGTGAGATATTAGGGGACAGAAAGTGGATATAATAGCAGTACGACTTTTGCATCAAGGGTATTTTTACAAAACCGAAACATATATATCGTGTTTTAATTTTGCAAGTTATTACTCTGTAGTACCCAGAAACATGATTATGTTCGATGTATTTTCATTACTCTGACGTAGGTAGGTTGGTTGGAATAAGTTCCTACTTTGAATCGCATCTAGTCTATTAACAGCGGATCTTTACAGCTTTTGGCTTGGCCTTGACAGTTCTAAAAGAAGTCGATATCTAGCACGCCCTTGAGTATCGTGTTGAATCAAATTCATTAAGAGTTCACTACGTCTATGCTTTACTATTATGGCAAATTGATAGACAAAATTCTTTTACGATACAAATCCTTTTACACTGCGTAAAGCAGAAGCTCGTCAAAGTCGTAAAGTCCCATATTCTTATTCTTAAAGAGATATAAAGTAGGCGTTGTTGTTAAGCTTCACGTATTTCTATGTATAACGTAACAAATTTTTCACTGAAATGAAAACATTGGCAAATAAGCAAGTACATGCTTGTTAATATGCTGCTCCCTCACAAACATGAATTTCGGTAGCACTGTGACATACACATGGACAGTTTATAGTACACATATATAGACTTTTAGAATAGAAATATGTTTAGCATTAAACGTTTCCCATTTTTTTCATCTGTGAGTCTACCTGTCATTAGAACATTTCGCCAAGCCAAGGGTTCAATCAATTCTGTAAAGATCGTATGATAGAATTATGTCCTGATTAAAATAGATGAAAACGTGTACCTTGTGTCCATAATAATGAAGGCAAGCCCATTTTGAAAGAAATATACAGTCTTATGTCATCAAATTTTAACAATTGAAGAAGAATTGTGGAGTATGCACATCATTATGCATGTCCCCACACAATCGCATATTTAACTTAAAAGCGCAAAATTAATTTCATTAAATTTTTAGGAGAGCAGAAAAGACGTCAATAGTCAATAACTTTCACTCCCCAATCCCCTGTGAGCTAGTGGTACAGTCTTGGACTACAGTTTGAGAGGTTATGGGTTCGAATCCCATACGTTCTTCTTTTTAAAATTTTACATTTAGATATTTTACTTGAACGCTAGAAGATGAGGTTGTTGCAAATTTCATATACCGAAAAAAATCACATTTCTAAAATATAACGTAAAAAAACCTTCTGCCTAGGAATTTCAGAGCACTAAGACTCTTCATTTCAGTAAATACTAAGAGCAATATAGAAAACGTACTCTGCTGATAGCATTTTCTAACTTAAGGCATAGGAAGTGGCTATCAACCATTATTGTTCACATCTTCATCTGTCGTTTGTAAGGTTCTAGACTGTGGCCTAATTAAGTGTCTTTGCGAGCTTCATGGAAAATGTGTTTTAATGTTGGTAGTGGAAGGGAATCCTGTTAACTGGTCCTTTTATGAGTCATTACAGGTATTACTTTTAGGAATAGTGCAAATATCTATTCTTAACTAATTTTTCTAAAACATATAATTACCTGTTGCACAGACATTGCGACAATCAGTAAGCAACAAAAATATTGTTTTGCAAGGAAATGAGAAGAGAAAATCAATTTATGTACGACAAACTGTCAATAATGCATGCACGTTTTTAATAATTGATCTCTCTTTTCTCTCTTATATTTATTTCAACATACACACATTGGTCACAACTTTCCTTATAAACGAAACCAAAAGTTGTTGATGTATGACATTTAAAGTAAGCATTTAACTTCATTCCTTTTCAATGTCACATTACCAATCGAAAAATAGTTTTATCTAAGAATTATTATATACTCATGTAATCTTAGGATAGTAATACAAGGGTGCAATAGGGAATACGTCTTCAAATTTCCTATTGCACGGCAAATTCCGTATTGCATGATTGCCGGTTCTACTTTTTTCAAGCTTCGGCAATTCTCGCAACTTTCCGTTCGTAACCATCATTTTTATTACAACACCGGATTTGACATATCTCAACTGCATTGGTAACAAACCTACTTTTTAATATGATATTGAAGAATAATAAAGTGAGAAACTAGTGTTATCGTTAGTAAAGAAACTGCAAAACACTATAAAATAGGAATCCTAAACAAAACTCCGAGAACATCGCCAGTGACAATTGGCCCTTATGACGTCATAGCCTACAACGATCATTTCCATGGTGACGTCGTTTGAAAGGATCACGTCGCTCGGAATCCTGAACTTACGTTTATCATATTCAGAACTTTATAAATAATACTAAGGATAACATTTTGTCACTGTATTTAGTTTTCACACTTGAGAAAATTGCCTTTTTACGTTTAACTACGCAAAGTAATGAGAAAATAAACAGATAATTGAGGTATCAAATGATCAGTCGAGCGTGTCATAGGTAATCGCCTTCTTTGCATTATGCATCAATGCGCAGTGCAACGTCTCGGATTATTTAAGCAATTAAAAATTACTTTTAAAAAGGTTAAAAGAGAGTATATAATAAATACAGAACGTCACACGTGTGCATTTGGGTCGTTTGTACTGAACTCAAAGATGTCATGGACGCGGAGAAACATCTCGTTCTTTGAACTCGTTGTTTCTCCGCGTCCATGACATCTACTCGTTCAATACAAACGACCCAAATGCACACGTATGACGTTCTGTATATTTATCTCGACATGTAACCTCAACACATGTACAAAGAGTATCATATAAATGATATTCTCGAGATATAATACAAAGGGAATAATAAAACTTAATGCTTTTTAATTACTCAATGAGTTTTCTAGTCAATATCTGTTAGACATCACTCGATAAATGCCTTTTCGCGAATCCTGAATGATATAAAAAAAACAAATGGCCAATTACTTGCAAACAAATATCAACTAGAGTCTGTTAATGCCTTCGTAAATGGCACAGACATGTTCTTTTCAGTTGCAATAATTTCTGAATATGTGCTTATCGAGACGACGAACCTTACAACTCACGAAAAATCGGACGTAGTTTGGAACGGGCCTAACGCTGACCATATTTTGTTTAAAACAATTTTGAGTGATTTTTCTTTTTCAAAATTAGCGATGTGAAGGTTCATGGATGTCTAACTACTGACTTTTGACTCAAAGGCCGAAACCAAAGTATGACCAGTTGCTTGAAATATAGGAACTACTCACATTACAACTATCAACAATCACTTCATTTCATAATGTATTATATTTTACATCAAATTACCATAGTTTTATGAATGTGAATATCCGAGAGATGCGAAAAGTTATCTGTATGATATTTTCTCCCATCAACTACTAAGTTATCATATCATACAGATATCATATCATATCATATCATATCGTGCAATTATTGCTTGCCCTATTTTCTTATCAGGCAACTTTTACTGCTGATAATAACGTGGGAGTGTTTAACTATTCTCAATATGTATATTTCAAGCTTTCGTCATTGTTGTAACTAGAAAATATTTGTCAATATCTAGTAGCATCAGCAAATCGGCACTTGTTGCACACAAAGCATGATTCGATGATGTTTTGTGGTACGCTAGTGAGGGGGAAGTGTTCGAAGCAATTTTAAAACTATTAAGGAGTTTTATCATTGCCTTATCAGTCAAATCGGAAAACAAAAGGGTTCTAATTTATTTGGTATTATATGTCAGTGTACTTTGATCATCTTGTCAGAGCCAGTTGCTCTTTGTTATCTGCTGGTTTAGCTATACAGTTACCCTCACACAAAGTTAACATGGATATCCAATCAATCAAATCAAATCCTAAATCAACAAAGATCATATCAAATTTCGTTTTAGGCCACCACGCATCTCACTTAACTAATACTTCAATATTACATGAAATGAGTGATGTATTACACAACACTGGAAACATTAAAAAGTTGTAGTTCATATCCATGGGAGATATCATTTTTTTCTCCATTCTTCTGATAAATACATTTAGGATAACGTCATATCACGATTGGATTTTTTAAATGTGACAGTGATGAATTACTATCAGTACAGGTTATCTTAGATCAACAATACAAGATCTTTGATCCACTTGTTGACCATTGTTGTAGATATTTGATGAATTAATGGTATGTTATATTTCAAAATATCATTAAAATACCCTTTTCTCATGTCAATATTTATGTTATTTCAATGTTTAAAATGCATATTTACTCGTCTTTGATACTTAATAATTATGATATTTTTTGGAACTTGTTCTTCTGTTATCAACATAACTAATTAAATGAAGTCCTATCGTTATTATTATCTTGTATATTAATATTCTCATCCAATTAATAACTTAATTATATCGATACACAAATATATGTGTATGTTCAGACATTTTTTATAATTCATCTCTCCAAATGTAGCAAATTGATATTAGATTATACCAAATGTATTATCTTCAGAGGATCAAAAATCGGGGGTTTTATATGTGATTATAGATTTTATTACCAAGTTAGAGGCGAACACTTCACGAGACCATCTTCATGTGAACACATTTTAATCATTTGAGATAAGGAAATGGACTCGCCTTGCTTAACATGAAACATTCGTTTAAAAATAGCACTTTTGATAAAGACATTGTTTCACAATTAGTAACATATCGTTTAATTTTAAGAAGTATGTTTTAAATATGAAAATGAATGGTCCCAGATATGGAGGTTGTTTGCCACCAAGCTGCCGTCAGCTAGTGAAGAGAATTGTCTGTTCAGCGTTAGACCTTTGTAAATGTCCATATTAAAGTATAATGGTATCTGTCTAAGTTCTTTACTATCACTCAAAAGTCATCTGGTTCAGCTCCTACATTGATTAACGATAAAAAGTAAAATTATCATTATACGTAACGCAGATTTAACATTTTAGGAACGAAAATTTGAAAATTACTGGGTAATCAACCTACCAGTTTTCGAAAAGGTTATAAGTTATTTTCCCTTGAGTCCTTTCGAACTGTTCCCCATATTAACCTTATATATAAATTAAGAGCAGATGTGCTCAGTTGCATAAGTGTTTACCATGCGGGGCAATGATATATGTTGTTCTCAAAAGGGTTCTAATTTATCGAGTAATTTGGTATTATATGTCAGTGTACTTTGATCATCTCGTCAAAAGAAATATGTGAAGTATAGTATTTTGGTCAGAGCCAGTCGCTCTTTGTAATCTGCTGGTTTAGTTATACAGTTACCCTCACACAAAGTTAACATGGATATTCAATCAATCAAATCAAATCCTAAATCAACAAAGATCATATCAAATTTCGTTTTAGGCAACCACGCATCTCACTTAACTAATACTTCAATATTACATGAAATGAGTGATGTATTACACAACACTGGAAACATTAAAAACGTTGTAATTCATATCCATGCGAGATATCATTATTTTTATCCGTTCTTCTGATTAATACATTTAGGACTAGATGATATCACGATATGATTTTTCAAAGGTGACAGTGATAAATTACTCGTCTTTGATACTAAATAATTATGAATTTTTTTGGAACTTGTTCTTCTATTATCAACATACTTAATTAAATGAAATCCTATTGTTATTATTATCTTGTATATTAGTATTCTCATCCAATTAATAACATAAATATTTCGATACACAAATATTTATAGGATATCTAACGAGCTTCCCCTTTCATATCAAGTTTATGTCCCTAGTGAAATAATTTTGCTTTGACACGAGCCTTGGCGAGTGACAAAACTAAATTATTTCACGAGGGACATAAACTTGATATGAAAGGGGAACGAGTTATGTATCCTATTTATTACCAACTTGCATTTCAGACGATTTATTGCTTTTTTAAATAACTTTTTATTATGCCTATAAAGAGACGAAACGGCGGATGAATATCAAACCACGTCACAGCCTCAAATATTATACTATTACGACGTCAAATATTCACATTTCTAAATTCTACCCTACAATAATTCACAGTGTCTGGTGAAATGTAAGTAATGTGCACTTTAGTCATGAACGAAGCGTACGTCAAAATAAAATCTCACTGCGCGAGAACAGTCAGAGTTATCTTTCTTTGATCAACGGCATGTCATGACGGCCGCCATTTGCCTGTATCTTTTCGTCAAAATATGTAAACAACCGCCTTCAAAGTAAGTTTACGATGCTTATCATTGTTCAAACGCGTTTTGTTTTGAAGAAATGATGTCTAAAGAATATTCAGTTGTCTTTATATTCTATAGATAACAAGCATTGTCTGTCTGTGTCATTTTGGAGCGGCATGGATCAAATTAATGAAATTCCGTGATCAAATTGTGCTCAATTTAAACCCTTTTGTGCTTATATGAGACTTGAGATATCAGTAAAATGTTTTATAGTATTTCTTTTGTCCTCCGATTTATTCCTTAACAATTCGGTAAAAGATAAACTGAAAGTTTGAAGAATGACACCGACTCACTCAGTTCCATTCGAATTTGTGAATGAAAACACGTTCGTTTTATGAATGAATAAAGTAGTCCGGACAATGTCAAAGTTCACCGCAAGCCAATGAAATCACTTTGAGGTGTTATGACCCATATGTGTCATAACAAATTATTATGAAACCCCTTTACGAAGTACCACGTGGGTAATAAATGTGTATATTCACACATTTGTGATAATTTATCTCTCCAAATGTTTCAAATTGATATTAGATTATAACAATTGTATGATCTTCAGAGGATCAAAATTCGGGGGAAATTATACTTGACTATAGATTTTATTACCAAGTAAGAGGTGAACACTACAAGCGACCATCTTCATGTGAACACATCTTAATCATATGAGATAAGGAAATGGACTCGCTTGCTTAACCTGAAACATTCGTTTTAAAGTAGCAGTTTTGTTAAAGACATTATTTTGCAATGAGAAACATATCTTTTAGTTTTAAGAAGTATGTTTTAAATATGAATATATCGAAGGTCGCAGACATGGAGGTTTTTAACTTGAATCCATTTTGCCACCAAGCTTGCTGTCAGCTGGTGGAGAGAATTGTCTGTCAAGCGTTAGACTTATATGTTAATGTCCACATTAAAGTATAATGATATCCGCCTAATTCTTCCCGACCACTCAAAAGTCATATGGTTCAGCTTTGATTGGGAACAACTACATTGAACAACGATAAAAAGTAAAATTATATTCATATGTAATGGAAATCTGTCATTTTTAGAAGCGAGAATTCGAAATTTACCGGTTAATCAAACTACCATTTTCATATCGGTCGTTAGTTATTTTTCCTTGAACCCTTTCGAAATGTTCCCCATATTAACCTTATACAGAAATGAAGAGCAGATGTGCTCAGTTGCATAAAGTGTTTATCATGTGGGGCAAAGATACATGTATATGTTGTTCTCTTTGTCAATAAATGAAACTTCATTTCGTTCTTTACATAAAATAATACCCTAAAGTAGATTAACAAACATCTTGGTCACTGGAAACACAAGTAGAATATAGGGTCAGCATGAGGCAGAATCTTGCATGAATAAACTGACCCTAATTGACCAAATATCTGAACACTAACCTACTGGCTTGGTACATAAGGATTAACCTTAACCAAAGCGTCATACAATCACCTGGGGATATCTCGTTCAATTCAGGGAACTCGAAAATAGCATGACTTTGTAATACGATTGACACAGGTAGATTATTGTGAAAATAACTTCGCATGGTTTCAATCAGCTTCCGAATAATTCTTACGAAATGCGAATTAATATTGGAAATGTGTGATACAATTTCAAACATATGGGCAATATGACTTTGAAAGTATATTAAGTGAGCGTGTCAAAAAAGAATATGAAGACTTTGTGTGACTGCTTTACGGATCAGTTGGACCTATAACATGGAATCACGACAATATGGGTTTGGATAGCGCAGTGGTTAGCGCGTTCGGCTTCGGATCAGGAGGTCCGTGGTTCGAATCCCGCCAGGAGCTCGGCAAGTTTGTCTGCAGTAGAGAACTGTTCTACACGCAGTAAGGTTTGTGTGCAATGCTACACTGAATATCAGCGCAGTACCACCCATGGTTCGCTTGTTCAAGCCGATGCTCGCAGGTTTCACAACAATGCATAGCCACTATAGTGTTGTGGGCTTTCTTCCTGCAATAATACTAGCAGCCGCGATATAAGTGAAATAATCTTGAAAGCGGGGTTAAACCCCACATCACCTCACCTCACCTCACCTCACCTCACCTCACGACAACATTATATCTAAAGGAGCAATTCTTACGTGGCTACGTTCGCAAGATGTCCATACACAACACAAACCAATAGCAATCACTTCTTAAGAAATCGTGTCATTCTTGGTAGTAGATACTACGAATTTGATGCTTATTTATGTGATGTTATTAGTTTGGAAAAAGAAACATCATACTTCTTAAATTCCGATTTTCTCCTTCCTGCTATAATGAATTAAACACTTTTTCACGTGTTCGTCACAACGTCAACAAATTAATTCTATATTGGATGTAATGATGATTTATCGTGCGGTTTTACCAAAGTTCAATTCGAAATTAACACCTTATATGAAACTCATGATATTTGATTGTTACCCTAGTGTTGCATGAATAACTGCCAAATGTGCTCCATTAGTAATTTTAAATTTGATTTTAATAGGTGATAGGTGAATCATTCTTCATGTTCTCCAAATATGATGACTTTTGATTAATTGTTTTGTTTTGAATTGATATCGTTTGATAACTCTCACCTTGGTACAAGTGTTACATATAACTCTGATTAATTAATCTTGCATGATGAAAAGTTAAGTTCTTTGCATTTATGTTTAAAAAAGTTATTTTTAAGAAAAATATAAATCTTACTTTCATGATATATTTAAAACTTCACAAACGCTGTAATTGTATTTTATCTGAAGACATTTGTGAATGAAGATAATGTGCGCGTGATCGAAAGCTTAGAATATATGGAGAGTATAAAGAATTTACAGTGAGCTTTTTATCAAACGAGCTTTGTATATCAAGTGAAACATTATTTTTATCCACAAATTATCAATGCACGACTCCTTATGATAACAAAGCATTTCAACTTTGATGTACATGTAGCTATGATTGTAGTTTGAAAATTCAAATCTCAATCACATCAAATCTCTTCACAGTAGGTCGTTACAACATGTTTCTTCACCTTGACAGTTCTAAGTAGAATGGCATATATGGCTCTCGTGGGCATAATATTAAGGCATATCTATTAACAGCCCGTTAACTGATGATTGCAAGCTGATTGGAAAAAATATCTTAAATGAAACACCTTTATATGAGGATAATTTCAGCAAATGTCATTACACTATGTTTCATGCTCTTAAAGAGATATAATCAAATATCTGTTTCAATTTTCATTGACTACTCAAATCCCCCTGGTACAAAACAATGTGTATGTACAAGATATCTACTGAAGGGTTGAGTGAAGAATGAATGTTTTAGGTAGTTCTTTGAGCCCAAGTGCACAGGCCCATAAAGTTCTGACCTCATGAATAACACTGTCATAATAGTCATGATAATACTTGCTATTTGTGCAAACGAGGGCAGTCATATCGAGGTTCATACTTTTCATATTATGCCCTAGGGCAAAATGTCACATTTTCATTGTTTTGACATGCTATAATCAATGCTAGCGCTGTGACGTCACGGTTCACCTATGACATTGCGCCCAATAAGTGCCCATGTGGCAGCCTCAAACAATCCCCTTGTAAATAAACGCTCTGGAGTGTTACGGGTGGGGGAGCGATATGGGAGCCGGCTACCGGCCGATCTATTTTCTTCAAGTATTTTATTTCATTTCACAACTAAGGTAATATACATCATACTCTTTGACACACTACGTTTACGTCACTTATGTCGAAATGTCAGTATATCCCTTGCACTCGCTCATTGTTGGTACAAATAAGAAACGATGAGTTTAAGAAGACATATTTTATTTTAGGATAGCAACCTTCTGTATTAGTAATCGGACACAACCGTGTTCGTTACCTGTTTATCTCAAAGTTGAAGTTTAAAACGAGTTTACAAACTTTCAGCTGCATACCATTACCATTACAGCGAAGCATTAGCTGTCCATCTTACTCGATTCCTCGATGAAACTTTCTTCCCAATAGAATATAAAAACTCTCTTTGATATCAGAAAGTTTCTTTCTAGAAGAGGAATTTTAATGACAAAAAGGATTAATTTGAACTGCAGTTTTTGACTGGAACTTTCTTAGAAATCTAGGTTTTGTAGACATCCAAACTTTGCATAACACAACTGGTAAAAATGTTACTTTAATTGATTGTTTTGTTCACTTTACCTTTACCTAGGTTTTCTTGCAAATTGAGCGTTTTGAATTCGAACTAATTTCGTCCAGTAGTTTTTCCAAATAAAAATATGTGTGTGTTAAATGGCATGTACATATCTATCACTTACGAATATATCCTTTGATATCAAGGTTGCTATTACCTCAAAACTGATTTGAAACTAGTTAAAATAGTTATTGTGGCATGAATGGTTTACCATTATCCCAAAGTATAAGGTGTCCATCTTCGTCGATAAATGAAACTTCACACAACTTTCTCCCCAATAGCAAAGAAACAAAGAAACATGTTTACATCACTAACATCAGAACGCTTCTTTTAAGAAGTGGAACTTTAAGGACAAAAAAGGATTAACTTGCAAAGTTTTGACTTTATTCTTTGACTGGAACTTTCTCAAAGGTTTTGTTGAGAACCTTGAATAACACAACTTACAGAAAATTTGACTTGTATTATTTTTTGTGAACCTTAGATTTACATGGACCTAGTTTACCTGGCAAATTAAACAATAAATATATCTGATTCGATAATGACATGTACATATATATCACTTATTGGTTTATTTATTTGTTGATATCAAGATGCATCTTTTCAACATATCTATAGACTTGATTGAAGGTTGCACTATGTGTCTCAAGTTAAAGAGTACAGTAATCAAATCCACCTAGTTAAAGTGTTATAGCCAATAGTTACCCTTTGACCATAAATCTGAAAAGCATTTAACCATTAAGTCAAATACTTAATAACTTACTTAAACTTAGTTAAAGATTTCGTCTCTTGTATCCTTATTGAAGTTATAATGAAACATGGTTCATTAAATGATACAGTTGTTCGAAATGCAGATATCTCGATTAAATTGATCTACATGCAATGTGCAAAATTTTGAATGTATCACTTAATATCTATTGATATCTCATGCACAACAACAAAAGTCAATGAACTCACTCATTTAGTGAGTGGGTTGGAGTTTTATGTAGCTTGAGCAATATTTCAGCCATAAGCACCGATCGTTCTTGGGCAAATTTATATGCATAGATCTTATCACTCTGCATTCAGGTCCATTCGCATTGACACATCACTCGAATTAAATTCTGAGTAGCACGTTTCTCTGAAGTCGTATATCTTCAAATTTGGAGTGCAGTATACTTACATATATTATCAATCACTATTGAAGGTTTCATCATTGCTATTGTTAGATGTTCAGCTGGAAGAAATTTAGATTTGGTCCCCTTATAGATATGTTTGCACTAAAAGAGAAAGCCCTTGTCATAAAATCAAAGACTTATCTTTTATTCAATTCGAACAACCTGTCATAGGGGAATCATGTCAACCTACACGACAACACCTGTTTTAGAAACAAAGATGTGTTCAGTCCGCTGTTCATTGAAATGTTTAGATACATTGCGCAATGCATATTACTGGTAGGTGATCTGAGAGATTAAAGTTGTAATAATACACAATTCATATTTCTCATGTCACTGACCTTTTATTGATCTTCTGTCTTTAATGTTAAACACTGATTTGCCAGGAGTTACACTTATATTTTTGGCATAACGATTCCTTTATCATAGTGATAAAGTGCAAAATTTAAGATAAACATTGATATAAGAACATCTTACTCAATAGGATTCATAACGACAGTATATAGTAGAATGGATGTAATGATAACTTGGGACTTCATTCGTGTCATGTTTTTACCAGTAATTTTAATCAAATCAGAACATCATCATATTCTCGAACAAAAGACGTATATACATTTATCAGTGAGGTGACTGTTAGTGATATTTTTAAAGATGAATTTCAATAAAAGACTTTACATCATGATATGAAAGGAAATTCTGCTGTAATATTTTAAAACAGGTTGTTATATGTAATGAAATTTCCATTATCATCGTCTGACTTCTAGTTGCACAAAAATCGCTTTGACATAAACGGACTTTGATGCAATGAAAGAATGGATGATAAATCATCGACCTATGCTACATGCATGCTAATGTTACATCTCATTTCCTGTCTAGCAGGACAAATGACGGTAATTTGATTCCTTTTTCTTTTGAAAAGGGCCTGTAATTCCATATTCAATTTCCTCTTGATCGCCTTTGATCAGTTTCATATAGAAGAAAACCTTTCCAAGCTTTATGTGATTCCATCTTGATTCCGTCTTGATCATCGATTTTTACTTATTCTCCTCCCCCCTCTATATCTTGTAAAAGAAACTGTTGGTACATTAAGACAATAGAGATATATGTTCATTAAATATACAATTTACAATTATTTGTTTTCGTTTTTATAAACAGCTCTTTTATTTAAATTTGGGTCGATATTGATATTGGTGTTTTAAAAATAAATATAGATTGAAATGACGCTTTTAAGTAACATACATACAAAAAAGCAAAATTTGCTAACATTATGTTGAAAATTAGTTTTCTCATAATAGTTTGTTATTAATGTGCTTATGGACCACCCACATAAGATAATGTGTGTCAAAAACTTCCTTAACAAAAACACACTTTAACTTTGAATTGATCAGATGCAAGATGGAAGGAATTCTCAATATTATAGATTGCATTTCTGAAATTTGAATAAAATACACACAATTTTGAGATACAACCTGATATTAAATCGTAAGACATCATAATCGCTGATCTTGGTTTTATTGCAATTTGGGTTAAAATCAAAACTTATAGGAATTCATTTTAATGGCAATACCTCTATCCTCTTTGAACCACACTTACGAAGCAAAGGTTCATTTCTTTCTTTTAAGTTTACTCAGAAGCATGAAATTGCACGAGGAAGTATATATATATTTTCCCGTATTCTTGTCCGTTTGCTTCAGAATATCAATATGTATGGTTACAATAGACACTTAAGTTTGCATTTGTTGTTGTTGTTCACGTTGTTTAATTGAGTAATGACGTGATTAGATGAGTCCTTGAAGCTGATACTGTTTTTCAAGATTTAAATATGGATATATTGATTAGAACGAGTCATACAGAAAAAACAACTCAACTCAAATATCAAATTGGAAATGAAACTTAGTTCAACTAGAAAATAATGACATCAAACTTATCCAGGAGAGGTTATATGTTGGAATTACTTTTTATCCTGTCTTTTACGTTTCTAAGTCTCAATGTACCTGAACGATAACCTTGAAGACATAATTACCATGACAATATATTCATTTCAAGTCTATTATGGTTACCGTTATTGCTGATGAAAATGAAGAACTAAAAAGAACTAAGTGTGTGAGTTGTTTGCTAAGCAAATTACAAAATTAAGAAATTAAATAAATATTTAAACGAGATTAAAGATATAATTTTAAGAGCATCCTAGGTTTCTAGTTTCCTATATGTATTTTTTATATAGCCGAAGTTGTTGTTAAGAAACTTGAGATGATGTGCCATGATAAACATGGATGTCACAACAGCTGTCATTCTGTGAAAATAGAAAACCATGGTAAACGTCATTTCATTGTAAAGAGCACTGCATCTAGTTTAAACGCATTAAGTCACTACATCCCTAAAGATGATTATGTTTACACTTGGGATACCACTGCAATATATCTAATGGAAATAACGTTGTCGTGCAGTGAAAGTGCAAACAACTCAAACAGCACATGGTTGTTTAACAAGGATCAATAGCATTATTGCAACTTAGATATATAGAATACAGGGATTTACAAAAGAAGAGTTGATTTGAGATTCATGCCAAATAGAGTAAATTTTATGACATTTGAGAACGCAGGTTTTACTCCTTGTATATCAGAGTATGTAATGCCTTTATAAAAATATAAAGGGATTATCAAGTGAAGAGTTGATTTCAGAATCATGCTTAAACTTATTTCACCTTCATGGCAATAGCACTTTAAAGCTTATGAACCTTAGCTTTTATTCCTGTTTTAGTATAGCTATCAAGTGCATTAACCTTGGGTTACAGGAAAACTTAACAATCTAGAAATCTTCAACCAAAGCATTTTTCAATCATGAATTATATAAACCGAAGAAGAACATTTTGCACTACAAAGACCATCAAGCGCTTTCTCCACGTTCTTGTTTATCTGTGAAAATCAGTTGTTTTTTTTATAATACATTAGGTTAAAATTGCATTCGTTTACATGCATTAACTGTGGACTGCTTGTCCAATTTTTTTACTTTATCTGTTTTGCTGAAATGATCCCTCACTTCTTGTCCAAAATATATGTTCCCATTTTCAGATGTATATCCACACTAATCAGCATCACCACAGATTTAAATTACGTACATTTGCAGTTATTCTTCCAGACAAAGAAGACTTACAAACAATGGTTTTATATGATATATAATTTTATAAATTATAAAATTCAATTCCAGTATACATTCATTTGTTTTAAAAAGAGCATTCAACCAGCCACAGCGTAATCGCCTAAAAATCTGTAAACTTCCATTTTTATCACCAATAAGCAATACCAAGTTGATATTTTAAACCCTGAATTGATTGTGTCTCAAATTATCAGATTGTCTAAGATTCAGATTTTCAAGCTTTTATCCCCTCAAATTGTGGACAAACCGACTGAGATTTGGATGACACAACACTTTGAACGCTTGAAAAATGTAGGTAAGCAAAGATGATGCCATTAAAACGTTTGAAATTTGATGGGATATGCTACTTGATTAAAGCCATAGTGGCCATATCTCACACGTATGGTTTAGTTAGGAGGCAATATGAGATGTATTAGGTAGAAATTAACTGATGAAATGCAGCTTTCTGTTTGAAATGACACAGGAAACAACTATATAATCTACTGAACACATAGTGTCAATCAAACAATAAACAAACCAAAATTATGTTAAATTTTGTTAGTAACGTTGAATTATGATGAACACAACATGTTTCATTAACAAATATTCATTTTGTTTCATGTCCACATGATAAGCATTATTTCTCTCCTTTTAGATGATTGATGCATCTCTGACGGAGTCATATTGCATTAAGTGTTAATACATGACAGTGATGAATGTGTGTTCAGGCTGATTATTTGGTTGACACTTTACAACATCTTCTCTTGAATCACTAGCATACATCGTGTTGATTAAATATGATGTTTGAAGAAACATTATTGTACTAAAACGTTTGCTTTATATATAAACTGAAAACCTGTTACCTTGCTCTTGTTGATAAAATGGTATTATTTCTATTTAAGTTTGAATCATTATGATTCTGAACTTTAAAAGATTCTGAATAATTGCTGTACTTTAAAAACAGGCTTTAACATTAGTTTCATGTTCAAAACCACCAAACAACCATTATAAAGTAGTAATATAAACTTTTATTTGTTAAATAATGAAACTTTCTGAACGTCTTTTGTTAAATTGAATCATCATGCAAATGGCGACTAAAG
This sequence comes from Steromphala cineraria, assembly GCA_916613615.1. Classification (NCBI taxonomy): domain Eukaryota; kingdom Metazoa; phylum Mollusca; class Gastropoda; order Trochida; family Trochidae; genus Steromphala; species Steromphala cineraria. Next base: position 65,089,971 of record OU744722.1, on the reverse strand, counting down.
CAAAGATAATTGAAGTATAGCGATACTTCCCTAATCTCTTTGTGACCATTGAAACGTCATCAGGTTAGTAAGGTTAACTTTGATAGTAAAAGCTTTCATATTAGGACCATGTTGATTAAACACTGAAGATTCCAACATAATGTTTTTGCTGACTTAGCATCAATGAGTAAGAACTATATTGGAAATTATCAATTTATCGATCTGTCTATTTTCATGTATGATTGGTTAATTGTTTTTTGGACAATTTGTTTTATTTTTGTTTGAATTTTATCTGAATTTAATCGGAAACGACCTTGTAAGTGTACTTTTACTAACCCTTTTTTGCTTATATAATTTTTAACCATTATTTGTTTCTCTCAATATTGTTATGTAGTAACGCAAAAGTTTGTTTTACATAAAATGATCTGCAGGCGGAAAAAAAGGCTAAACACGGCTCTTCTTTGTCACAAACTGAAACTTTACAAGTTTCTTTATCAAGAATAACACCAAAATTGACTTAAAAACACCTACGTCATCCAAATCTAAACTTCCCTCTAAAAAGAGCGATTTTAATTACATCAAAAGGATTTACTTAGAAGTTTGAACTTTACTTTTTAATTGTATCTTTCATTAAATAAAGTTTTTTAAGACATTTGATACAATGCAAAACACAACATAAAGAATTTGTTATTTTAATTATTCTGCTCATGTAACAAGCCCTGAACATGTTTAACGTTTTCTTTGCCAATTAAAATGCTGAGATCTCAAATGTATTTCACATTAAATATTGACTTTTTGTAGTTATCACAATAACAACATATGATTATGTTATTTTTCTATTCATTTCATTCCTCAATGCTATTGAAGATATGCAAAACACATTCTTCTTAAATTTTGTTTGGATTTATAGGTAGAGTCAGCATCTCAAATGTTAAGGAGGTTATTTTAAAAAATTGAAAATGATAATCTTTGTTATGTTTAATGATAAAGCATGACAAAAAGTGGTAGTTTTTCTTAGTAAAAGTTTAGATTATGTCGTAATATTGAGCATTCCTCTATCACCTTCACACAACAAAAACTATACTCAGTCTTTAATGGTTCAATGTTTGTTCAGAAGCTTGACATTGCTCTAGAGATAAGTATATGTTTCTTGAGACTTCTCTGCTTTGTTGGTATTGCAATTTCATGGCATTGATTTATTTCCTTCATTTGTGTGTTCAGCTAATTAAATTGCATGAGGACATAATAAGATAAGACGCATGAAATGTAATTTGTCAACAAATTGCACAGACTGTGTGCTTCTTTAAGTTTACACATAGTGGGAAAATGGGAAAGTTTAATGTTTCATACAAGTAACGATAATGCTATAAATATGTGTCACATTGTATATATCATGTTTAACAACGGAAGAAACAAAGTTCCAATATCAAATCTGTCAGTTTTGCATGTCCTTCATTCTTTCTTTTGCCTAGGACGCCATCTAAATCTTACTTACAGAAACAGCCTTAGATAATAGAGAATATTTATGTACCTCGAGATTTTCAATAAGAGTATAATGTAATTTTTCTAAAAAAGACAGTAACGCATATGGTTAAGCTTCTCATGGAAAACATTCAATCCTGGCTGACATATTTCAAGCAAAAGTCTTGTTATGTGTAAACAAAAGGGAAGTTACTCAAATTGTAATTTCGTGATAACTATCTACTTAAAACACCACAAAAGACACAGAAAATAAACAATATATTTCACTGGCATCGTCTGTCGATGTCAACGAAGTGCGAATATTGTACATAGTATGCATATATATTTCTCAAATAAAGGCACGTCAAGTCTTAATAGATTCACATAAAATACTCTATTTACTATTTACAGTTGGGAGACAAAAGGCAGACGTAGTGATTTATCTTTCCAGTTTCCTTTCTGTATCTTGATAACATTTACCAATACACTACCAGATCTGATGCAACACTTTGATTCCATGTTAGCTGTCTTCTTCGAAGGTCTTTCGTAATGTTTGACATTTTTTACAGATATTTGATACATGTTAATATGTGAGTTCTTGATGAGGATGTGAATTCATTAATTCTGAAAATATACAAAGAAGTGATCATAAATGCAGGTTAATATCCACTGAAATTGAAGGACACGCAAATATTAATTTTAGACAAAGTTTTGAATTCTATTTTCAACTTTCAAGCAAATGAAATAATAATTGTTCACTTTTAATATCTAACTATGTTGTTTGTCAAAATGTAATTTCTTATTCTAATTAGCAGTTTTCATTTAGGCTAATTTCATTCTGTTGTGAACGAAATTAAATTGAATAGGGACATAATCAGATAAGAATAAACCAAATTCCATCTTTGTTCCTTTTTTCCTGTCCAATTATGAGACTAACATGTGCATATTGAGAGTTCATCAACTAAAAGTGTTTAATTTTTATAATTGATTAAACAACTTTGAGAGTTAGGAATTTATACTTAAAACAGGTCATACTGGAGCACGAATGTTCATCCCAGTAATTGCATCCTTCATATGTTATACAGTGTCCCATGAACATGCTATACAGGAGTTAATAAAAAGTTAACACTAATTTTAGTTTTGATGTGTTAAATATCTAATAATACATGTTGTTTAGTAATTTGGAATTTTTTTTGGTGGTGTCTGGTTTTTGTCTCAATTAAATATGTTTGTTAAATGTAGGTAGGGGTAAAGATCACAATTTATACTAGCATGATCCCAACAACATATAAAATGTTATAAGCTACAGTTAAAGGATAAGTGGAGTTGCTAGCTTGCATTCATCGCAACAGCAAAACGTTGTCTGACAACAGTAACTGCGTTTTATGATATTAAAATCATATAATGAATAGACTATTTCACTGTTTTTGCTCGTGAAGTGTGAAAGTGTCATTTTCACTCATGGCTGCGTCACTCGCAAAAAAATTAAATAAAATTAAATAGTCTCTATGTATTCATTCAAACATATATATTCATTCAAATATATCAAATATGTCTATGAACATTTATTTTGTTCACAATTAACATTTGAACAAAAAATCTCTTTTTTCATTAAAAAAAACGCTTTGAAGTAATCTTTGACTAATGAATAGTCCTCTATAAATGTCAGCTTTATTTTAGAGTGAGATTTCGAACCATTTGTAATTGGAAATCATTTTTGATCAAACCAACTAAGGTTCAAACTTAATTATAACATAATACACGCTATCATGTAGGACAAGAAATCCCAATGATGTTGCACAGAAAAACAACACATAGTCGGGAAAGAAGCACTGGAAAAATATTTGTGCAGCTTATTGCAACACTTGATTTCAGAATGGCCTTGCGTCTGCAAATCATTAGAATCTCACTTGAAGTAAGGACATGACTATTAGAATTAAGTATGTATTTTTTCAAATTTTAATGCAATACAATGAACAACTTTATTCTATCACACTCTGATAGAACAAATTCAGTTTTACTTTTCAAAGCATTATACTGGATTCCGAATCTAGACCTTCAAAACTGCTTCATGATGATATACATGTAATGAAACAATATCATTGTGCAAATATCCATCTCAAATCTAAAATTGTAATAATTGTTTGCTTATAACCTCTTAGAGGCACATGTATCTATTTCAGCTTCAATGAATGGCAACAATAGCCTTGATTTCCGCTCTAACATAACATTGCATCATGTAAGTGCTATCATGTAAACACAATTGTGCACTAACATGTTTTGTACAGGCAGAGAACAAGCACTAGAAAAATATTGTGATGGTATGGTGACACTGCATAAGTGTTTGAAAACGACCTAGTATTTGCAAATCATTACACTCTTCCTTGAAGTAGAGAAAGGGCTTTTAGAATTACTATGTTATTGTCGAAACGGTTGTTCAGTTGTTATGATGGGATAACTTTGCCTACACCAAATGCGGAGATGTAATTTGTTTCCATGACTTCAGTTAAATTGAAGCATGGTAAATGCTGTCTGGACATAAAGTCTTATATCTAGGTCACATTTACTAAAATAGAACAAGTAAGTTGAACGATGTTTTGAATTACTGATATTTTGATTAAATGGTAATTGTTCAACGTTTTTTTTATAAAACTCTTGATAGAAAATTACCCAAATGAATTTATCAACAGCATTTTTCGTTTACCTCTTTGTGCTGAGTTAAGAAAAGAAGTTTAATACTTTGGACATTTTCAGTGCAAAACCAAACCAATGTTCAACCTGTCTTCAAGGGGACAATATTATATGTCAATAATATCTTAAAAACTACATGCCAAATTGTATTGTTATTTGTAATGTAACTGAAACTTAATATTTATATGGCGTGTTAGGTTAAAAAGCGACCATGGCTGTGTTTTACATCATTCAGGAACGATGCATGCCTTCAATGCTTACAGAGTACATTTGTCTTCTTAAATGTTCCAATTAAGAATTATTTTAAACGCATATTCGTTTCAAAATTTCAATGTTATAGTGTTAATGTTAGAGAAGGGTACTGAAAATACTACATGTATTCATGATAATACAGTTGCAATATCGTATAAAGATAATTCGAAATTATGTTTTTTCAATACTTATAAGTTGAATAAGACAAATGCTGTTGAATGAAACAAAGTAGTTATCTGTTTCATGCTCAGTTAAATTCAAAATTACCTAAACACATGATATAACAAGCTTCTAAAGTTTCAATTAAATTCTTAAAAGGCTGTTCCAATCTGGAATGATTCAATTACTTATAAATATTTACTATACTAACAGCAGGAGCTCTCAAAAAATATAATTTATTGAATTCATAATTGATATATGTGAAATACTATTCAAATTTGCATACAGGTAAGCTAGTTTAAATGATTAACTTCAGTTGTCCTGTAATTAATCCAACTAGTGGACTTGATATAGCCATAAAGATCTTGTTTATTTTCAATGGATGAAACATCATCAACATCAACAACAAAATATACAGTTCGTCTTATGATGAGGACAGGTTACTTCAATAAAAAAGGTCGACTCCAAAAGAATTCTCGGGTAATGTCACTGAGTTTTATGTGCAAACATTACCTTGTGACCATTCTGTGCTCAGGAATATTCTCATACAGATGTCCGACGATTTTGAGTTCTTACAACGTTTTATTTATTAAAAAGTAAGTATGTTACTAAAAATTGGCATCAAGAATATATTCATACACTAAAATTTTGTGTACGGTGGATGGAAAATTTGTTTAGTTTAATCATTCAAATTGAAGTGTAAGTGGTACAAGGTAACTATATGAAGAGAAAAAAATACAGGTTTGTTTAATAGATGAACCATTTGTTCATTACCACTGCCGTCAATGGTCAAAATAAATGTATTGAGATTTAACTTTATCCTTAAGTGTTAAGCTTTGAACAAATAATGATATTGTACAGAGCATAAGCTGTACACAAATCCCTAAAGATGTTTATGTTTTCACTGGGATAACACAGCAACATTACTAATGGAAGTAACTTTGTCGTGCATCGAAATTACTTAAATGTCATGGGGTTGTTTGATAGGGATTTATAACATTATTGTAGTTTAGCTGATATAAAAATATATTACACCTACAGGGAAGAGTTCATTTGAGATTCATGCCAAAATGTAGTAAATCTTTCTTTGTAACAACAGTTTATGACATTTTAAACGCTGGTTTTATTCCTGCTATAACAAAGTATTTAAAGTCCCTACACAAAAAATGGTGTTACATCTGGAGGGATTATCATGTGAAGTATTTATCTGTTTTGTCAACAACACATAAAACTTTATGAGCCTTAGCTTTTATTCTTCCTTTAGTATTGCTATAAAGTGCAAGAACCTTTACAAAGCAAGTTTCATACATAAATAACATAAAGTTTACATTAACTTTACAAAGACCATAAAACACTTTATCCGCAATCTTTTTTTAATTTCAATTTGATTGATAATTGCATAAACCAACTGAAATTTGGATAAATCGACTGTGAATTAGCTTTATACAAATTGGCACTTCTCAACATACCACTTTGAAAGCTGTGAAAGACAAATCTCTTTATCAGGATTGACTTTTGCTGGGTAGTAAGATGCTTAGATAGAAATGAGATAATGAAATGCAGCTTTTTGTTTAACATCACATAAGAATCAGCTTTATAATGACGTATGGAACACACAAAAAAAGAGAATAGAAATTTATTCAATCAGATTATTAAACAAACAAAAATTGTGTTAAATCTAATTTCTAATTAAGCATCATGCAACCCACCCACAAGATACTTCAAGTTGCATAATGGTGTACACAACATTATTCATCAAATTACATTTATCGTATTATATGCCTACATGATAAATCATTATTTCTGATGATTCATCTCTGACGGGGTCATATTGCATCAATGTTTTCAGGTGACAGAGGTGAAAGTGTGTTCATGTTGTATTTGATGGACACTGTACAAGTCTTCTCTGTTGCATATATTTGCACTTACTTTAATCTTTAGCATACATGTTGTGATATACATATAGCAGAAACTTGATAAGTTAATTAAAGTTTTAGAAAGAAATAATTGAATAAACATATTTGCATTCGAGCTTTTTATGAATTATATTATTCTTTTCTTTATATAATAAGTTGATACCTTCCTAAAGTTCCTTATATCATGAACACATGAGCTGTTCTTTCGTCATAAATTCGTCATTGTATTGATTAAATGCTAACTTTGTCATATAAATGATAAATGATATTTTTTCTGTTAATGTTTGATTCATTATGATTCTTTAAATTATTCTGAATGACTGCTTTACTTTAAAAACACAGGATTAAAAAATGTTAATAAAATAGTGTTGTTGTTATTTTAGTTTGATTTATCATAATTCTAAACAATTTAAAAGTTAATAAACTCGGCTTTATTTCAAATACAGCATTATATATTAGTTTAATTTTTTAAAACCATCTAACAACCAATATATAGAGGTTAGAATTGCTATTCATTATTCAGGAAGCTTACGGAATGTCTGATGTTAAATGGAATCAACTGTCAAGTATTAGACTTATGCAAATGACCACTATCGCAAAGACATTTCAAGTATAGTAATATCCCCCTAACCACTCTGCGACCATTGAAACGTCATCAGGTTAGTAATGACGATAGTAAAAGCTCTACGATATGGACCATGTTGATTGAACACTGAGAATATCCATCATAAATTTTTCGCTGAATTAGCATCAAGGAGTAAGAACTATTTTTATTTGAATGCTTTCTGTATTCAACCAGAAACGACCTTTTATTCAACTTTTTTTCAAATATTGTAACGGGAAAAGGTTTGTATTGCATAAAATGTTCAGGAGCAAAACCAAAGACTTCTCTTCTTTTTCACTAAAGGATAGTTTCGCTAAAAATGATAATATCAAAATTTTGACTTTACATTCACCTATAGCTACGTCATTGAAATTTAAACGTCCATTTTAAACGAGAGATTTTGAAGACATTATAATGATTTATGATCAAAGTTTGAACTTAAGTTTTTAACTGTATCTTTCATGAAATTGAGTTTTTGAAGATTTTTGCTACCATTCAAATCACGACATCAAGAATATGTTATTGTAATTATTTTGTTTTGCTTCGGCTACCCTGAGAGCTATGCCAGCTGGAGCTTTTTCAAATATTCAGCATTTGATTATCAATTCAAAACACGTTCATAAAAGTCATGAAACTGTTACTTTATCTCATTTCCGCTTCAATTCGGCAAAATTAGGAGGTATTACAAGAGTGCTATCTGGCCTCATTTTCTCAAAATATGTCTTGAATCTAATGATGTCATAAAAATACCATGTCACCACAGTATATGTTCAAGAAGTGCCCTAACGTTAGCGCACCCAATGATGAAACAGTTTAATAAGACTATTTTAAAAGTTTATTTGTGAATATAGTTGTTAATTTTATGTTTTTAGTATAAAAAAAACACTAATGCAAAAAAAGTAGCTTGAAGTAATCACTGACCTCTGACTTCATTCTCTTTCCACAAAGTTATAAAATGTTGATACTACCTCTGTTCCATTCTCTCCCGACAGAGGCAGATCAAGTCATGTTGATTTAGACTCTGTTATATTACGCCCATCTTGTGGGATAGAATGGGAGATGCCTGATTGGAGGCAATCAAAATTAGTTGTGCAATCAGCGACGCTGTTTTTAAATCATCATTTTGGCTACTGCAACAAGGCAAAGACATTGTGATATGAACCACCCTTTCCCTGCGAGAAGCCCTATCATTTGATAAAGAAATTTAAAAGTATTGTAATGAAAGTTTTTTCCGCCAGGGGAAACTGCCGGAACCCACGGATTTCGGCGTTATAGAACAGAGGCTAAATCAACATCACTTGTGGGGAGAAAATTCCTCTGTTCTAATAAGACCAAATCCGTGAGTTCTTGTAGTTTCCCCTGGCGGACAAACTTTGCACCACAATCCATTTGAAGGCTTCTCGCATGGCAAGGGTGGTTCATCACAATGCTTTTGTCATGATTCAGTAGCCAAAATGATGATTTAAGAACAGCATCACTGATTACATGAATAACCTTAATTGCCTTTAATCATCCATCTCCCATTCTAGCCCACAGAATCAGCGTAATAGAGACTGTATCAACATTCCATGACAGCTAATGACGCGTTTTCGGAGTCTATTCTATGATAACATGACATATGTTTAGATGTAAGGGATTTTTTACACTTTAATTTACTTTCAATTCCTTAAATAATGTAAATGTATGCATGCTGAGAACATAAAGAAATAAAATTATGCTTGATTTGAAAATGACCAGAATATTTGATACAATGAGTTATAATGACGTATAACAGAAAAAGTATCTCCTTTAATATACACAATTAACACAAAAGATTTCAAAGTAAGTTGCATAGCATTATCAAGGAAAAGTTAAAAATTAATTTTGATGTTTATCTTGGCGAGAATGTAAGCTTAATTTACATTTTGGACCCACAGTCGGAAAATGGGAAGGTTTAATGTTTCAAACAAGAAACAGCAATGCTATAAATATGTGACACATTGTATATATCATGGTTGACAACGGAAGAAAGTAAGTTCCATTATCAAATCTGTCAGTTTTGCATGTCCTTCATTCTTTCTGCTGCCTAGGACGCCATCGAAATCTTACTTACAGAAACAGCCTTAGATATTAGAGACTATTTATGTACCTCGAGATTTTCAATTAAAGACAGTTACAGTTACGCATATGGTTAAGATTATCATGGAATACATCACAGTCCTAGCTGACATATCAATATTCTTGTTATGTTTAAACAATAAGATATCAATAAGTTCAACAAAAGCGTAATTTCATAATGATTCACAATCTCCTCGAGTTCACATTATAACCCAAAAGCCGCAAATCCCTACAGAGTTTCTTTAAACCAGTAAGTTTAAATATTATGTTTCACTAGCATCGTTTGTTGGTGTCAACGAATTGCATATATTTCACATAGAATGCTTTTTATTTGCCAAATTCAGACAATTAAATTGTCTTTAGTTTTAAATAAAATACTCAATTTAGTATTAACAGTAGGGCGACTAAAAGCAGACGTATTGATTTACCTTTCTGGACACTTAATAGATTTGTTATGTTCAAATTTTATGTGCACAGCACTTTGATACCATTTTAACTGTATTCGTCTAAGGTCAGTGGTAATGGTGGACACATTAAAACAGACAATTGATACATGTGCTTCTTGGGGTTGTAGATGAGGATGAGAACTCAATTATGCTGAAAATGTACAAAGAAAGGATCATAAATGCAGGTTTATTCTACTCTGAAATAGAAGGAATTGGAGATATAAATACATTTTAAGAATTCAAGCAAATGATTCTGTGAACTAATTATTCTAATTTTTATAATTTAGATAGGAGAATCTGGATATAGATTACAATGTATTTAGAAAATATTTGAAATTACCACAAAGTTATAAAGGAGGCTGTTATTCAAAGTAATAGCTACTTGTATCCCATCTTAAATCAAAAGTAAAATGGTTACTTTAATGTTTTACCTCTATCTTCGTTGTTTTTAAATTATGATTTCTCATTCTACTAAGCAGTTTTCAATAGGGTTGATTTGATTGTATTGTGAAGGATATTCAACATCGAATAGGGACATGATCAGATAAGACATAAACAAAATTCCATCTTCCTGTTCCTTTTTCCTGTCCAATTATGAGACAGCTTGAGACTTCATCAACTAAAAGTGTTTAAAAATATATTTGATTAAACAATTTTTAGAGTTAGGAAGTTCATATTGGAGCAGGAATGTAGTCATCCCAGGAAAGAAATCCTTCATATATCATACAGTGACTAGTGAACATGCTATATCGAAGGACAACACGGTTTAAACTACAATTGGTTCGGTGCATGACATTTCTGAAAGATATATGATGCTTGTGACCGTCGAAATTTCACAATAACACATGTTTGTAAACAAAATTTGGTGTCAGTTTTTTGTCCAATCAAAACATTGTTGCTTAATGTAAGCAGGGGTAAAGAACTGAATTTTTACTAACATGATTCCCAAAATATTTCAATTGTTTAGATCGAATGAAGCATACGGCTTATATATTCATTTCAACATAAAATATATCAAACATGTCTATGAATATTTATTATTAATATTTGTGACTAACTATTAACCTCTTCTACTTCTAGCTTTAGTGTAGAGTATGACATACAGACCTGGAAATATTTGTAATTGAAAATCATGTTTGATCAAACCAGTGAAGGTTCAATCTCAATAAAAACACCATAAAGGCTCTAAAAACTATATTGACTATCAAAGCTACACAAAGAAAAGTCTGATAAGAAGCACTAGAAAGTCCAGAGAAGTGTACTGCTACACTGAATAAATGCTTGAAATGGGCGTTGAATCTCCAAATCGTTAGAATCTTACTAAGAGTAGGCAACAAAATAAAATTAACTATGTACTTTTTGTAATTTTCATATAATACAATGATCAATCTGTAACACTCAAATAGAACGTATTCAGTTAATAACTTCTTCAAGCATTATGCTGGATTAGGAATATCGACTTCCAAAACTTTTCCAATATAAAGTATGAAATATAAGTCCTTGTCAAATACCATTTCAAATCTAAAGATTAATATTTGTTTGCTTTTTACCTCTGTAGGCGAATAAGAGGCACATGCATCTATTTCAATTTCAATGAATGTCAAGGATAGCCTTGTAGTCCACTCTAACATCTAGTGCTCTTGTTTAATCGCACATTGCAAAAAGATTATTTGTGAGGATAACAAGCACTGGAAAGTTTTTTTAAGTGTATTATGACACTGGATAAGTGTTTTCAAACGGCATGGTGTTTGCAAATCATTAGACTCCCCCTATATTTAGAGAAATTGCTTCTAGAATTAACTATCTTAATTTCGAAACCAACCTTTTTGTTGTATCAACATCAATTATCCATTGTATGAACATTATCTTTCTGTACATCATATTATCACAACTATATCATGCTCTGTACATCATTTTATAAACAACTCACTATTTATTAAGTGTAACAACATCTTGTATATATAAATATCTTCTTTACTTCATCACCTGTATCACTTGCTTGAGAACGACATAAAACTTCTATGTCGAAACGTCGCAAACTTGAATAAAGTAGTTGTATATCCATAATATTGACTTCATCTTCTTCAAGTTGAAAGTTGTTTGAATAATTTATACATTTTATTTTAAAAGTGTAATTGTTACACCTTTTTTACAAAAATCTAAATAACAATTCTTAATATAGAATAATTCAAAACAAATTCATTTCAGTTAAAGTATTCATAACAGTATTTTGCATTTCATTTATATCTTTTTGAGCAAAATTAAATAAATAGTTTTAATACTTTTGACATTTTCAGCGCCAACCCAGCTCCAAGGCACAAGATAAGTTTTGATTCTTCCATTGAATCAATTTCCTTGTTTCTACATAGCTTCAAGGTGACAAAATTATGTGTCAACATTATCTTTAAAACTTTAATTGATTTACAACTGCAGGCCACAGGGTAAAATGTTTTGCTACGTAACGGAAACTTCATCTTTCAACGACAAAAATGTTTTTAAGTTAAAAAGGTCCCAAGGATGTGTCTTACACAGTTCTTGAACGTCATTGCTTGCAGAGTGCATTCGTCTTCGTTAATATTCAATTGAGATTTTCTTTCAAACAGTTATTTGTTTTTAAACTGAATCAATTCTATAATGTCAATGTTATAGAGGGGTAACTGAACAAATATGTATATAAATGATAATATAGTTGTGAAATTTATTATTCAAGATTATTCAAAAGGAATAGTTTCATTGTTTATTATATAGAAGGTAAGTGGTGTTAAATGAAACAAAACAGATGTCTGTTTCATGCTCGATTAAATTCAAAATAACCTGTAACCTCAAAACAGGTTATAATCAGTTTCTAAATTTGATTTTAATTTTTAAAAGGCTGTTCAATAATTAATAATGTTGTTAACTCTTAAATGGTTATTATGTTAACAGCAGAAACTCTAAAAAAATAATTGATTGTATTCTTGGCCGATTCACGAGAAAGACCTTTTTCTTCAAGTCACCATAAAACGTGTTGTGGTAATGTAAGTACTGTAACTTTGAAAACTGAATATAACTAAATCAAATATACATTCTTGAAAACATTTTAACATAGCCAAACGAATAAATGCAATGATGTATTAGTTAATTCATATCCATGTTTTGGATTCAGTCTCACATGAACTTGTTTTAGCTATATATATAGTTATCATTCCAATTTGCATACGGTTAAGCTAATTCAATTTGTAAATCTAAGTTACCCTTTGATTTTATCCAACTAGTAAATGTAATATAACCATAAAGATGTGTGTTCTAAATTGATGCAAAAACATCATAAACATTAACAACGAAAATATTGTACAGTGTATCTACAGAGGAAACAGGTTACTTAACTCAAAACAGCATTTTGATTTCTATCCCTTTGCTAATGACAATGTGTTTTGTTAGTGTGCAAATATTACGCTGTGACCAATCATTGCTCAAAGCTCTTCTCATAGTGTTCTCCGACGACTATGAATTCTTTTAAAGTTTTATTCATTATGAAATAAGTATGTAAGTGAGAATCGATCAAGCAGTCAGGATGACAGTTATGAGTTGATGATGTTTAAATGGTTCTTTACCTTACAAGCATTCGTGTAATTTTGACATGTGAATTTGACTTCGAAGAAAATATATGATTGTTATAAGATTTTCATTGAAAAAAAAAATTTATACACTTGCTATTTTGGGCCGAATTCGTGAGATGTTTTGAATTCATATAATTAATTATGAAATTTCACTAGTTTCAAAGCCAAAATATAAGTGTTAAAACTCACGGCGTTGCTCTTTAAGTCTCTAATTGATTATGTTTACATTTGGGATAATACAGCAGTATAAAAAATAGAAGCAATTTCGTCGTGCGTTAAAAATTACTTAAATGTCACGGGGTTGTTTGAAAAGGATTTATACCATTATTGTTATTTTCCAAAAAATATGTTTCACCTACAGTCATTTTCTAATGAAGAGTTAATTTGATTTATGCCAAAATGTTGCAAATATTTTGTAAAAACACTTTTTGACTTATCAAAACGTAAGAAAAGTAATTTACGACTTTATGTAAGTGTTACAACTACATGTACATAGATTTATAAATGGAAGTGTTGATTTCAGATTCTTGTTAAAACGTATTTTATCTTTCATGGCAACGTTTTTAAAGGCTTATGAAACCGTAGTTTTTGAATTGCTTTAGCATTATTGTCAAGTGCAAGTACCTTGCGTTACAAGTAAGAATTACAACTTTGAAATCTTCTACCAAAAGCAATTTCCAATCATAAATAACATAAACTGAAGGAAACACTAAGTCCTTTCAATCCTGAAAGATAATCAATCCTGCAAACTTGCTGCTTTTACGTGAAGAATCAGTTTGTTCAATCATAATACATACGTTGATAATCGTAATTGTTTGCAGTTGTTGACTGCTTGTCAAATATGTTATACTTCATCTAGGTTGCTGATATCACCACTTATCTATTGTCCTGGTTTTCAAAATATTTGTGTAAGTTACCTTCATAAAAGAAAACGCTCTTGTGAAATGTCAAAAATTAAAATGTTCTTTACAGTATGTTTATACCCCCGCTACGACAATTCCGTCCGTCCTTCCGTCCGTCCAATTATCTCAAAAACCGTTAGGTCCTTATATACCAAACTTTGCACACTTGTTAAATAAACATAACTTGATTTAGTTTGGACCATTATGGAATTTTCTGGAATTACATTTTGGGGGTCGTTTCATGGAAAGGTCACATTTTTTACTTAGTTATATGGTGTACATTTGGAAAATAATTTCTTATAAACTGTTACACCTAAATGAGTGAAATTGTGGTACACCTAATAATACTCTTGACTAAATTCAAAAGCCATTGATATTTTTGACAGAGTTATGTCACTTCATTCTGCAATTGGACTTGGAGTGATTAACAGGTCTTATGATCAAATGGGTACAATTTTTCTATGACACCTAGAAGAATGAATTTTGGTTTTGGACACACCTGATAATACTCTTGATTACTAACAGGTCTTGTGCTCCAATAGGTAAAATTTTCCTCAGACACTATCACACAGGTTTCAAGAGTTAAATCTTTCATCGACATTTGACCGACACGACACAGACACTATCACACAGGTTTCAAGAGTTAAATCTTTCATCGACATTTGACCGACATTTGACCGACACGACACGTATAGTCTATATAGCAGATTGCGGGGGTATGTGAGCCATGCTCACTTTTTTTTTTATCTATTATCATATTTTGAACTTGTTTATCTATTTTTGGCACATGTTTACACAACAACTTGAAAGCCTGACAAATGAGAAGCGAAGATTATTTCGATACACGTTGTATTTGCTTACAATGATGTTTATTTAGGAGGAATTAGTAGAGTAAAATGTATGAAAAAATGAAAGTATAGAAAAGCAGCTTTTTGTTTGACCTGACAGGAGTAAGCAAAAAACATCTTCCGCAAGCTGGAGGTAGTATTTGAATGGTTAAGGAGATGATTTTGAAAATGGAAAGAAAATAATGTTGTTTATTTGGATGTCCAGTTAATTTAATGATACAAACATCATTTGGAGGAGTTGCTTGCCTTGGTAAACTTGCAGCTCTTGTAAAATAATACACATATAAATTCATTTCAATAAGGGTTTCTCCGTCACCTTAAAACGACACTAAACTGAACCTAGTCTCCGTTGTTTGAATGTCAGTAGCTTGAAAATTCTCAAGAGATAATATGTTTATTTTTGTCTTTCTTTTGTGTAATGGCATTACAATTCATTAACGTTGAAATTTTTCTTAACGTTTGTATTTGTTGTTCATGTAATTTAATGGTATCAGAGCCTGAAGCTTCCATTGTTTCCATTCTCCAGTCTAATCATGTAGCCGCAACTGCAGACTTATTCAGGTCTTTCAAAACGTGATGAGCTGTAATTGAAAAATTAAATACAAGGGAATACAAGTTGGGTCCAAATATTCTGTCGATCGAATCAAATCATTTTCATTTGTATCCTTTTTACTTTCCAATTATGAAACTGACAGCTGGAGATCTTGAATTAATCAAGTCTTTAAGAGATTAATTGAATACTCATTGAATACGTTTAAAAGTTAGGTGTTGGCACCTGAGAAAATATATATTTTCAAGTGAAAAGAGAATGTTATATTGTGCATCGTGCAAAATGTATCTATTTCAGTTTTTGAATGTCAAAGATAGCCTTTGAGTCCACTCTTACATAATATGCTCTCATGCAAATGCCAAAAGCACGACACATTTTTGAAAAGGCCAATTAGAATCACTAGAAAAGTATTGTAAGTGTATTATAACACTAGAAGTAGGTTAATTGCTTCCAGAAATAATAATGTACTCTTTCGAAATTGTTGTTCACATTTATCAACAGTATTTTGCATCTACTTCTTTGTGCTGGCTTAAGAAGATGCGTTTAATAAATTTGACATTTTCATTGCAAAACCGTCTCATAGGCCATAACAGTTTTTATTCTTTCATTTAATCAATATTCTGTCGCTTCCTGCATGACTTAAAGTTGACAATATTATGTGTTAACAGTATCTTTTAAGCCACGAATCAATTATATCTGCAGGCAACAGAAATTATTATACATAGTAATATATCAATGCCAACGATTCCGTCCGCCCTTTTTGTCAGTCCTAGACATTTTTTGTCCGACCTATTACTGAAAACTGTTCATCTTATTTATTAAGATTTTTACACTTGCCTTCTAGACGACAAGGAGGGCTGCAGTGGCAAATAAAAAATGATTTCGTCAAGTTCTATGTTTAATAAATTGTCATTTTCCAGGATTTGAATTGTTTGACTGATTGCAGAAAAACTAATTATACCTTAATATGATAAAACGAAGTGCAAAGTTACAGTACTATTTTAACTTTTTTATATACTCAATGGAACTTACAAGTTTTCTTTTATGCAATGCAGTACTGTACACGAATTTTTATGACGTAACAATGACATGACCACCCGTAACATGTCTTTTTGTATAATTTCATTGATATATATGTCATCATTTACTTTATCCGTATTTGAGTTACAAGTCAACAGCCTGCATTTTGTTAAAGAATCTGACGTTTTTGAAAATGTACACATGTACACAAATTTACACTTTGTCTACTGATGAGAACAGGCAACATCATGATACTTCACTCAAAGCTAGGTGGCTTAAATAGCGTTTGGATTTACTTACGAGCTCTTTACTGATGTCAATGCGAGCTTTATGTTAAAACATTATGCTGCGACCATTCTGTGCTCATAAATCTTCAAATTGAGTTGTCGGGCGACTATTAGATCTTTCTATTCTCCCGTTGAAAATATCGATGTTAAATAAATCGTTCATGTTATTACACTTATGTGTCATAACAACGCTCGCTGATTAAATGGCGTGACGCAACAATGACGTCATAATCGTTAAGTATGACGTCACAATATCAGCGGGCTAGCCGCGACGATCATGTAGGCGAATGTCTTTTAATTTCAACGATGTAATTTGGGCAGTGGTATTATAACTCTTGAATGGTATCAGGATTTAACTCGCTTGCGCTCGTTAAATACCAAACCATTCACTCGTTTCATAAAAATGTTATTACACTGGACGTCGTTTAGTATTCATTATTTATTTTGTTGCTGACAATCAGTATCAAGAATATTTTCAAGACACATCATCAAAATATTGTGCGGAGTGGGTAAAATACGGTTGGTTTAATCATTAAATTGAAAGATAAATGTTGCAAAAGAACTTGTTGCAGACAAATACGACAAAGGACATTTGGAATAAGAGTTAAACTATTTGTTCATTATCTCTGACGTCACTGATCAAAATGAATGTATTTAGTTTACCGTGAAGAAAACAAAACAATAATATCATTGTTAACAACATAATCTGTTCATTCCGTGTGTTCAAATGCATTAAGTCGCCGAATCTCTTAAGGTGATTATGTTTACATTTGGGATACCAGAGCAATATAGCGAATGGAAATAACTCTATCGTGCAGTGAAAATTAATCAAACGTCACGGGGCTAAACAACATAAAAATAAGTGCTATACCTGAAGGGATTCACTAATGAAGAGTTGATTTGAGATTCATGCTAAAATGTAGAACATTCTTCTTTGTAAAACATGTTATGGCTTATGAAAACGCAGCTTTAATTCCTGTTATAACAGTGATTTAAAAACATTGTGTCATAGGGAGATTTACAATTAGTGCAAAAACCTTCACAAAAGCAAACATTTCTGAGTAACGAAAAACGAATGATTAAATTTCGGCTTATAGAGAGTACAGATTTGCAAACATGTCTCATGTGTTGAATTAAGTGGATGATTTGTTTGTATCGTCGCGTTAGTCGCCAACACAAAAAAGCTTTGTTGCCATATATTGAATCTCTTTTTTGCAATAGGCCACATTTTAAACAAAGCCTGGTTGTCAAGGCGAGTTGTTAGTATAGTTGCCAATTTGTATCGGGGAAATGGACTGTCTTTCCGGGAGGCCCATATGGGCAATTTGTAAACTATGCCAACGGTGACTTACATATATCTTTGTTTAAGTGTTAAAGGAGCAACTATTTGAAATGTAAGCATGTGTTAAATTCAACAACCTTTCCTGTGCCCCTTTAAAAATGTTTGAATGAAGTATGTAGTACAACGAAGTTCCATCTGACTGTTGAAAGCATGCAATAATCAGACACGGGGCACGAAATTGTTCTCACAACACACTTGACTATTGTGAACTGTAAAAACATACGTGTCCCTGGCAACACGATTTCGTTAAATTGTCCATTTCCTTTTGATCTTTGGCTATTGCAGATGTTTTATTTGTTTTCTTTTGCTACAATAAAATGATGATGGTGGCTTCTATATAAGATTAAAAATATTTAAATTTTCAACGTTTTGGTAACCATAACAGTCTCTGGATACCACATTAGAGTCCTGATACCAATAATAAACAAGACACTTTTAGATATTCTATAGTATGGTGTGGACCGTTTCGATTCAGTAACAGTTCTGAGATTATTTGAAATATATTTAGTTCATAGTTTCAGATATTTTTGTGAAGATATGCATGGAAGACAATATGTTAAAGCTACTTTAGTAATAATTTGATAAGTCTAATGGTTAAAACTATATGGAATAAAGTTAAGAAATAGATATATATAGACATATACTGAAGCGAACACAAAATTATCAAAGCGAACACAAAATTATCAAAACGAAACATTTGTCTTGGATATCCCGAAAACAGACTCAGAGTATTAAACATGATAATAACAACTGTGAAATACACCATGTACAAAACAAAACAAACACATTGGTCTGAAACTAATTTTCACTTCATTCATACCAACCTTAAGAATACATACAAAATTGACCAATATAACGCCTATTACTCCAACTATATGTTATTCTGGTCGACCTACCAGTTGCTATTTTAAGATTATTCAGCTCCCTCTGTATATTCCTTGGTTACTAACATGATTGGAAACTTGAAATAGCCTCCGGTAACGTAAATGTATCCACATTTTGTCAAAAGTTAACGTTGCTATGTGAAATGTCATCTTATTTGTAGATGCAATACAATGTACATGTACAAAAGATAAAGGAATATTAATATATTAGTGTTTCTTTGTGACACTAATCCAGGATATATTTAATAAAATCTCTGGTAGAACACCCAGGTTGGTACAGGACAATACTTTCAAGATGATTGCCTTTCGACAGATAGGATTATATACGACTATATTTGCTGTTTTAATTAAATAGGATTTTATTTCACCAAACTTAGAATTAATTGACTTTAGGCAGTTTCACGTGCTACAAGTGTACAAGGAAGAATGTCTCGGCCTATTGCAAATATCTGTATTGTATGTTAATAGATTTAAGTTTTATGAATTACTAAACAAGTTGGACGTTTTAACAGTCAAAACGATTCAGAATTTCATTTAATATTTTTTTTTAAACTTTATAACAAAAAGGGCACGTCCTACATGCCCTTCAGCAACATTGAAAGGTCATTGATTGAAATAGAGAAGTGTAAAGTTTTAAACAAAAACAACATGAAAACAACAAAGTCTGAAAACGTTTCAAAAGAATGCAGATCAAATTTAGACTGCATATTACTGAAAAATTTAAAAAAGATGAAAATTTATCTTAGTTGTGCTTCTTAGTTCTCTGAAATAGATACTTTGCCGATACATGCCAGAGGATCATTGCTGACTGTCAAAGCAGGGAAGGTATCAGTAACGATTGCTTTGATGCATACTCTCTAAGACAATGAATCCTCTTGAAACTCCTTGACAAGTTGTTTCGGGGAAACTGTTTCATGTTAATCCTTTGACAACCATCTGACAAAAACTCACCTTTTTACTGTCAGAAAAACTCTCTAAAGTGATGTTACAAATCCTAAGATTACATTTTGCTTTGAAAAATGTCTATAAAGGTTTAGAATCTTTTGAGAGTATTCCGCCGTGAAATATAACAGATGAATGTTTTCACCAAAATCATAAACTTCAAGAAATACTCGTTGAATGGAAAGATCTGTCCCTCGTTTTATGTCCCTTTTATAATTGTTGACAAAACTCTGATGTGCAATGTCAAATAACTTACAAACCTTGGTAAGCTACTCTTTCTAAATATGTAAAGTAGTAGGTAAATCTGATTGACAATATTTTGATTTGAAACCCTCAGCGAAATATTTTGAAGATGATTGTTATTGAAAAATCGCTGAGATTAGTCCTCCAACAAGATATATAAACTTGCAATAGGCAATCATGAATAAATTTATCGTTAAAACGTGAATCCGAATTCCACTCTATATCTTGCACTTGAAGTAGATACTTGATATAAATCATCACCAAACTTGTTTTGTAAAAGTAGCACTCTCAGATAATCAAGTTATGGTAACCTTCTAAATTAAGAAAGTTTAAAACTTATCCTCTGTACTGGTTGCTAACTGAAAAAAAATCACTTGTCAAATAGTATTATGCAAATGAACGCTATTTTGCAATGCCGGTCGCACAAAGAATAATACTTTGCAAAGCCATAGTAATTTTACTCTCTATTGTGAAAGATTAAGTTCGGAATATAATGTCACCTAAGAAACAACATTTTAGCCAATTCTTACAGTTTAAAGAACGCTTACGATGCCAAAGCACTAACAGACATCATGTTATTGTTCTCACAACAAGGGATTTACATGACAAGCATAGAATGGTTACAAAAACCCTGACCATATTTTCAGAAAATTATCCATGCGCGTGGGTCAAGATGACAGGTTACAAATCATTAGGTAAGGGTTTTCCATATGTGATGTGCATGTGATATAAACGACCAATATCTCATCAATCAAAGACATGTGGCCCACATCACATTTTTGTTGACCAGAGACGGTTCGTGAACAAATTTCCCTGAGGCTTAAAAATTATCTCGAATAAATCGTTAAAAATTCCAGAATAAGATATCAGCATTTGTGTGCTTTCTTAACTTTAAGGTCACATTCAGAGTGAAATTGTACTATCGCAAATTATAGTGTGATTTATTTTTCTAGTCGTATCTTGTGCATAAAAATGATATGTACTACCATTTACCATTACATCTCAATTTTAAGTATCTTCCTTTGTTCTCTAAAATGTACGAGGCATATTTTTTTCAATGCTTAACAATTATTTCCTATTGGTGTATAATCTTTTATCTTTTATGTTCAATTATACAAAATTGTGTACACATACTTCATGTGAGCACAACTATTAATGATGAGAAAAGAATCTAAGTACCGTCTATAAAAAACAGTTCACCTGGTTAACCTATCAAACGATTAACTTGTCAAAAGTTTTGATGGATTCGTTTACATGTGTGATATTGATTCATAGATCACTCTCCGCGAGGAATTTGTTTTTATTTCTAGAACCTTTATAGCATTTAGTACATGACTTGAAAATTGTAACAGAGTTTTCCATACATGTACAACAAAGCAATAAGCTAAAAAAAACTTAATTCAAAAACGTTATACAATTTTGTTGAGGTAAATATTTGTAAACTTTGGACTGTTTACATTATGTAAACTGAAATCATGTGAAGTTTTTGTTGAAATCATGAAGCCTGCTTGTCTCTCCAGAAATTGAAAACAGTTTGCTGTCCAAAAAAGACTTAGAGAATAACCAACGAGGTACGAGTGATTACGTAATCCCGTAATCACTCGTACCGAGTTGGTTATTCTATATGTTACCCATTTGTAATGAAATATAGTTAAAAAACGACAGAAACAATGCGATTGAGAAATCGTAGTAATGCTGTAGTAAGTGATACAATCAGCTGATCAGTATTCATACGCGTGTCCAACCGAACATCTCCAGAGTGAATTAGTCAACAACGCATCGGAATCTAGTTCAGTTTCAAAACAATACGAACATGACGAAAATATTGTCCCTGAATGATATAATACACTTTTCAACCTTGAACAAATTAACACACATAAAACTCTTAACAAACAACATTATTTGATAAAGATAATAAGTATTTGAATCAGCCGGTCGTCACGCCGTACTACCACTGCGATGTGTTGTTGACGGCACAATGTTGTAACAAAAATGTCAAAAACCTGTCAATTTTTTTAAACTATAATTGATAAAAGTGGCAATATCTTTAAGAGAAACTTACAAAGAATGCATCAAAACAAGTCTGTATGTCAGGATAATCAAATAATCTGAAGTTTGAACAATATTTGTTTCTTTCGACGTTACTTTCATTCACGTAGCAAGTGTCAAGAACGATAACTCTAATCGGGCTGTGATCACGGTAGGATTGTTCCCAGGGCTCAGTGAGGGCTGATCAACTACTGAGTATGTTGAGTTGTAATAGTTATTGCTTTCATGAATGTATGTATTGAATTTAAGTCCCTATGGTTTTTAGGTGTAAATAATTACTAATGGATCAGTGAAATTATTGTGCTTGGATAGATTTCATGTTTACAAACAGACAGCGCTTATTGTACCTTTGGAAAAAGCACAATCTTGAGATCACAATGAAATTTAACACGTAGATGAATAGTTTCAAATAATACTGCGTTTAAATATCAACCTGTAAGTTATATGATGTACAGTAATATTCACCGTTCTACGATTTTATTTTTAACCTAATCGACATACGTTCGACACGTTCAATTTATCAATGAAACGTGAAACTAGTTCATCAACCAATCGTCTTTCATTCTCTTAGGAACCGACCAATCAACGTTGAGAATCACTAAAAAGCACATGTGCGGATATAAAAAAAAATATCCACTCGTGTATCCTCGCCCATATGGGTAATATTACTTGATTATCTTATGGAGTTGATTAAACATTGGATGTTTTACATGCAATGTACGCAAAAATCTTGTTCAAAAAGGAATAATAAATAGTTTATTGCCTCCACATAAATCTTTTTCTGTAAAATCAATGAGAAACATTTCTCATTCAGTAACATTTCACATTTGCAAAAAAAAACTATATGTTATGTATAATAAAATGAAATGGAAATTTCGCTTGAGGAAACTACCAAAATTAATATTCGTTGCGTTTTGAAGACCAAATAAAGAAAATGCTCTGCAGGTGCAAATCAATCTAGAATGATGTAAAAGGTCTTAGGGATCATTGGTTTGCACTGGTTAAATAATGCCATGCAATAGTTTGCAGGAACCCTGCACCAAGACAATGCTTGACTCAATTCCAGATTGACTGTTGAATTCCTTGCCTAGCAAAACGTCAACGTCTTGCCGTCGTCATCACATTTCAATGACATGCCACCTGCGGAACATCTCTTGCATCACCTTGGCAGACGAGTAAGGAAAAGACTTTTGAACATTCAAGAGCTTGACCAGATCGTTAATGTTGAGAGTAGATAGGGGCAAGCCTACGTCTCTTGACGTTTTACGGACTCAATGATCAGACATTTAATGGCTTGAGTAGAAGCAAATGGAGGAGACACACGCTACTGATGCGTTTCTTATATCAAGAAATCCAATGACGTCAATACCAGTAACTATCAAAGACATACCCCTTCTACTGTGTGTTTAAATGGCACAAACTCTTTATTTTCTTAAAATGTAGAAATAATTGTTTTATTGTAGAATGCAATAATAACAGCATGACTTACCAAAAGATTACAATGTTTGCTAGTTTATTAATGTTAAAGCGCTGGAGGTTTCTTCTTTTTCTTCTTTTGTAATTGGGTTAATAGTTAAATGCGTCATTAGTCTTTTTCAAGAATTTTGACGTCATAAGAGAACAGACATTCCTCTCATGTTGATTGAGCAGCCAATCAAGAAACTCTAATCATAAAATAAAAGCCGAATGCTAACCGATGCTGGTAGGTTTCACCGCAATGATATCCTTTGCGGGCTCTGACCCTCAACTGATACCAGCAGCCGTGATACAAGTGAACTACTATTGACAGCGGCGTTAAACTCTATATCATCTCACAGCTCCTTTTTATGATAAGAAACATAGAAGATTTGAAGTTTTTTGTAATCCACCTACATACTTTATATACCTTATACCAGGCTCTTGTATGATATGTAGAAATGACATATTAACACTCCATTACACTCTCTATTACACCACATTACGCACCAACGAAATTATAACTCTCTCTCCTTTCTTCTCAAAGATATTCATCATGATGGATGTTTCCTGAGAAATATCAAGTATCTGCGATAGATAGCATGCACATGTATTTGAGATGACCTGAGAACAAGTTCTGACAGTTTCAGACACGGGAAGTAAAAGTCATATATTTTAACATTCTACATTTCGTTCATCTTGACAATTTTGTTAAATTGGCATACACATGCTATTCCCATTGCAATGGAATGAATACATCATTGAATCCTTAAAAGGTCAATGTACTCTATAATTGACATTTTGTGACAATGACCAAGTAAAATACAAAACTAATGCAGAAACTTACGGATATGTTGTTTGACACCCGTCTCAGTAATTAAGCTCTTCAGAAATGTCATCCGTAGTTTGAGCAAAAGAAGATGGTGGTTGCAACTGTTCTGTTTATCAATGTCAATGACATCATGTGAACCTCGATGACAGTGTAAGAATTGAATTGGTCGTAATGATGGACACATCTTCTCTAAATTGTAATGGTCTGATTTGGAGGACTTGGAACTTTTAAAACTTGCCCCCGACAAGATCGATTTAAGTTCAATCTGTTATATGAGCCGTTACTCTTCAAACGTTTTAAGGGATGTTCAATTTTATCCACCCCTCAAGATATTTGATACTTATTTGATCTTAAATCTTCTAAAAGTTCTGTTATGATAAATTGTCAAGACATATTGGTTTACATTTGTCAACATTTGTAATTCAGTACAATAATTTTACTAGCTTTACTCTTCTAGTATTGACTACATTACATTGACATACATCATACATGATAAAATATGACATTATTGTTCACAAATTTCGAAACTGTAGCCTACTGATGAATATGCAATTTGTAACACATATCATTAACTTTTTCAGAATATAGAGTTGACTTGAAATTTGCGAAACAAATATTTGTTAACGGTTTTCAGAATATGTAACTGATCTTAATGATCATAATGACATTTAGAACAGACATCATATTGCCACACCGAAGGACGAATTAATTAACAACCAATGTTATGTGCAGATCATGGTGAGCTTCTCATTTCCTGACTGGTAGGCATTGGCAGATGAAGATTGATTGTATTCTATCCTGTATTACAATTCCTTGCCTTGAACTCGGATTCTATTCATTTACAAGGTTATGATATTTGAGATAATCACATATTATCCCAAATTCTGCAAATTTATAAATCTATAAAATCTGCATCGGATTTAATATAAAAATCTCGCCCAAAAAGGCTTGTACTCTTTTTGGTGAGTATTCTACTTTTTTGTTTAAATTGTTAAAGGGATTTCATTTTGGAATATTAGTTTTTACAAGAATTTATAAAATCTATTTTAAAGAATATGAAAAAAACAGCCATGTATGTGAAGAAGCTAAAATGACAAGCAAATAGTCAATTTGACCTATTTATTTCAATTTGACCAATTTATTGCAGTCAACCAAAACTCTTCTCTGTCTTCAAGCAATAATTATTAGTTTCCATAATAACAAATGGAAAGGGTCATTTTTCGATGAAACTATCGTTGACGTTTGACAAATGTGACCAAAAAAATCACCTTTCTCCTAACCATACATACATAACTTATACCTTTTTGGATTGTATAATAAACTAAAAAAAACTCAATGAAACCTGGTATGTGAATAAGTGAGCATATTTGATGTGCCTTTTGGTTTTTCATCTTCTTTTGGACTTTTTTTGTTTTGGTGGTTTCCATGGAAACCTAACTTTATTGGGACCTTTGGTTTTTCAGCTTCTTCCGGATTTTTAGTTTTGGTGGTTTCCATGGAAAACGCTAGGATATGTCATCTTCTGATGACTCTTGTTTTACATACCAGACGTCTGGTGAAACTTCACGCTGTATTTCATGGTCTACAGCATGACAAACTCACGTTTATGATTAGTGTATATCCACAGAAGCTAATATATTATTCGGTATGTGTACTCTGGTGATTCCCTGTTTTTCTAGTAAAACAGTCTATGTGTGATGACTGCCATTTTGTTATCCGATTGCCATTGTAAACGTAATTTTCGATCACAATTTGTTATATACATGTATGACAACATTGAAATACTTTATATAAATATCATTGGTGCTTTTAAAATCAAATACAGCCGTATTGATATTTAATGATTAGTTTATTACTACCCTAACTGACTGCAGAGTAAAAATCACCTTCTGTATCAAAAGAAGTTTTTTAAATAATATTATATTAATTCTGCTTGTCTTGTCAGTCATGGATTCGTTTTCAAATTAGCTCATGGCTTCCTTTTGAAATTAGCCAGTAACTTTTTTCACAGCCTAATCAGTTATATGAATGCGTTCTTGTTGATTTATTTTACGCCATCATATTCCCATGAACTCAAAATACTGATAGAGTGTTATCTAGTCAGTTGTGGTCAATAAACACGGCAATCTTTCCGTATGGTTGTATTTATTGGTACAATTAGATATTTCCGGCTACTGTTCTTTAACAATAACATTACCTTCCTAACCAAATTGAATTATCATCATCATTGAGGCTATTTTTCTTTATTTCAGATATAATGTAAAATCAATAAATAGGTTACAAAAATCGAAATAGAAACCATGTAATAGTTATTCAATTGTAGTTCTTGTCCAGGCATGGCGGTAGCAAATCTGTACTGTTTTAGCACAATGCTGTTCTTGTTGCATTTAATCAAAGCAACAATGAACATATTATACCTCTGCTTGGCCCACAATTGTGTGGGCGTCTTTGTCAACGAACAATTATCTGTTCTTACTTTGGATTTAGTTCCAATCATCTGCAATGTTTTCTACAACAAAGGATTGCTACAATGGGATCAGAATTCACTATTCATATTTTCAAAATTAATAAGGTATCTTTATATGCTTATTTATTGTTTCAATTTCTTTGTTTCTCAATTCCTTTTGATCTCGCATTAAAAATCAGTTATAAGATTTTTGGTAAGTTGATGGAAAACCATTGGCTTCATATCATGTATTGATTTGTCGGACATTTGCTGAAAATATTGTCAGATGAGATGTGTTTGTATAAAGAGCATTTCAGAGCCAAAGGAGGTTTAAAGACGGGATTGTGATCAAAAACCGAACAATGAACGCGCAATGAAGCAGTCAGAATGACACTTTCGAGTTGGTAACGTTGGTAATATTACGAGTATTCATGTAAATTGAAGATGTGAAATTGGCTTCCACGAATATTTACGACTGTTACAAGATTTTTATTAAACAGAAGAATGTGTCATATAAATATAATTTTGGGATGAATATGTGAGTTGTTCTCTATTAATATCGTTAATGATGCCATCTACTTTCATTCCAAAACAAACAAATGTGTATGATATTTATAAATTTAAAATGAAAAATAAAAAGCTGTGCCTTAAGAGCTACTGTGTTAGAAAAGCTGTATATCGTACAAGCTGTTTTACGATGTTACAAATTAATGCAGCAAACATTGCGTTAAATTTAAAGACATCTATCAGGTCACATCGCATGTAGGTTGTTATAATAGAACAATTATAATTAACAAACGACATATCCAAAACCAACTCAAAAATAGCAAAGAGGGCAAAATGATGTATTCAACAATATTAATTGTTCATTGGCCAATACAAATAACCATGTATCTAACATATTTTTCAAAATGATTCAAACGTTCCCCTTTCTGACAGAATTTAAACATGAATATGATTGGCTGTCCTCCGTTGTCTCAGATATTCAAAAGCAAAAAGGATGACCTCTTGTGCCGTATAAGTAAGTATAAACTGGTTGGAGGTTAATATATGATATGATTCGCTATTCTATTCTATCTATCAGAAGGGTTGTAACACGTTTATTCCTAGTTAAGTAATCACGAGAAAGCCAAAAAAGGATTAAATACCCGAAGATGGTGTTAAAATCAAGTATAGAAGATCTACAGCATACAATACAAATCCATTTCCTTATTGCAAATTAATTAATAATGTTAAAAAACATGGGTGCCAACAAAGTTTTGTTGATGCTTGAATTGCTTTCATGACTACTGATCATCTGCCGGAAACATAAGATGTTTGACTCTTTGCCTATTTTAAAAACCTTGACATAACTAATTCTAATTTGGGTATTTAATTATGAAAAGATGAAAGCGTGCTACTGCCCTTTACAATTCCATTAAATGTGTTCCTTTTTTTCTGACCTCCTTCTAAATCAAAAATCTTTAATTGAAAATCCGTTTTGAAGAGATTGGTCAAAATACTTAATCAAACAATAAGCTATAGACTTTGAAAATTTCGATAGAATTTAAAGTAAAACAGACATGAACAATTTACAGTAAAATCATAAACAGTGTTAGGAAAAATTGACGGTCGTCACATATCACTTTTTGAAAAATATTTCGTTCGAACTCAAACTTGCACCATATGCAAAAGAAATATGCCCTTACAACAGAATTCATAACCACCGAAAACAAACACATCATATAAACTAAGATTGATAACAATCAATTAGTAATAAAATTTCATGTAATCTCAATGCATTTGTATGAAGGTGGATGATACCCTAAATGGGAATGATCACCTATATCTTTACAATTTGACGGAATCATATTTGACAATCATCAACCATTATCGAAATTAACAACATAATGTTTGCAATACATACTTGGACAGTACACATTATTTGATAATAGTGGGAAAACATTGGCCAATAGAAGTGATTACACAAAATGTTCCCTTCTAAATTTACAACAAAACAAGGTCGTTGCAAAGAACAGAATGAAATAGTTTTGACTATTACCGTAATCTAATAACTAAATAAGTAACTATAAATTACATATTGATTTTTGTTTCTTATAACAACGTTTACCGTTTCCAAACAGTGACAACTGACGGAAACATCGCCTTGACATTATAAGTATTCACATGATGACACAGACATTGTATCACGGACTCGAATGAAAACATATATCAAATTTACATTAAATTTAAGTTGCTTGAATAGCAAAGGCGTTTACGACGTTATTGTTATTCATTATTTCATCCAAATTCACAATGGCACTTAGCAATTATATTTAGAACCTCTCCGCAGTACGATTAAGAATGTTTTGAAGTCATATTTTCTAAAAATTAGTAAGGGTTCTCAAGAATGCAACTAATGACTTAATATATTTCAGATTCACCACTGGTGAGAAAAGTTAATTACACCTTGTAGAAATCGAAGTTTTCATTTCATCTGGGAATAAATTACAAAATATGGAGTTCGTATTCTTCAATACTTCTAATGTCAACCATCACCCATTTTGTCGGTAAACCTTCGACGTCGAATCGATGTTGTTAGACGTCTGAGTTCAGCGTTAGGGATGTTCCCCCATTCATCCTGCAGAACTTGTTCCAGCTGCCTCAAGTTGGAGGATGGACCCATTTCCTGATTATCCTCCCTAGGCAGTCCCATAGGTGTTCTATAGGGGAGGCGTCAGGAGAATGCGACGGGAAAGGCAAGACGTTGACGTTATTGTTGTCTATGAATGTTGACACTGTTCTTGCTGAATGTGCTGGCGCGTTATCGGGTTGAAAGTTCCCGAGTGGCGGTGAAGAAATGGTAACATAGAAAGACGAAGGACTTGCCAATGTATCTTTGTGCAGTCATGTTAACGATCACCAATGGATACCGCCCAAAACCACTACACGTCCCCTGCCATGTGCCTTCGACAATAAACACGGGCTCATGTTTGAATAAAAAGATCCTACTCTCATCCGTTAATCACGAAGCTGCCACCTTCTTGTCCAGATTATCTGTTACGTCGATATTTACGGGTCAAGATTGCGCCATGGTAAAATCGACGTGCCCGAACTCCTGTTATTCTTAACCTCCTTCTCATGGTTGACTGGCTAAGCGCCCTTACAAAAGCCGTTGATGCCGATTCTGCAACGGTCAAGAAGCAATTTATGAAATGGAGAGTTCTTAAGTATATGTCTTCCCGGCGTAACGTCACACGTGGTCTACCTGTCTACCTGTCTAATGTTGATCCTGTGTTTCTATAGCGTGATCTTTAACGTGATTATATTTTTAACTTTTGGTGACAGCTTAAGGTTCTTGCAATACCGGTAATTGAAGCACTTATGTCCTTCAGACCCCTGGCCCTGTCACGCTGTTAATCGTGGCATTTTCAGTGTTGTTCTATTATCCTATAGATCGCATGCTCACTCAATCTCAATAATGAAAATGCGAAGTAGTTTTCATAAAATATAGAATTCAGCCTAAAAAAAACCATATAAATATAGATAATACAAGTCGATAGTTTACTTTTGGGTTTAGTGTATATTAAAAACTGTAAGATAATTTCTATGCAAATAAAGGTGATGGCAATGTTTTGCCGAATGCTTTTGAAGCTTTGATTTTTATTTAACTGTTTGTAAGTTAATCAAATTAAAAGCAACATCTCTGACGTCAGTTATCAAATTGAATGCGTTCAGGTTTTTTATGTAATATTGTAAATTAAGTATTTTGAGTGAAGAGGAAACGTTTATCATAAACAGCATAAGCCTCGTATCTTCTTTGATGATTACATTGACCTTTGATGAAATAGCAATAATGCCAATAGATGTTAATTTTGTCGCATTCTGAACACTGCGAAAATCCATACATCAAATTACATGTTTTATCTGTAATTCGTTCTTACCTTATATTGAAATTCACACACACTATTTTATCAATGATCTTAACTTT
Source organism: Steromphala cineraria (assembly GCA_916613615.1). Classification (NCBI taxonomy): domain Eukaryota; kingdom Metazoa; phylum Mollusca; class Gastropoda; order Trochida; family Trochidae; genus Steromphala; species Steromphala cineraria. Next base: position 65,058,997 of record OU744722.1, on the reverse strand, counting down.
GCCAACCGATACACTTCCTCAATACGTTATTAAGCTTTCATATGCCATCTTGATACCTCAGAACAGACTCTCCGTCTCTATCATATGAAAGTGATTCATAAGTAAAATTGAAATATGCAACTGCTTAATCATACCAAACTGTTTTGGTTTTAGTTTTCTCATAAAAATACTATAACTTTGTAAAAGGTTCTTGAAACTATCATTTTCTGGTGAAAATACGGGTTATCATATCTCTTGTAACGCATTTGACACTACAGCTGCGTACCATAAGTTTGTTCATTTCTCAGTTTATAATAGTTGTAATATCATATGATTTTGGTTTGGACGTGAATTGAGTCTCTGTAGCAGAACTGACTAAATACCACCCATTGTCAATGCCTATAATAACCATTATGCAACTAATTTTGGTATTGTTTGATCATTCATCGAAAGTTACAATTCTGGCATGAAATAAACGGAATAGGTCAAATAGTAAAAATCAAATTAAATCACTGTAGAAGAACTGGCAAACACCCATTGTCTATGTGTAAAATATATGTAACTAGTTACGGGATTATTTAATCATTCATCGACAGTTACATTGTAGAATTATGACTTAGGTGTCAAATAGTAAGAAATCGTGTCACTGTAAAAGAACTGACAAACCCATTGCCTATATGTAGAATAACCCTTATGTCACTAATTTTCGAATTGTTTGATCACTCATCAAAAGGTAGAATTATGACATGATGAAATAGACGAAAGATAGTTAAAATACATCCAATTCAAACTTCTGTAGAGAAATTTCAACATAATCCGGGGTTTTATTTCACAATGCTACGAAGCCTCAAATACATCACAATGATAATGGCACTAGGATACACAAATATGTCAAGAAACTAAATGTTTTCAACAATAATGGCAATTTCTTATATGTGCAACATTTAGACGAAAAATATAAGTGCAAAACTATTTTTTAGAACTTCAAGGAGTAATAGAATCCATTAAAAACTACTGTAAACCAGCAGATGTTCACATTGAAAAGAAAATTGAAATTCCGATTCTTTTATATTTATTACTAAATATAGTAGGAGATCCAAAAGGATGCAGGGATACATATGGCATTCTCATATTGCAAAACTACAAAACCTTTATCATATCGAGAAAAAATGGCAAACTAAACTAAATGAAAACATTGACGAAGATACCTGGAAAAAATCGAAAAGAAATACCTTTAAATCATGTACTAGTGAAAAACAATCTTGGTTTCAATACGGTGTGATTCAAAGAATTCTGCAAACAAATGATCTACTTACCAGGATGAAATACATCGATTCAAACAAATGTTCCTTTTGCAAATCCAATGTAGAGTCAATTTCGCATTTATTGTATGAATGTAAGTTATTCAGAAATATATGGAAAGAAATAGAAAAATGGATAAACGAAAAAAACCTGTACAAAAATAACTTTTACTGGGAGAAAAATTAGTATCTTAGGATATTGCTGAAGTGAAACTCTGTTTTAAATATGATTATGTCAATTATTAAGTATAATAAATACAAAATGAAACAAATGGATACATTGCCAAACATAAAACATATAAGGTATCTGGTAGACCGCTATAATTCATATTCACAAACCAATTATGATGACTTTATACAATTCTGGTCTATATGTCATAATCTATTTTCATAAGTTTTGTCACCTTTTCTTGATGTACTTGATGTACCTGTATTTTCTGTATTTTACCTGTATTTGTAAATACTGTTATGCAAATCATGTTTGTAACATTTTATGAAATGAGCTGATTGAATGCATTGTATGATGGGGATTTTTTTTTAAAGTTTAAAAAAAAAAATTAAAATTAAACAAGATTAAAATTTAAAAAGATGTTTGTAGCTGTAAGCTCCTCAGAATATGAGAGATTTATGCTATTTAACCCAAAAAATTAAAAGCATACATCGCTGAATTTATCAATTACGCTCGACATGAACAAACTTTGTAAATGTGGTTGATACTTTACTAACAGGAGTTTAATCAATTGCGTCAATGACTTGTGGAGGAGTCGCATACAGTAGTATACAAAGAATTGCATTTTATAATTAAATTTTCCATTACTTCTTTGCAATTAAGTTTACCTGTGTAATTGAACAACTTGATTATCAGTTTTATAATAATTTTTTATAAATGCCACAAAAAGATTGGACATATTTGCACTTTTAAAACCATTTCTCATTTTCTAAACTTCCTAAATTAAGTTGAGATCCAATCCAGTTAGTTTTAGAATTTGCTTCAGAATTAGATTTGTGCAAGTTTTTATGTCTTTTTTGGTGGTCTTATTTTATTTATCGTTAATTACTTTTATCAGTTTTCGTGTAAGCTACTTTTGTAACTGACGTAATTAGATAAAGTTTGGTCATGATTAGATCAGACATACAACTAATTTCCTTCTTCTTGTATTTTCATTTCGTTCACAAAAAAAGTCAAAACCAATTAAAACTATCAGAAACAGTTAAAATTTGATAAGCTGAAATAGTAGGTTTGGTCTCTGTTTTATTTCTCTGCAATTGGTTTGGTATATGAAAAACGATTGCAGGGTTAATAATCAGAATTTCTTTATTAAACAGTCTTTGTTTGCATTCTCGTTAATGAAATAAAACTAGGAAGCTATTAAAGTCAAGTTTAAAATCGAGGCTCAAATTTGATTTTACAAGGTGTAAAAAACCATAAAAGAGGATATACATGTATGTTATTGCCAGATTACGTATTATTTTATTCTGGATTGAGTGTATTCAGTGGTGACTATATCAAATAGACAATTTTATTAATACAACAACTCCACGTCACAATATATTAAGTAGGCTAAAGAAAACCTCTGACCTTGGTAGATATATTAAAGGGGCAGTAGCACGTTTTTTGGTAATTTTATATTTTAAATGCTTCACTGATAATAGTAAGTTAATGCATTACACAAGCCAATCATCCATAGTCAGTGGACAAAGTATGAAAATTTACATAAAATCCATTGGCGGCCATTTTGTGTGAACACCTTTAATTCAATTCATGTAGGAAAAATGAATCGCATAGCTAATCTTTACGTTATATATTTGAATTATTACTGCTCCATTTTGTTAAAATACATTGTCTTTCAATTGGAACCTTTAATTTTCATTTTCCTGACATCACCTTTTATTCCCCCTAAAAACGTGCTACTGCCCCTTTAACAAACAGAAAAAGGGCGCGGTGCCCACTGAGTTTTCATTTGCTACTAAAATTCCTTTGACTTGATAGGTGAAACAGTCAACAGGTGAATAATTTTTACAACGCGATTTACGTTTATCTTGTCACCCCTAATTCCAAACACGAATTCTTCACGATATTAAAAATATGTATTTTGTAATTCATTCTCGACGTAATTTTGACAATTTTTTTTATTTAATGTATCATGGCGTTGGTTTTTTTTATATCACAATATAATATCACAAGTGGTCTTCTGCCGACATTAGTTCAACAATCCTGTTTACAAGTTGACTGACACATATCAAAACATACGATTTTGGATGGAAAGGCAGCTCGTTAATGCTAAATGCATTATGTTGATATTCATTATAAAAAACAATCATCGATAGCCAGAGATAGAATTAAAAAGATACACATAAAGTCAATTGGCAGCCATTTTTGTGTGAACACCTTTAATCAATTTTATGCAAGTAAGAGGAATCTTTACAGTATATGTTTGGTTTATTACTCCTTCATTCATTGTCTTTCGATTGGAACCATTTATTTTCGTGGACCTGACATCACCTTATATTCCCACTCAAACGTGCTACTTCCCCTGTAATACTTAGCTAACGGTTAGCTGAATAACCATCAATTCCTACGTCAGATGGACACAAATTACATTACAATATACAAAGACTTTCAGTTGAACATTTAACTGAACATTTGTTTGTTTGTAATTATCCAAATGAAGCTAAATTGCAATTATCTATTGGCTAGAACAAGACTGTTTTAGTTGATTGTATTTGATATTGATAATCATTAACTACAATTTGTTTAAGACAAAACACAGAGGAAGTCCACGACATCCACATATAACATAGACAAATGTTATGCTTATACTGCATGTGAGTTTTCCAAATTTATGAAATTCTGATCATTATGTTACAATTAGTTCTAAGAGATATATACTCAACGAGAAATGTATTAAATTTATCATGTACATCCTAAGATTATTGTGTATTTTAGAACCTTTCTTATTTATGAAAATAATATACGATTTCCTGTTAAGTACCAAGTTGCCGATGTTAATTTGTGTATTGTCAAATGTATATTATATTATCATGCATGTTTGAATTTGTATATACATGAACAAAAATGAATAAAGTTATAAAAAAAATATTTTAATATCGCACAGTCATCATTACTGACACATGCCGATTTTCAAATAAGGCATTAGGTAAAAAGATTTTTGGATGCTTGGTTTTTTATCTATCTTTAGATATGTCAAGGTCGACAAATCATTGGATCACCCTAACTTGAAGTCAATAATTGTTAACAATTAGTATACATAGCACCTCAGATCCGTATATTTTAGTAGTCGTGTATGTACATCTGAGTACAATTTGTTCCTGGTTGTCTCAGTTTATAGTAGTTTATTACATGGACGGTAAACTCTTGGTCACTTATCCCTGATAGTGAGAATAATAGTATATCTTGGATTAACTAATTACAACATTCATGCCTTTAAGAGAACATTGCATTATATTTGCCGCTATAAAGTTTTAAAAAAACAATAACATTTATTATATTCATTTATTATATTCATTTGAATCAATCATTCACACATTCAAAAGCGGAACTTTGAAATAAACATAATCGCTAGAACTTACGTACCGGTAGTTGTATAACCTTCACTATCTCACCATTTAACCATTTGCCCTACACTCAGGGGCAAAAGAAACGATACCAACTTTTCAAAAGAGTACAAAACAAAATCCTGTTGTAAATGAAATGCGGCTACGAGCCCTTGTGATAGGCACATCAGTTGTGAAGAAGTACTCACAATTTCAAACATCAAAGTATAATACTTATAATTATATGACTGTTCAAATACACGAGGGGTAAAAAAAACAGCTTTTTCAATGTTATTGTTGGTCATTATCTTTGGAATTGGAATAAAATAATTATGAAATTTAAAAATCTATAAAATCTAAGATGTTATCAATATAACTAACCCTTGTAGAAGTCAATTTTTTCACGCATTGTGCCTGTATTTTGGTTTAAAAACAAGAAAAAGGGCCATTTTCACTATCCTATCTCGTCTAGTTAAGGATATTTTTAACAACGTTTTTTGAAAGGCTTGTATTTCAAAAGCGCTAACAGATATAGCTCTGAAATTAAAAATTTAGTTCAGTTAGCTCTTGAATACATGAATTAACCTTGTTTCAGCCGTTACTATCAATCGTAGATTAACCAATCATGCATTTTATATGGTATCGTTTCTTTTGCCCCTGAGTGTATTTTGATCAACAACTCTTAAAAGAACGTTTTATTAATTGATGTGTTACATTCTATTAAATTTCATGAAAACACAAGACAATATCAAATTACTCGTTAATGATAAGCTATGATTGATTTGGGCTTGGTATTATTTTTTGCTTCTGAAATAGTATCAATATGATTTGATTTGAAGTATATCACATTTTATGTTCAGGAGCTTCTCGTAAAACATACCCCTCGGAAAAGACAAAAATATAAAATATTAATTTGTTTTAAAATTTACTGCTTTACTAAATATGAGACGGCTCTGTGGTTGATGTAAAACATTCTATTCAAAAAATGAAAGTAATAAATATTTTCATTTAATACATTGTTTTGAATAAATGACAGAAAATTAAATCAGATATCATACTCATTGTGTTACTCTTCGAATTTGATTGAAAACAAACTCGTGTCTAGTGACGTTTAGAAGACAAGCATTTCGAGAAATGTATATCGTCAAAACAGCAAAACATAAAATCGAGAAAAACATATCGTTACGTCCGTAAACGGCTGTTGTAGTATTCGACTGAAAATATTGCCGACAAAATGAAAGAATGACTTTTTTAACGACTCTCGTATAGATTTCGCCACTTTGATCTCATTTCACATTCAATTAAATATAACTAACAAACAAGATCAACAATAAAAACATATTGATATAAACAGAGTTGGTTGGGGATTTTGAACAGAGCTCCGTCCATTTGTCCAACCGTCCTTTCCGATATCGTTTCCGGTGTAGAACTCAAAACCTGGACGACTTAGCTCAAGGAAACTTGGTATTTAGATATATAGATCATTATAGATAAATATATATGTGCCTGGGGTTTCAACTTCTCTGGATTTCAGTAACTTAAATTTTATTTCCCGAGCAAATTTCAACAGTTTGACCTTGTCCATCGATAGTTGGAAGTATTGATCAAGGTCTACATTTCCATGACCATGTGCTCTTTACTAAAAGTAGCCATTTATTTGGATGTCATCATTTTAATAAAACCATAACTTTTGATATCAACAAAAGTTTAATGGAATAAAAACAGCGTGTTTATAGATACCTATTTTTTATACCGTTAATTTATACCGTTATGGGTATTGTTATATATGAAATACCTATGTTATTTTCGTAATAGGAATGATAAACATATGATTTATTTATCATTATTTGTAATTTTTTATCATTTATTGTATGTATTATCACTTTTAATTGATGTATAACCTTTTCCAATTTGGACAATACCATTCGTATACTAGTTCTTAAATTATTAGTATTTGTAATGTATTTCTATATTTAAAGAGTGGTTTATTTTTTTTAAGATTTTATCTCTGGAAATTTCTTCGACGAGTTTTAGCTTATGCAAAAAGTTTTACATTCAGATCATCTCATAAAACAATCCGATCAACCAAAATCTTAGAAAATAGTATCAAATATCAAGAAAAACCTTCTGGCAACCATTGAAGTATAAAAAGCATTCTGTTAATTGGAGAAATGGAAGTCAACTCGCGTAATTCAACCGGACATGTTTCCTTTATGAAAAAACTGCCATCTTTGATTTTAAAAAACTTTCTTGCAAATGGTTATACATATTTTCATTTTCATTAGATCTCTTTGTATTCACAAACACGTGCTACAGTCTGTTTAAGCGAACTATTAATACTGTCCTAAATTTCAGTGCAGTATTGCACTCAAACATTACTGCATGTATAACAGTTCTCTACTGCAGACAAAGTTGCCAAGCCGCTGGTAGGATTCGAATCTCGGACTTCTTGATCCGTGGCCGAACGCGCTAACCACAACGCTATCAAGCCACCTCAGAGAAGGATTATAGTTATTATATGGATCCTTCGGCACATAATCTGAGACATTTCCTTAATCTCTGTAAGGTCCTTGTGTTAACTTTCTGTTGTTTTCTTTAAAAGGAGCACTTGTATGTACGAAAGTCTATGAAGAACTATTTACAAAGTTATCAAGTCACATAAGGCATGTTTTGAATTGATACCTGACAAAACAATTTTCTCAATGCATAGACATATTTTACTGTAGTCCTTAGATTTACCGTTTTGAATCGTTATCAAATTTCAACCTGAAATTGTAGGATGTTACGGATTTTACTGATTCTGACTCAAAATTCAAAACCATCCTAAAACAATAGCGCTCCCTTGGGTCAATCAAAGGAAAGCAAAATATCGATACAGGAAATCGCTTCTAGATCAAATCCATTATCAAATCCTACAGTTACACGAGCGAATGAACTGATAATAATCTTCAAGTTTTGAAATTGATCTTGGACCTCTTGCTGAGATTGATTCCTAGAATAGCAATTTCACATGTACATCACAACGGGTTAACGTCAACATTGGAGGCAAACTGTAATGGACACTCTTTGTTAATCCAATTAATTGCTTTCTTCTTCAGGTACATTTTCATGTTCAACATTTATAACATTTAGATTAAAACTCATTTTGACACTCAGTTTCCGTGGTATGCTTTCATTTGTTTCATAAGTTTGAATTCGCTTATTTTAATGATTTTGACTCAAAACATCTCCCACCATCATGTGAAAATGAAAAATATATGAAAATCAAATTATTTAAATCAAAATTCAACAACGCCCAATTATATGTGAATTTTTCGTTTTCTTTGATTTCGTATGAGTTGAATTGCAGTCTGCCTACTTAAATTATTGATCAAGATCACAACTAGAATTACCTTATTTTGAGAAAAGCCCCTTTGATCTAATTTCCATAAATGCTTGATGCTAAACAGGTGGAACATCTCAAAAAGTTCTTCTTTGAAAATCCCACTCTTACCATAACCAAATTAGACGTGGGCAAATGGATATTTTATTCAAAAAAAGCAACAATCAAGCTCCTTAGAATTCAAACGTTATAATGATAGTTTCTGTTCCTAACGCTACATTATTTCTGTGATAGAAGAGTAACAAGGATTTAGACAATGCTATAAGTCATGAAAACCGCTTTGTTTCAATACAGAGGGAAATGTTACTAAATCCATCAGCGCGTCCTCTCGGTAATATGTTAATGAACTGATATATTTATTTGACATTTCGCTGAAGTAGGTCTTTGACATTTTGAACGTAGTCAATGAATTGATATTATACTTTTATGTATAACTCTACTTTAACATCGGAACTGTTTTTGACACTCGATGTTTATCTAGAAAAAAGGTTTCCTCTTAAGGTCCATTTCCATGATTAACACTGTCATCATATATCTCTTTTGTTTGTCAAGCGCCGTAAAATATCTGTTTCTGTCTTCATCTTAATTCGTGACATGAATCTCGACACTCCTTTTAGATAATAGGAAACATCAGAACGGGACTTTTATTACTTTCTGTGAGTTATAGATAGTAACGATTTGATAACATAAACATAACCTCCATGTCCATGTCGAAATATTGCACAACATCGCATATCATTGAATAGTGAAAGGGTGATGTTTAGTCTTGCAGAAAGACAATTATGCTTCTGTATCGTTTTTAATAGAAACGAAACAAATATATATGTGCACAGTAAATGTACTCAAATTGAAATGTTGGACCAAAATAAAATTTGAAGTTTATTCCATAACAATTACCAAACATCACTATTGAATATAGCAATTGAATGCAAATGATTAATGATATTCATTATCGATTCTGTTACCAAATTAATGTGTCATTCATGATGTTTGCTATGTTGCATAGTTGATAAATTTGGCAATACATTGGTTTACATTTTCTATAATTTTGTGTATGAGTACAATGAAAATGAAAATCACTAGACAGAATATATTGTCCAAGTCAGATCAAAATAACATAAAAGAGTGCACAATCACAAGAACAAAAATGTGACCTGAGAAGGATATGTCATTTATCATTTTGAATAAAAAAGAAAAATCTAAAATAATCTTATATTTTCTAGGTAATACAACATTTCAACTATAATCGGATAAGACATTGACACGATGATTATAAGATCAGGTCTAGCGCTTCTTAGATCTATTTGTCTTAACCGAGGAATAAAATATCACTCATTATACTTTAAACATACACAGGTGTGAAATCTCAAAAGCAAAAATATTCTTCTTAGTGAAGATCGTAATGTAAGACAACATAATCACAGTAGACTTTGAGAAAGGGATATTTATTCTTAGACACTCAGCTTACTCCTTTTAATTTCAGCAGTAAATCGATAGCTTCTGTACTTATACACATATCTTCTGAAGTTTATAACAATACAGATAAAGGAAGATTGACCAATGTTGAACCCTTTAATTATGTGACAAAGTACTCTTATTGAAGTAATAAATGTATTTGTCTTGAAGAGATTATAGTAGTTAAAGGGGCAGTAGCACGTTTTTAGGGGGAATATAAGGTGATGTCAGGAAAATGAAAATTAATGGTTCCAACTGAAAGACAATGTATTTAAACTATATGGAGCAGTAATAAATCAAATATGTAACGTTCAGTTGACCCATGCGATTCCTTTTTCTTACACAAAATGAATTAAAGGTGTTCACAAAAAATGGCCGCCAATGGATTGCATGTAAATCTTCATACTTTGTCCTCTGACTATGAATGATTGACTTGTGTAATGAGATTTTTGACACTGTCAAAATAATACATTTAACATTAACTTACAATTATCAGTGAAAATTTTAAAATATAAAATTATAAAAAAAACGTGCTACTGCTTTATATTGTATTAATTTAATAACGTACATGCAAAAGATAATAGATAAGCGTCAATGAAAGTCGGAAGCAATGCTACTTAATGCTATATCGATATGCAAATACTACATGTTACCAGAAATCACTTGTTGATGCCTTCAACCACATAGTTATGCCATAATGCACTGTTGCAGTGATTTTTTTTCTATGAATGTTAAATGTGATATTTCAAACTTGATTAACTTTTAGAAAGGATGAGTCGGCCAAACACGGACATTTTCAGTCAATGGTATTTGCTAAGCATCTGAACAAATGTAATGACCTATGGAAGTTCAACGTGTAGATAATGTCTAGTTACCACCGATAACCAAAAACATTTGGTCCAATTTATTTTATGCGCTTTGAATACCTTGTATATAATTGAACTCTATTCATAAGGACAGTTTCTTTACATTGGACACATGTTTTGACGTTTGTTGTTCCTAAGATACCGACTAACTTTCACCATTATTGTGTTGTCTGACAGCACATTTCTAAAGTTGTTTTTATCAAATATAGATAGTTGATTCCGATCAGATTAATATTGTACCAAGTTGTGTCTCGTTGCCTGCCTTGTAGTAAATAGATAGTAAAGAAATACGTTTTTGGTTGCATTACATTTTGCTTTCTGTCTACGTTCAATGCTTTAGTTCTTCTGCGTCTTCTGAATCTGAGCCTTGCCGCCATGTACAGTTGCACCCTGCGCTTATAATAATAATAAATGGGTACTTATTGTGCGCTAGAGTCCATCCAAAGCATGCTTATCAGACTAGTAAAATATTATATCATTATCATTTTACCAATGTTATATCTCACATCTACTTGATTTTCTTCTTTAACCTTTTCTAATGTTATAACCTTATTTTGATCATTTTAAATGCATGCGAATAGTATTCTATACAATGTTGGATTTATTAAGAATAACGTTTTCGTTCAATCTTCAACTGCTAGATTTGTTATCCCTGATATTGTATGTGTATTTGATTTTTGATTTGCAGCCTCTATATATGATGACTTTGTTTGATATTAACACATAATCCCCCACCTTGAAGCTGTGACAAATTGATATTGGATATTATTGAAATTGAAGCCTTCAATACTGTTAATCATTAATATGATATAGGAGCATGCTTTGTGACTTTCTGTTCCACTCTCAGCTCTACATTTAAAAGTACATTTACTTTACAGGATATTAAACCTAAAGGATTAAGCAACAAACGTCCAAGTAACGCCATTATGATTAAAGTAAAAAATCAACGCAATCATGTTCAGTGGGTGAGATGCCTACTCAATGAAATTGGATATGATTCCACTAATCAATTACATGTTTGTGTTTCCCATCTTTCAACTACGTTGGCGATGACGTAACGTGATTCTATAATGTGGGATGATCGTACAGCGTCGAAAACGTTGAGAAGGGTTTCAAATAGATCGGTTACGTTCATTATCTGGTCAATTAACATGATATGAGAATTTTTTTAACTCTTTTAAATATGTTCATTAGTTTTTATGTGCCACACTTTTAGTGTGTCTTAATCAGTAATGGATTACTTCTTTATTCAATAAAAGTATTGTTCAATTATTGAATTAAGACGTTGTCATCCATATATTTCTCTTCATTATTGTCATTCAAACTTCTCAAATGCATCAAGGAAACATGTTATTATTGTTTTGACAAAATATGACAAGATAAAAATAAAATTTTAACGCCTAACGAATATATTTGATATGCATTTAATTATATACATACACGCATATAATGACCATTCTTTGTCAAATTACCATTTCCAAGGATGTTACTGTTATGATATTACTAGCAACAAATAAATATATGTGCGTTAGTAATTCTTGAAACGGACAATTTACATAGCTTCATGTTAAATTTAGAATTGATGGCATTCTAATATCAGTATCATTTTCTAGAATTAAAAACATTTATCGTATCTTGCGATTCTTGAGTTTTTTGTTCTTAGTGATTTCAATTATGTGTTCTTGTCCTTTTGATTCTTCAACAAAAACAATTTAAAACTAATACAACTGAATACTCAAATAAAGGAGTGCAACAGTTACTACATCATCAAAACCAAAGAGTTCTGTCTGTTGGAAATACAATTCAAATTTTGACATCTGCATGTGTAGCAGGCGAGTAGTATAGAGTGGATGAAGAATTAAGCGTGATTTATCTTCAGTGGTCCGAATATGTCACGAGTTCTCTTTGTCCATATCTCCATTAAGATCTATGAGACAGAGTTAGACTTCCACATATTCTATTACCACCTATTAGGACTATCAGACAGTCGAAACGGAAATAAAGTAATACAAGGCAATAAACCTCTCACCGGTTATTGCTCCCCTTGCGGTAAACAGAACATACTGAAGAACAAAATGTATCAAAAGTCCATTTCAGGAAATCTCCATTTGCATGATGTCTCAAGGGCTCATGGTTCAACTCAGTCGATTCTTTTCTATCTTGTGTTTTACACTGAACATGATTGGAAACAAAATGTCTAAGTAACTCTCTGTAATGATCGTTGTGTATGAAGGAATTTATCATGTTTTCATTAAAATTTGTGATTAGCAAAATAAATTTAAAGTTGTTTTCATAGCTCTAAAAAATTGTCATGACCGATGAAATACAAACAAAGTCTGTAGCATCTGTAAAGAAACATACCAACGTTAAGATGCTAAGCCGCCTTTATCTCCATCCCCAATCCATCACCCATCCCGCAGGGGCGCAGCCATCGAGTAAACCCTATCTAAGATTGCATGTACATGTTGAAGTTGAAGTGCATCGTGACACACAGTTATGGAACCAGCATGCATCTGCTGGGGTTTTACATATTTCTACTTGGATTGTTGAATGTTAAGATATCAATAAGTCCAATATCTGCGCACTGTTTTTAAGGCAGGACACAAAGGGTGGCCGTATAGTATCTCGGTGCATGCAATTTCACCTATATATGTTGAAGATATTATAATGTCTGTTGAACAAATAGCTTTTGGCATTCTGTGTAAAGACAATATCCAATACTAATATTTGAATTGAACATGAGGTTTTAGTTACTATTTTTCCTTCATTGTAGGATCACATACTTTAATGGACAAATATTAAAGTTGCGCTTTTTACAGATAATGTTTATTGAATTCATATATTCAGAGACATTAGTCCCATCACTAAACTACTAAAACTTACTAAAACTTACAAAAACAACCTGAACTATACACACATACAGGTGATCATTGTTTGCGTGAAGGATACTCAACACTCTCACAGTCAATAGATATACTGCTGACACACAATTTGATCACTTTAGATACCAGTTTGAAAGAAGTACATGTTCAGGACTTTGATAGTTTGATATGTTGAAACTAATATGGCCGACCAGGTTTTGATAAATTTTTAGATATGACACTTGTGGTTTGATATTTGTGTCAGATAGTTTTCCATTCTTTTTTGACAAATGTCATTATTTTTAGCGATTTAATATTTACGATAATCATAGATTTCACTTTAAGTATCTTTCCATATTCCGTGTTGCATGAAACCAATATGTCCCTATGTCCTAATATAAATAAAATAGCACTTGCGTTTGATTTATCCTGCAAGTAGTCTTGTAACTTTGGAACTTTGTACACTGACGCATCGTATTCTACAAGTATTTGCGGACTAGATAACAGCACCTTTTCCTTAGGGATTTCACTAAAACCTACCTAGAGCTTAATAACATGCAAGAACACACATTTTTCTGTGCTGAGTTCATCTTAGATTTTTTGCTCTGCCTTCAGGAGCCTTGAACTGTCGTGCAATCTTCTTAAAATGGTTTTACATTACATCATTTGGCATGTTTTTTACATTGGATGTAATTCGATAATATATAGAATTTATCTAAAGCTAAGCATTATGTACATCAATCCTTTTCTCAGAGACTCGTTCAGAATAATAAACGGGAGTATTCGTAAGAAGAGCACCTCATATGGACTTAAAAATAAGTATCCTCAAAATGTATCCTTAGATTTGTAATACAGTAATAATTATGATAATCATCAGTTTACTAAGACCATATTTCATAGCTAAAACTTGAAATCATTGGTCTTGACTTAGTGAACGAGATTTAAATAGGACCTAAAACGTTTAATCAGCAAATCTATAAACATTTCTGTTGATATTGAACTTGTCTTTAGCTGTCGAAGAGGGGAAAGTAAATAAATTTGAATAACTAGATAAGTTAACAACTGTCAGAAACGCCTTACTGTGTTAATATCAACTTACTTGAAATACTCGTAAAAAAATTTAAATTGTATCACATGAAAGGTAATGGTTAAAATATGTATAAGGAATAAGCACCATGGCACTGACATCTTGTGATCAAGCATTGAAAGTGACAGCGTTTCTGTATGGAGCTTTACTTTCGGCAACATAGCAGGGGTTCAGAAGAAATGTACCAAACAAGTCAGCAGGTTCGTTTTCATAAATGCTTTTTTTTTGTCGGTTTGACATTTGTTAAATATTAATTTAATCGAAAACTTGAATTTTGTGAAAGTAATTATGTTCTTAAAATGAAAATATTGATTTATTTATCTTTATGAAGAGAAAAAATAAATTCAATAATGAATTTAAATTACTTTTAATCTTGATAAGTATGGCACTTAATTTTGGAACTGTCACTACTAATCACTTTTCCAATAATATGATATGAAAGCAAATTGTACCCGATATGTTATTACGAGAATATCGGGCTTAAGATGATTTACAATGTCATATTCCTGATATTTGTCCTATATTGGATGTAAAATTCTCTGAAGTGGGAACTATTCAGTAAATGGTGTGTAAATGAGAAACGCCTCCTCAAACCTTGACAGAGAGTATTGACAAGTTAGAGACGTCGATGTGACTTTGTGAGTCTTTGTAAGTAGAAGGTCAGGACAGAGTTTTGTTATTTCGGTGTGATCTAAACAGCATGTGGGTGTAAGTTGGGCCTACACTAATCAATGATTGACCATGAGGTCCAGACAGTATTGATGTTCTACTCTCAAAGTTTTAATGTCGGGAGAAGGAGTGGTCAATGAAATACCAATGTTTTATGGTAGAAAGAGAACGCTCATCTTTGACATTACAATACTATACTCATCAATATTCTCTTTTTCATTCATGGCATGTGCCTCATTTAAAATATTAATGCCACTCATTTATCTCAATTTACACAAAAACGTAAACATATTGTCGATCCTCAAATGAGTCCTTGATATTCCTGAAATGTTCAGCCGAAAATGATTGCAGCTCAGTCCCTAGTTTACAGTACACAACATAGGTAAACACCTTGTTAGGGATTTTACAGCGTGAAGAATACTTGTACAAAACCTTTGACCATATGTCGTAGTTGACTTTGAATGGGTAGCTCGTTAGGGTTAGTATGGTTGATAAATAAGTGCACATGTAAAAAGTAAAAATGTTGAATACTTTAAAAAAGTTGAATTTTGGGTTGAAAGTTGACGTCCAATGATTGAGGAAAACACAAAGCTCTTTTGAGAAGCCTAGCTTAATATTGACGCTATAAAAATCATACTTTTGTCAAGTTCAAATTGAGCTTCAGGGGTAATAGGTTAATATTTGCTATGTAAGTAGCATAATACAGAGCAAATATTTCACAAGTGTTGGTGATTGTTATGTGTGACAGAAAGGCAAGTTCAGCAGTTAAAGGTACAATCTATGGACCATTTTTCCTAGCTCCAGGTATTATATGTACTGTTGTCTGCAATTGAAGAGATTTCAACACAAGGGTCTGTCTAGACTGAGTCAAATAACAGGAAATCACATGACATATCTTACTTGCTAACATCCTTTTGTGTAATCAAAATAATATTGTGCTTTGTCATCAAACGTTTCAGCCATAGTCAGAACGACGACTGAAGTCATATTGAAGTAACAGTAAATCAATAATTGAAACTCCAAAATCTCAGTACATAACAAACCCAATAAGAGGTTTAAAAAGGGCCGACTAAATGAAAATCTCTTCGTTACTTACACAAGCACAGTTTCTTAAAGGGGCAGTAGCACGTATTTTGAAAATGTTTCTTGACGATCAAGATTGTTTTTGAGGAACAGTGCTGGCAACAAGTTTGATAACATCCAAATCTTTCTAATGGATTGACTAATTTTCTTTCATAAGACTATTTTTAAATAGAACGCTCATTATTCTCGACATAATAAATACTGGTTTGATAAATGGATTTAGAGAAGAGCTCAGGGTTCGAATGTACTCTGAGTAAATCTCCTTCATGAGTTCACACATGCATCAAGCTCTCAGGAAATTATGTTATATAAACCTATGTCAATATACAGTGTTATTCTTGAAGTAATTGCCATTATACGATATTGGTCTCATTGTTCCATGGTCCCTTAGGCATATTTCTTCACATAACTTTAATTGAAATCGTCCAGCCTCTTGATTACAGTAACAGTTTCCCTGTTTGTCATTTTAGGTGGCTGTCAAGCTTTGACCCAAAGTGTTTATGCTGTGAGGAGGATGTTGAAAGTCAATACTGAATAATGTAAGTCTCAGGTTATTGGACACAAGACCTCAGGCATTTAATATTCTAATGGTCCTACTTTTTATGATGATTTGAACACAGATCTGGAAGGACAGGTCGACTATTTTTACAAAGAAAATTGTACAATTGCGGAAAAGTATATATTCCATGAAACATGTTCATTGATTGTGTCTCATTTAATCAGGTAGCAAACAATTTTAATCAGGTAGCAAAGTTGAGACATTACCAAAATGCAAAATGATCTGGCATGACATACACACCATATAAACCATACGAGACACAGAGAAGAAAACCATATACGAGACATAGAGGATATCTGTCTTTGCGTGACTAAAACCAAGTTGAGTCTCAATGTGTCAGGTAGAACATTTTCGTTTTCGCTTAAAGGACCTGGCGCCTCGGTAAAAGCGTGATGTCATAAGAAAATTTGGCCTTTCACCAATTGTTTCATAACGTAATTTTATGATTACATGTAAATTTCCATCAATTATCAATGGAAATTACATGTTCTTACCACTGTACATTGTTAGTTGGTTTATTTTATGACTACTAAGGCATTTCACTGTCAACAGTATAACAAGTTAGATTGTTGTTAATATTTATTATAACACATATAAACCTATTTAAGTGTATTCGAATCCAAAGATCTTTTACAGCAGTCTTTTCATGAAAAAGATTCACAATCATTTCTCAAGGGAGAACGCGTGTAAACATGTTTTGAAAGAGTGAACTAAATATATGACATAACTATAAAACGTAAAGAAAATAAATCAGCAGCAATATGGAGCTATTTAATGCACTTGAATGTCTCATTAGCTGTGTAGTAGGCATGAGTAGTGAAGTGTGCCAAACCGGATTACTTCTCCTCCTTGTAGGAATGCCACATACCCTAAATGTCCAAAGAGTTTGATAGGGTACATATAATGGAAAAAGCTTTCCAATTATAATGCCGTCGTAGTTTAATCAAAGTTTGAATGAAATCTCTTATAAAGAAAATCTTTATTCAAGTGAGTTAAAACATGTTTGAATAGAACTATTGGCAGTCTGGACATACATGTTTTACAAGATGAAATAATCATGGTGGGTTTTTTTCAAATAAATATGTTACAAGATTGACATGACTATTTTGGGGATATTTTGTTGCTCTTAGAATGACATCACCGTCTTTAGAACATTTGAAAATTGTTTAGGCAATAGTTTATGAAGATGATTCTATAAAGGATCTAGAATATTAGTGTACGGATTTTAAAGGATGCTTAATACTTAAAATCGCTGTACCGATATATCTGAGTGAATGATTAGGGTTTAACGTGGTATTAACAGTGTCTTAGCTATGAAAAACGTGCATTTATTTTTAAAAAGCAAGCAAAAATAAAGAAAGATACATTGAGAT
Source organism: Steromphala cineraria (assembly GCA_916613615.1). NCBI lineage: Eukaryota > Metazoa > Mollusca > Gastropoda > Trochida > Trochidae > Steromphala > Steromphala cineraria. The sequence continues at coordinate 65,040,827 of OU744722.1, read as the reverse complement.
AAAAAGACAGCAGAATGTTGACTGATCCATGTTCCTCTTGACTCTTGATCAGTTCTCGCCGCTAATGGCTGCAATATTGCCCAAGCGGCGCTAAACAATAACTCACTCACTCACTTGATCAGTTCGGAACATTTCTGATCCCGCTGCCGTAATTCTTTTGGTCACAAAGGGAGGCATTCTTACACCAAGAGTCCATTTGCTAATTCGCATTTTGTACAAAGAGAGGAGTGTACAAAAACGTGGAGTTCTTCTTTGTTTAAACGAAAGTATTACACATAATAATGCCAAACAAATACCAACGAACATCTAATTATAGTCCATAAGAGTTGCACTAACATCAATATCTAGCTTCGATGCGGAAAATGCTGATACGAGATATTGTTGAACACTACTTTTGTTACTGTGTCTGTGAAATGTGAATAATTCTGCAGCTTTTATCTTATGTCGGTTTAAAATGAATGTTATACTACCTTTCTTAGGGTTGTTTTAGATTAATTCATAATAATTGTGCACATCGCAGGTTCAAATGTATTTATAGTAATGAAAAGTGAAAGTTGAATGAGCAAATGAACGTGTTTGCAGTTCCATTTTTTAGGCTTTGAGTCGACGATTTGCCCTCTTAATGAAAAAAAACCCCGTATTTATTGTATTTTATGTGGCCATCAAAAGATCTGAACGTGTTTAATATAAGTAAGTGAATGATCAAGATATTAGAATACTAAGTATTTTCATGACATTAAGGTGTACATCAATACGTCAGCGCCTGTTGTAACACTATCTTGTTTAATCCAATAACAGATTTTTTGAGTTTGCATATTTGTTGCATTAGTAAAACAATACAATGCAATGAATTGTCGAGTTGTATGTTATAATTCTCTTTATGATTTTCACAGTGCAAGTGTCTGAAAGAACAAAATACAGTATTGATGACCTGGTCACATGCCAGAAATACAGGGTCAACAACTACTTGTATATTACGGTGCACCATTTATTCCAAGTTTCAGATGCCATATATACTGTTGTAGTCTGCACTTGATGAGATTTCTAATCGGGCTTAAGAGGTATCTCTGGACTAAGATGAATAACAGCAACTCACATGACAGATCAGATTTTCCAACATCCTTGTGTGTAATCAAATAGACTTGTGCTTTGTCAACAAGATTTTTAGCCACAGTCTGAGTCAGCAATTTGACGACAGAAAACACATGGAAGCAACAGAAAATCAATTTACTGCATCACTTCACAACTCTAAAACAACTACCGGTTCGTCTGCATTTTTCTAAAATTACCAAAGATAAATACGTACACACCAAAATCTAATCAACATCCAAGCCCAATCAAAATTTTGTTGTGAAGAAGAAGTATCAGTCTACGTAAACAGAGCCTCAATAATACCAGGCAAGTTTCGATATTGAGTCTAGCAAGACGTAGTAACTGGTCGCATCAGCCTAACTATCGAATTGACCAATCAGGGCTCATCTTACCAAGCTGCAATACTCGCACACAACGTTCAATTTCAAAATTCAAACAAGTATTACCAATATTAGCAGATTTATGATTGGATAAATCCATTCGGCCACGTCACCTCAAGTTTAGAGTGAGGGTCATAGGTTGCCAAAACTAAAAGTCTACAGTGTTATTAGGTGTTATTAGGTGGTATTGATATTTTGATTCAAGATAAACGTGTAAGAAATATGATCAATCTGATTAAAATCAACTGTGATTTCAGGAAAAAAAGTGTAAAAATATTATCTCTCCAATTCTTTTCTCTCTACACTGGTTGCCAGTGGACTTCAGAATCAAATTCAAGCTTCTTTGCCTTGTCTTCCGCTGTCTGTCAGGAACTGCCCCTACCTACTTGTCCAGTCTGCTCTCTTCTTACAGTCCATCTCGTTCGCTCCGTTCACAAGACAAGAATCTGCTTGTAGTCCCTAGAATAAGAACACTACAGTATGGGAACAGATCCTTTGCCTATGCAGCACCAGTGGCTTGGTACTCACTGCCACAAGATCTCCGAGATTGTAGTGACTTTCTCAGTTTTAAAACATTGCTCAAAACACATTTGTTTAGAGAAGCTTTCCAACTGGACTATTGACTCTTTCTTTCTTCTTATGTGCGCTTTGAGCATGATATCATGGAAAACAGCGCAATACAAATATGTTATGATGATGATGATGATGATGATGATGATCTCTAGTGGGGTTCGAACTTCAACCAGCTCGGCTTTCCTCTCATTCACAGTCCGAGACAGAGAGCATATCCAGACTGGGATTATGATTGTTTTCCAGCTTTTTTTATTTAATTATTGACACTTTAGTTCCCTTCTATGTCTATGTTGTTGATTATTTTTTTAAACCTTGAGTACGAGGAAAGCTTACAAAAGTGTCCTTGCATAAAATGTCAGGAATCTTTGGCCTAAGAGTTCCCGATATCCATAATGGACCGGAGACTTTTATGAATGGTTGCCGTGGACGACGAGGTCTTAGTGGGATGTAATGTGGACCGTGTCGCGCAGCTTTGGAAATCTTCTCGTTTCTAGTTCTCGGATCGAAGTGACGTTGTGAAGATGCAATCTCTCAGGAAATTATTATACAAACCTACGTCAATATAGTGTGTTAATTTTGTAGTAATTGTCATTATACGATATTGGTCTAAGTGTACCATGGTCACTTAGGAATATTTTCCCATAAATATCTGCAACTTTAATCGGAGCTGGCTGTCCTCATTACAGTAACAGTTTCGCTGCCGTGCCTATTGTATAGCATACAACGTTGCTGTTAAACTTGATACTGAAGAGTCAACACGTGAATTTGCGTAAAGAACTGCAAAGGAGTGGATTATCTGATCCCCTGTTGCAAGTTTACTAGCTTGTTTTTCATCAAATAGTTGATATATTATTAGTATCATTTCTACACCTATTTTCAAACTCTATATGTACGTATCTCATGTAATCTCAATACCCCAACATATTCATCAATATTGTTTTCGTTAACAGCAATATAAGATATAAATCAGTAAAACTGATTCTTTCTCGGGTGTTATAACTGGCTTATTACCTATTTATGTTTCTAAATGGGTCTGCAGATATGCAAATGTACTTGTTCAATAATCTATCTGATAATATTTTAATCATTTACTTTGGCGATGCTCAAGCCCCAGTTGGTTTAAACTTTGGAAATATACAACCACACATTGCAATGCAGGAAGGGCGGAGAACTTCGTAAAAGAGTCTTTTTTACCTTTTGCATTCAATGCCAGAAATAAGAAAATCAAGAATGGCGCCAAATGAACACACAAGAACAGAACAAAACCTGATGTTGACGTGTTTGCCAACACCATGTTTACAGCCTTTTTAAATTTCATTGTCTTATCATTGCATGTGTTTGCTCTCAACTACAAGTAAGTTAGAAAAATGGTTCGTGTGTTTCTTTATTTGCAGAGTATATGTTCATTTCTCGTTTTCTTTGATTTCGTATCAGTTGGATTGTACGGAAGCGTATTAGTGTCACGGTGAAAATTTTTTTTAGAACTATCTCCTACGTAGGACTTAGTATCTCCTACGTAGGAGATAGTTTCTCCTACGTAGGAGAAAGTATCTCCTACGTAGGACATAGTATCTCCTACGTAGGAGATACTATCTCCTACGTAGGACTTAGTATCTTCTACGTAGGACATAGTTTTTCATTCTTGTTAAGAATCCCGACAAGTGTTAGTTTCGCTTGTCTATAACGTATTCCTAATAAGCGCCCCCCCCCTCCCCTTTCTGGGGTATCCTACTAAGCGCCCCCTTTGGATTTTTTTAAGCTAAGCGCCCGGGGCGCTTAATAGGACGAATACGGTAATTGTTTTTAGAATATTTGAGACATGAATATTAACTTTTTGTGCGTTCTTTCGCTAAGAAAATACTGTTTGTTTTCGCTGAATACCGTATGCAACATAAGTCCTACATATAATACCATAAATGATACATTAAACACTACTTCTAGTATTGGAATGCGTATTGTGATTATTGTGAAAAAAAACAATATTAAGTAGCAATGTTTACAGCAAGAGGATTCACATAAGTTGACGCAATTCTCTAAGACATCTACACTTTTGCCTTATATTATCTATGAATATATAGATAAATATACAAGTGATTCAAAGCTGAACAACTCGGTTAAGAATAAAAGATAGATAAGCGCTTCCTTAGATAGAAACATCTTACGGACAATAGCAAATATCTCAATGTGCGGTTCGATATTGTCTAGCCCTGGTTTGGAAACATTTTATTTCATACGGTGAAACTAGGTTTGTCGACCAAGCAATAGGCTTATTTAAAGGCCGCCCTTAAAAACAACAGAAGGTTGAACACATATAAATACTAAAAAATATTTTAATAAACAAAAAAAAAACCATCTAACATCTTTATAATCAAAGCAATTTGTATAATTCGTTAAGGCCAACTGTTTTTGGAGAAGCCTAAGGTAAATTTATGCTACAAATACTAAGGAAATATATCACAAATGAGTGATAATAGTTGACAACAAAATCGTTACTTTTGCTAATAAACTAGATTGAAGAATTAAGAATATTGTTGTCTGTTAAGTTAAATTTACCCGATTTAGATGTGTGGCGATGATATCTATATGCAATCAGATCGATTCATCCCAGACTGCGGGCATCATTGATAATTTGACAAATATCGTGACTGTTAACTTACATAAAAGTAACTTTGAATCAGAGTTCTATTTATCATCTTTTTTACAATTTGGGTAAAGATGTGACTTCGTAACTTCGCCGAGTAAGGGGCCCGATGAGTCAATAACGCTTAGTAACAATATCTAGTTCAGTTTACGACCATATTGACCTAAAGCGTTTGTTCCAAATCGAATTGTCTGTTAATAACAACAAATATCAATACAACATTATATGGTATACTTTGTTAAATGACCCAATTCAGTAAGAAAAAAACTATACATATCCCATTTATGACCATCAAACGTTTAACAAAACTTTCAATAACTTCATTCATTATTCGATATTATGTAATATTAACATCAACATATCAAATAGAAATAATTAATACACCAGCAAATAAACACAAAAACCCTATAAATTGAGCAATGTTTAATACGAATTAAATCCTACGTAGGAGATACTAAGTCCTACGTAGGAGATACTATCTCCTACGTAGGAGATACTATGTCCTACGTAGGAGATACTAAGTGCTACGTAGGAGATAGTAACTCCTACGTAGGAGTTACTATGTCCTACGTAGGAGATACTAAGTCCAACGTAGGAGATACTATGTCCTACGTAGGAGATAGTAAGTATCAGGTAATTAAGTCCTACGTAGGAGAAACTATCTCCTACGTAGGAGATACTAAGTCCTACGTAGGAGATAGTATATTCTACGTAGGAGATAATTCTTAAATATGTTTTCACCGTGACACTAATACGCTTCCGAAGGATTGCAATCTGCCTACTTTAATGAATTATTGATCAAGATCACAGCAAGAGTTACCTTAATTTGATAAAAGGCCCTTTGATCTAATTTCCTTATATCCTTGATGTTAAACAGGTGGAACATCTCAAAAAGTTCTTCTTTGAAATTCTCACTCTTACCATAACCAAATTAGACATGAGCAAATGGATATTTCATCTAAAACAAGTGTTTGCCACTAACGTGGCAATGTCCCTCGCCACTGGACTCATTACCTTATCGTGGTGTGGTGGTTTGTGTGCTTCGACGACCCCGAGAGCTATGCCAGCTGGAGCTTCCATGCTAATGGTAGGGCCACCCAAGCTGGACAGGTCGACGGGTAGAAGCCAGACCAAATTTGAGTCCTTCTAAAACCTGCTTTCTATTTCTTACTATACCTTTCTTTCCGTCTTTTCCCTCATCCTTTCGATCCCTTTCTCTCTGATCTGTCTACTCTCTTTTGGATGGCAACATCCACGTGTTTAATAACTGAAATATTGTTCAAAACACGTTAAACACCATCTCACTCACTCACTCACTCCCTCGCCGTTGTAATATTTCGAAATAACTGTCACGTAAAGGGAATGCATTTTTTCCATTAACATTGAGTGCAATGGTTCAAGAGATATGGCTTTAACAAGAGTTTCAATAGTTGAAAAAGTGCCAAATTTGAAGACATTAGGTGCAAAGGTTCATGAGATGGCGCTTTAACAAGAGTTACAAAAGTTGACACAGTGCCAGGCTGTAACCAAGTTTGAAGACATTTGGTTCCAAGGTTCATTAAATATCACGTAAACAAGAGTTTCAAAGAGGCCAAAATGCCATGGTGACCTTGAAATTAAGGTCAAGGTCACCCAGAGTGACTGGTATCTGTGTAATTCCCCAATGTAGTCTGTGACAAAATTTGAAGACATTAGGTGCAATGGTTCATAAGATATAAGGTGTTTCAATAGTTGAATAAGTGCTGTGGTGACCTTGAAATAAAAGTCAAGGTCATCCAAACTGCCTGGTGTCTGATGTTGGCTGTGACCAAATTTGAAGACATTTGGTGCAGCAGTTTAAGAGGTATTCGTTTGAGAAGAGTGTCAAAAGTGGCCAAAATGCCGTGGTGACTTTGAAGTTAAGGTCAAGGTCACCAAAACTAAGTGGTGTCTGCGTAATCTCCAAATGTAGGCTGTGACCAAATTTCAAGACATTAGGTTCAGAGTTACATAAGATATAAGGTGTTTCAACAGTGTTTAAAGGGATGTGGTACCTTGAAAATTAAGGTCAAGGTCACCCAAGGTGACTGGTGTCTGCGTTATCCCCAAACGTAGGCTGTGCTCAAATATGAAGACTTTTTGTGAAAAGATTCATGAGATATCGCCTTAGCAAGAGTTTCAAAATCGGTCAAAGTGCCGTGGTGACCTTGAAAATAAAGTCAAGGTCACCCAACATGAGTGGTATCTGCGTAATCCCAAAATTAGGCTGTGACCAAATATGAAGACATTTGATCCAACGGTTCATTAGATATCGCGTTAACTAGAGTTTCAAAATCGGTCAAAGTGCCGTTGTGACCTTGAAAATGAAGTCAAGGTCACCCAAAATGACTGGTGTCTGCGTAATCCCCCAATATAGGCTGTGACTAAATTTCAAGACATCTGGTACAACAGTTCTTTAGATATCACGTTAACAAGAGTTACAAAAGTGGCCAACGTGCCATAGTGATCTTGACAATAAGGTCAAGGTCACCCAAAGTGACTGGTGTCTGCGTAATACCCCAATGTAGGCTGTAACCAAATTTGAAGACATTTGGTCCAACGGTTCATTAGATATCGCGTTAACAAGAATCCGCACGTACGTACAGACGTACAGGCGTACGGACAGACGCCGCTGAATTCATAGTCCCCCGTTCCGCGTTGCGGCAGGGGACAACAACAATCAAGCTCCTAAGAATTCAAACGTTATAGTGATAGTTTCTGTTCCTTACATTACATTTTCTGTGATAGAAGAGTTACGAGTGTCTTAACAATGATATGACATGAGTCATGAAAACTGTTTTGTTTTAATACAGAGGGAAATGTTACTAGATAAAAACTATGGGCCGTACAAACCAAATCCATCTTCGTGTCTTCCCTGTAATATGTGAATGAACTGATATTCTTACTTGACATTTTGCCGAAGTAGGTCTTTGACAATTTGATTGAAGTCAATGAATTGATATTATATTTTTATGGTATCAACCAATCATACAAACAAATGCTCTACCTTAACATCCGCCCCGTACCGGACACTCAATTATAATCTAGAAAAAAAGCTTTCCTCTTTAGGTCCATTTCCATGATAAACACTGTCATCATATATCTCTTCTGTTTGTCAAGCGCCGTAAATTATCTGTTTCTGTCTTCATCTCAATTCGTGACATGAATCTTGACACTCCTTTAGATAATAGGAAACATCAGAACGGGACTGTTATTACTTTCTGTGAGTTATAGATAGGAACAATTTGATAACATAAACACAACCTTCATGTCTTTGTACTTCGAAATATTCGACAACATCGCATATAATTTTATAGTGAATAGTGAATGGGTGACGTTTAGTCTTGCAGAAAGTCATTATGCTACTGTATCGTTTTTACTAGAAACGAAACAAATATATATATATGCACAGTGAATGTACTCAAATTGAAATGTTGTACCAAAAGAAAATTTAAAGTTTATTCCATAACAATTACCATCATCAGTATTGAATATACCAATTGAATGCAAATGATTAATGATATTCATTATCGATTCGCTTACCAAATATGTCATTCATGATGTTTGTTATGTTGCAAAATCAATATTTTAAAGATAATTCAAAACATTTTATGTAAAATTGGCAATACATTGGTTTACTCATGGGCTTTTCTTTTTATACATTTTCTATAATTGTGTGTTCGAGTACTATGAAAATGAAAATCAGTACACATAATAAATTGTCCAAGTCAGACCAAAATAACATATGCATAAACGAGTGCACGATTACAAGAACAGAAATGTGACCAAAGAAGGATATTTTTTTTGTCATTTTGAATAAAAAAGAAAAATCGAAAATAATCTTATATTTTCTAGGTATCACAACAGTTCAACAAAATTATAATCCCATAAGACTTCGACACGATGATTATAAGAGCAGAGCTTCTTAGCTCTATTTGAGAATAAAATATCATTCATTATTCTTTAAACGTACACAGGTGTGAAATCTCCAAAACAAAAGTATTCTTCTTAGTTAAGATCGTAATGTAAGACAACATAATCACAGTAGACTTTGAGAAAAGAATATTTATTCTTAGACACTCAGCTTACTCCTTTTAATTTCAGCAGTAAATCGATAGCTTCTCTCCTTATACACATATTTTCTTAAGTTTATTGCAATGCAGATAAAGGAAGATTGACCAATGTTGAACCCTTTAATTATGTGACAAAGTACTCTATTTGAAGTAATAAATGTATTTGTCTTGAAGAGATTATAGTAGTTAAACATAGGAGACTGTTTTATATTTTATTAATTTATTAACGTACATGCAAAAGATAATAGATAAGCGTCAATGAAAGTCGGAAGCAATGCTACGTAATGCTATATCGATATGCAAATACTACATGTTACCAGAAACCACTTGTTGATGCCTTCAACCACATAGTTATGGCATATTGCACTGTTGCAATGATTTTTTCTATGAATGTAAAATGTGATATTTCAAACTTGATTAACTTTTAGAAAGGATGAGTCGGCCAAACACGGACATTTTCAGTCAATGGTATTTGCTAAGCATCTGAACAAATGTAATGAACTATGAAAGTTCAACGTGTAGATAATGTCTAGTTACCACCGATAACCAAAAACATTTGGTCCAATTTATTTTATGCGCTTTGAATACCTTGTATATATTTGAACTCTATTCATAAGGACAGTTTCTTTACATTGGACACATGTTTTGACGTTTGTTGTTCCTAAGATACCGACTAACTTTCACCATTATTGTGTTGTCTGACAGCACATTCCTAAAGTTGTTTTTATCAAATATAGATAGTTGATTCCTATCAGATTAATATTGTACCAATTTGAGTCTCGTTGCCTGCGTTGTAGTAAAAAGATAGTTAAGAAATACGTTTTTGGTTTCATTACATTTTGCTTGCTGTCTATGTTCAATGCTTTAGTTCTAAGAAATGCGTCTTCTGAATCTGAGCCTTGCCGCCATACACAGTTGCACCCGGCACTTATAATAATGATAATAAATGGGTACTTATTGTGCGCTATAGTCCACCCAAAGCATGCTTATCAAACTAGTAAAATATTATATCATTATCGTTTTACCAATGTTATATCTCACATCTAATTGATTATCTTCTTAAACCTTTTTCTAATGTTATAACCTTATTTTAATCATTTTAAATGCATGCGAATAGTATTCTATACAATGTTTGATATATTAAGAATAACTTTTTCGTTCAATCTTCAACTGCTAGATTTGTTATCCCTGACTCATGGTGTATTTGATATTTGATTTGCAGCCTCTATATATGATGACTTGATTAGATATTGACACATAATCCCCAACCTGAAGCTGTGACAAATTGATATTGGATATTATTGAAATTGAAGCCTTCAATACTGGTTACCATTAATATGATATAGGACCATGCTTTGTGACTTTCTGTTCCACTCTAATCTGTACATTTAAAAGTACATTTACTTAACAGGATATTAAACCTAAAGGATTAAGCAACAAACGTCCGAGTAACGCCACACTATTGGTGTGTCTTATTCAGTAACATATTACTTCTTTATTCAATGCAATTATTGTTCAATTAATGAATTAAGACGTTGTCATTCATATATTTCTCTCTATTATTGTCATTCAAACTTCTCAAATTCCTCAAGAAAAAATGTTGTTATTGTTTTGACATAATATGGTCACAATTTTATAACAAGATAAAAAAATGTTTCTAAACGCCTAACCAACATTTTAATGTGCATTTAATCATATACATACACGCATATAATGACCATTTTTTGTCAAAGTACCATTTGCAAAGATGTTACTGTGATTATATAACTAGCAACAAATAAATATATGTGCGTTAGTAATTCTTGAAACGGACAATTTACATAGCTTCATGTTCAATTTAGAATTGATGGCATTCTAATATCAGTATCATTTTCTAGAATTATTTATCGTATCTTGCGATTCTTGAGTTTTTTGTTCTTAGTGATTTCAATTATGTGTTGTTGTCCTTTTGATTCTTTAGCAAAAACAAGTTAAACTAATACAACTAAATACTCAAATAAAGGAGTGTAACAGTTACTACAGCATCAAAACCAAAGAGTTCTGTCTGTTGGAAATACAATTCAAATTTTAACATCTGTGTAGCAGGCGAGTAGTATAGAGTGGATGAAAAATCAAGTGTGATTTATCTTCAGTGGTCCGAATATGTCACGAGTTTCCTTTGTCAATATCTCAATTGCTGCGAGACAGAGTTAAGTCTTCAACATATTCTATTACCACCTATTGGGACTATGAGACAGTCGAAACGGAAATAAAGTAATACAAGGCAATAAACCTCTCACCGGTTATTGCTCCCCTTGTGGTAAGCAGAACATACAGAAGAACAAAATGTATCAAAAGTCCATTTCAGGAAATCTCCATTTGCATGATGTCTCAAGGGCTCATGGTTCAACTCAGTCGATTCTTTTCTATCTTGTGTTTTACATTGAGTCTTTTGCACTGAACATGATTGGAAACAAAATGTCTAAGAAACTCTCTGTAATGGTCATTGTGAATAAAGGAATGTTTCATACTTTCATTAAAATGTGTGATTAGCAACGAAAATTTTAAGTTATGTGGCTGTTTGAATATGTTTCTTGTTTGTTTTCATAGTTTTAAAAAATTAGCCATGACCAATGAAATACAAAAAAAAGTCATTAGTGTCTGTTAAGAAACATACCAATGTTAAGATGCTAAGTCGCCGTTTAACCCTCCCCCCGATCCCCCAGGGGAGCAGCCATCAAGTTACCCCTACGTGTACATGTTGAAGTTGAAGCACATCGTAACACACTTATGGAACCATCATGCATCTGCTCGGGCTTTACATATTTGGACTTGGATTGTTGAATGATAAGATATCCTAATTCCAAATTATTCCAATAATCTGCGCACTGTTTGTAAGGCAAACACAAAGGTGTGCGTGGTGTCTCTTGGTGCATGGAATATCACCTATATATGTTAAAGATATTGTAATGTCTGTTGAACAAATAGCTTACGGCATTCTATGTAAAGACAATATCCAATACTAATATTTGAATTGAACATAAGGTTTTAGTTACTATATTTCTTTCATTGTAGGATCACGTACTTTAATGTTTGCTCATCATGATGATGTGACTGAATCATATATCAGAGCTGCAAGACGTTGATTCATTAAATGAGCTTTGTCCTTAAGTTGACAGGGATCTTTCACCTTTCTGGAAATAGTTTCATCTATTTGAAATAGGTAATGTAATGTCAACAGATATACAAATGAACGATGCTGCAGATCATCAAAGATTGGTGGCCTGTTCCAGCTGGCATAGTTTTCAGGGTTGCCAAAGATTATAAACATAAACCAAAGAACGATAAGGTATTGAGTGAAGTGGTGGTCTTTAGCACATTAAATCGCATGAACATGTACAATTATGTTGCTTTAGTTTATTTCAAAATAAAACAAAACTTTTGATTTTAAAGAAAGAATTAATAAAGAATATGCAACCTTGTTGTTAACATGTTTCCAATGGTTTCAAAAACCACTAACATGTCATTCTAAGTATTCAAAAAGTAACATAGTCTTAGTCTTATTTTCAAGTTATTGCATGATATTACAACATGTCCCTTTATTGAGACAATGAGAAGAACTACTCAGTAATACAGATTTTTTTCAGGTTTGTCGATGTGAGACAATGTTAGTAGAAGGTCAGGGCAAAAGTTTGTTGCGTGGTTGTTATCATTTAACCATGTAGGTGGAACCTGGGCCTGCACTAATCCAAGATGTACTAAATGGTCCAGACAGCAGTGATGTCATACTCTGAATGTGTAACTAGTTTGCTGAGGGATTGCTTGATAACTTAATAATTGAATGATGAACACTCGAGTTTACACTTAAAGTTTGATTTATCTTAAAACTATGTACATGTAGGTATAACCTTGGCCTGCACTAAACCAAGATATACCAAATGGTCCAGACAGTATTGATGCCATGCTCTGTATGTGTAACTAGTTGGCTGAGGGATTGCTTGATAACTGAATAATTGAATGATGAACACTCAAGTTAGCACATGAGAAAATATTTTTCTTCTCAAACCTTGATGATTGGACAGATTATATTCAGGTTCGAGTTTGTCGATGTGAGACATTGTTAGTAGAAGGTCAGGGCAAAAGTTTGATTTATCTTAAAACTATGTACATGAAGGTGTAACCTGGGCCTGCACTAAACCAAGATGTACCAAATGGTCCAGACAGTATTGATGCCATGCTCTGAATGTGTAACCAGTTGGCTGAGGGCTTGCTGGTTATCTGAATAATTGAATGATGAACACTCAAGTTTACGAATAAAACATTGTTTAAAGGCATTTATCTCTATGTTCAAATATTTATATCTTTGAATGACAGGTTTGCAAATGGGCTAGAATATAATTCTAAGAAAATCAAAATTGAAATTTATGTGTTGTTACTAAAATCAAATTAAAGTTTATCACAAGATATTTTGGAAATATTTTACTGGTTCCATCTTTCTTATTCGTTAGGTGATTGGTACCTCAGATTTAAATGAACCAAATTGTGGACAATAGTCATAACTATCCCTGAGAAGGTGATATATGGAACTGTTAAATAAGGAATAAAGGCATCTTTCTTACAACATGATCAAATGTCAATAATGAAAAATACATCAAGCCTTATAAAATAGTAGCAAATATCGTAATATGTTCTTATGTGAAATTAATAATAGTTTGAAATGCATTCGAGGAAGCAAAAGTGTAAATCCTATTTCTCTTAAGTGTGCTAGGAGTAAATGCAACACAGACAACAACGAAGAAGTACAATCAATCATTGTCAACATAAAAAAGGACAGCATGGCCTCATCAAAGACTAAGTTCGTATGATCATTCATCATTTCATAAATTTGATACTAAATGCTGATTAATGAATTTATTTGTCATTTTGATTACCTGATTTAAAATTAAGATGCTAATATTAGATATCTGAGGTATTTAATCAGTTGATCAGTTTAATTTCATTTGCTCACAACTACAAGTATATAGGTCATGTTTGTTATAAAATGACCAAATATTAAAATTGCGCTTTTTACAGATACATGTAATGTTTATTGAATTCATATATTCAGAGACATTAGTCCCATCACTAAACTACTAAAACTTACAAAAACAACCTGAACAATACACACATACATGTGATCATTGTTAGCGTGAAGGATACTCAACACAACAAAGTCAATAGATATACTGCTGACGCACAATTTGATCACTTTAGATACCAGTTTGAAAGAAGTGCATGTTCAGGGCTTTGATAGTTTGATATGTTGAAACTAATATGGCCGACCAGGTTTTGATAAATTCTTAGATATGACACATGTGGTTTGATTTTTGTGTCAATTAGTTTTCCATTCTTTTTTGACAAATGTCATTATTTTTAGCGATTTAATATTTATGATAATCAATAGATTTCACTTTAAATATCTTTCCATATTCCGTGTTGCATGAAAGTAATATGTCCCTATGTCCTAATATAAATGAAATAGCACATGCGTTTGATTTTTCCTGAAAGTCGTCTTGTAACTTTGGAACTTTGTACACTGACGCATCGTATTCTACAAGTATTTGCGGACTAGATAACAGCACCTTTTCCTTAGGGATTTCACTAAAACTTCTAACTAGAGCTTAATAACATGCAAGAACACACATTTTTCTGTGCTGATTTCATCTTAGATTTTTTGCTCTGCTTTCAGGAGCCTTGAACTGTCGTGCAATCTTCTTAAAATGGTTTTACATTACATCATTTGGCATGTTTTTTACATTGGATGTAATTCGATAATATATAGAATTTATCTAAAGCTAAGCATTAAGTACATCAATCCTTTTCTTAGAGACTCGTTCAGAATAATAAACGGTAGTATTCGTAAGAAGAGCACCTCACATGGACTTAGAAATAAGTATCCTCAAATTGTATCCTTAGATTTGTAATACAGTAATAATTATGATAATCATCTGTTTACTAAGACCATATTTCATAGCTAAAACTTGAAATCATTGGTCTTGACTTAGTGAACGAGATTTAAATAGGACCTAAAACGTTTAATCAGCAAATCTATAAACATTTCTGTTGATATTGAACTTGTCTTTAGCTGTCGAAGAGGGGAAGTATAGAAATTTGAATAACTAGATAAGTTTACAACTGTCAGAAACGCCTTACTGTGTTAATATCAACTTACTTGAAATACTCGTTAAAAAAATTAAATTGTATCACATGAAAGGTAATGGTTAAAATATGTATAAGGAATAAGCACCATGGCACTGACATATTGTGATCAAGCATTGAAAGTGACAGCGTTTCTGTATGGAGCTTTACTTTCGGCAACATAGCAGGGGTTCAGAAGAAATATAACAAACAAGTCAGCAGGTTCGTTT
Organism: Steromphala cineraria; assembly: GCA_916613615.1. Lineage (NCBI taxonomy): Eukaryota > Metazoa > Mollusca > Gastropoda > Trochida > Trochidae > Steromphala > Steromphala cineraria. The sequence continues at coordinate 65,025,664 of OU744722.1, read as the reverse complement.
TCATAAATGCTTTTTTTTTGTCGGTTTGACATTTGTTAAATATGAATTTAATCAAAAATTTAATTTTGTGAAAAGTAATTATGTTCTTAAAATGAAATATTGATTTATTTATCTTTATGAAGAGAAACAATAAATTCAATATTGAATTTAAATTACTTTTAATCTTGATAAGTATGGCACTTAATTTGGGAACTGTCAATACTAATCACTTTTCCGATAATATGATATGAAAGCAAATTGTACCCGAAATGTTATTACGAGAAACTCCATACAAATCGGGATTAAGATGATTTACAATGTCATATTCCTGATATTTGTCCTATATTGGATGTACAATTCTCTGAAGTGGGAACTATTCAGTAAATGGTGTGTAAATGAGAAACGCCTCCTGAAACCTTGACAGAGAGTATTGACAAGTTAGAGATGTCGGTGTGACTTTGTGAGTCTTTGTAAGTAGAAGGTCAGGACAGAGTTTTGTTATTTCGGTGTTATCTAAACAGCATGTGGGTGTTAGTTGAGCCTACACTAATCAACGATGGACCATGAGGTCCAGACAGTATTGATGTTCTACTCTCAAAGTTTTACTGTCGGGAGAAGGAGTGGTCAATGAAATACCAATGTTTTATGGTAGAAAGAGAACCATATGTATTATTTGATCGCTCTTCTTTGACATTACAATACTATAGTCATCAATATTTTCTTTTTCATTCATGGCATGTGCCCCATGTAAAATATTAATGTCACTCAATAATCTCAGTTTTCACAAAAACGAAAACATATTGCTGATCCTATAATGAGTCCTTGATTTTCCTGAAATGTTCAGCCGAAAATGATTGCAGCTCAGTCCCTAGTTTACAGTACACAACATAGGTAAACACCTTGTTGCGGATTTAGCAACGTGGAGAATACTTGTACAAAAACTTTGACCATATGTCGTAGTTGACTTTGAATGGATAGCTCGTTAGGGTTAGTATGCTTAATAAATAAGTGCAAAAGTAAAAATTAAAAAGGTTGCTTTCTTTAAAAAAGATGAATTCTGGGTTGAAAGCTGACGTCCAATGAATACGGAAAACACAAAGCGCTTTTGAGAAGCGTAGATTGATATTGGCGCTATATAAATCATACTTTTGTTGATTTCAAATTGAGCTTTAGGCATAATATCTTAATATGTAAGTAGCATAATATATAGCAATTATTTCAAATAATAAAAAAAAGTGTGGGTGATAATTACGTGTGACAGAAAGGCAAGGTCAACAACTAAACGTACAATATTTGATAGACCATTTATTCCTAGCTCTAGGTGCTATATGTACTGCTGTCTGCACTTGAAGAGATTTCTCGTAATCAACATAAGAGGTCTGTCTGGACTGAGTCAAATAACAGGAAATTACGTGACATAGCTTACTTGCTAACATCCTTTTGTGTAATCAAAATGATATTGTGCTTTGTCATCAAAACTTTTCAGCCATAGTCTGAGTCAGCACAACGACGACTGAAGTCATATTGAAGAAACAGAAAATCAATAACTGAGGGAACTCCAATATCACAGTTACATAACAAACCCAAAAGAGGTTTAAAAAGGGTCGACTTGACGCTGATTAATAAAGCAATCAATATCCTGATTATCTGTATATAAGACTCCATTTATAAAACTTAGCATTTCGATTTAAAGCATTAATTAAATGTTTTCACTGTTAGTATGAATCTCACAAGTATGATATTTGCATTAAATTTGAAATATGATGCCACAAAGGATAAATATAACAACAGTTATGTACGACTGAAATACACTTGCATTATTCTCAAGGCACAACTTCTTAGGTACGACACCTGCAACGATTTAGAAGTTGTTTTTAATCAACATTTCCAAAGTCCCCTTCGTTACTTACACAAGATAAGTTTCTTAACGATCAAGAGTGCGTTTGAGGAACAGTGCTAGAAACAAGCTTGTCAACATCCAAATCCTTCCAATGGATTGACCTATTTCTTTTGACAAAAGACGAAAGACTTTTTAAAAATAGAACGCTCATTATTCTCAACATAATAAATACTGGTTTGATAACTGGATTAAGAGAAGAGCTCAAGGGTTCCAATGTACACTGAGTAAATTAAGGATTAGTGCCTATCTCCTTTATAAGGTCACACATGCATCAAGCTCTTAGGAAATTATGTTATACAAACCTACGTCAATAAACTGTGTTAATATTGAGGTAATTGCCATTATACGATATTGGTCTCATTGTTCCATGGTCCCTTAGGCATATTTCCTCACAGAACTTTAATTGAAATCGTCCAGCCTCTTGATTACACTAACAGTTTCCCTGTTTGCCCTTTTAGGTTGCTGTCATGCTTTGACCCATAGCGTTCATGTTATGAGGAGGATGTTGAAAGTCAATACTGAATAATCCTGGACACCATGGTGTCTGACATTTGATATTCTGACAGTCCTACTTTTCATGATAATATGAACACAACGCATGTAAAGTCTGGAAGGACTGGTCGACTATTTACAAAGAAAAATTGTACAATTGCAGAAAACTATATATTCCATTTAATCAGGTAGCAAACAAATTTAATCAGGTAGAAAAGTTGAGAAATTACCAAAATGCAAAATGATGTGGCATGACATACACACCATATAAAACGATATACGAGACATAGAAAAGAAAACAATATACGAGACATAGAGGATATCTGTCTTTGCTCGACTAAAACCAAGTTGAGTCTCAATGTGTCAGGTAGAACGGTTTTTTTTCACGATGGGACGAGTATATATAATTTTTCTACACAAGGTTAGATAAATATGTCATTTGTCTACTATATGCTCAAATTCTTGTACTATTGTCAAAACAGTGGCGCCAACCACTTAAAGGACCTGGCGCCTTGGTAAAAGCGTGACGTCATAAGAAAATTTGGACTTTCACCAATTGTTTCATAAGATAATTTTATGATTACATGTAAATTTCCATCAATTATCAATGGAAATTACATGTTCTTACCACTGTACATTGTTAGTTGGTTTATTTTATGACTACTAAGGCATTTCACTGTCAATAGTATAACAAATTAGATTATTGTTAATATTTATTATAACACATGTAAATCTATTTAAGTGTATTCGAATCCGACGACAACATCCTGGTGTGTTACTTTAACTTTTACATCAATCTTTCATTAAAAAGATTCACAATCATTTCTCAAGAGAGAACGCATGTAAACATGTTTTGAAAGACTAGACTATATATAGCACAAAAGAAAATCAATCAGCAGCAATATAGAACTATTTAATGCACTTGAATGTCTCATTAGCTGTGTAGTAGGCGTGAGTAATGAAGTGTACCAAACCGGATTAGTTCTCATCCTTGTAGCAATGCCACATGCCCTAACTGCTTCATGTCCAAAGAGTTTGATAGGGTACATATAATGGAAAAAGCTTTCCAATTATTATGTTGGCGTAAGTTAATCAGAGTTTGAATGAAATCTTTATAAAGTAAATCTTTATTCAAGTGATGTTTGAATAGAACTATTGACAGTCTCGACAAACATGTTTTACAAGATGAAGTAATCATGGTGTTTTTTAACATGTTTGGCACTGAATTAATACAAGATTTATATGACTATTTTTAGGGTTTTTTGCGTTTAGAATGACATCATCGTCCTCAGATTATTTATTTAGAAAATGGGAAAGTTGTTTAGCAAGTGGTTTATGAAGATGAGTATATAGGATTCAGAATATTAGTGTATAATAATTGGAACATTTTCCTTGATTTTAAAGGATGCTTGATACTTGGCATCGCTGTATCGATATCTCCGAGTGAGTGATTAGGGTTTAACGTGGTTTTAGCAGTGTCTTAGCTATGAAAAACGTGCACTTATTTCCAAAAGAGAGCAGACAGACCAAAAAGGAAAAAAACGACCATCAAATTAAAAGAAACACATTGAGATAGGAAGACAGCAGAATGTTGACTGATCCATGTTCCTCCTGACTCTTCAATCAGTACGAAACATTTAGGACCCCGCTGATATACCACTTAAGCATTTAGCAAGTGCGTATCAGTTACGTATGAAAAAATGTTCATACGCATCAAGTTTGTTCAAACATTTACAGTATTTTGCCTTACTTGTACTGCACATGGAGCGACTGATTTAGGATTTTGGCGCATTCTTTGCGTCAGTGGTGCGGTCGAGATGTACAGGTTTGCGTATCACGACTTTATTGTGGCAGATGATTGCATATGCCGAGCGCATAGATACCATACTCAAGACGCTCACAACTTATGTCTACCGTATGTCTTGCGCAATCAAAGCGGTTGAAAATTAGTGTTATACTTTCCTTCGCAGGGTTGTTTTTTATGTAAAATGTGTTTGCATATGTGTTGGTTTATGTATTTGCCCTCTTAAGGTAGGACGATCACGTATATAAGCGTCTCAACGTCAAAGCTTGTTGTAACCATCTTTTGTTCAATCGAATAACAGATTTTTCAAGTTTTCATTTCGTTAGAAAACAATGAATTTTCGAGTGGTATATCTTTATTCTCTGTATAATTTTTACAAAGAGCAAAATACAGTATCGATGACCTAGTCACATGCCAGAAATACAGCAACTACTTTTGCACCTTTTATTCCAAGTTTCAGATGCAATATATACTGTTGTTGTCTGCACTTGAAGATATTTCTAATCGGACTAAAGAGGTATGTCTGCACTTAGATAAATAACAGGAAATCACATGACAGATCAAAATCGCTAACATCCTTGTGTGTAATCAAATAGACGTGTGCTTTGTCAGCAAGATCTTTCAGACACAGTCTGAGTCAGCAGAAATAAGGTAAACATGTGGAGGCAACAGAAAATCAATTAATTGCATCACTTTACTATTCATTTCAGTTTAACGTCTGATTTGTGTTTCCAGTTTCCCCTAAAACTACTTCCGGTTTGTCTACATTTTCTGAAATTACCAGCGATAAGGAGGCACACACCAAAATCTAATTAACATCCAAGCCCAATTAAAATTTTTTGGTGAAGCAAAAGTATATTTATTAACATTTATTAATTAATCCTGTAATTTATGGGTAAGTGAGATATTCCTACAGACCCCAAAAGAAGAGGTGTAATACTCTTATTAAACATTCCAAATAAATTTAGATCAACAGTTTTTACCTAAGGTCATACTGGCCGTATATAAAACCTGTTGATCTCAATTTATTTAGATTTCTTATTACATGACCAGTATGTAATACAGCGGGATATAGTCAGGTCCGTCTGTCCCTCTGTCTGTTCGTCAACAATGATGTATTTTCCAAAGCTAAAGTCAAACCCTGTAAGACCTAGCTCAAGGAAACTTGGTGAACTTGTGAATTTGTCAGCATGTATAACCGATCTTTTTTTTAACTTCTTCTTATTATACTTTCGGCAGTTTTCTTGAGACTTTACATAGGATTTCTCTTCAGGAGTATAATCAAAACACTTTAAAGGGTACTTGGATGAAACTTTTTATTTGGATGAATCAATATGTGGTGATCTGGCTCTTGAGGTTTTCATCCTTTGAGATCTTAATTTTGGTGATTAAGTTGAATTTCTGATTTATTGGGAACAGGTTGGATATGTCATCTTCTGATAAATTGTTTTCAGATGAGTTTCAGACTTTACGTCAACTGAATGTCAACAAAATATTAAGTTATTGTTCAGGATTTTCAGCAATAGACCAGTATACTCCACTAGACACTTGCAGTGTTTTAGAAAGTGAAGAATACCACTTACTTGAGTAGTAGGTACACGAACCAAAGAAGAATCACCTCTACGGATTTGAAGTTCAGCGATAGAAACAAATCAAAATGTCTACTGAATCCGCATCCAAAACCTTGCCATTGTTCAACAAACTACTTTAACGTATGTTATTTGTAGCGGAGAATGCAAGAGCAGGAGTTGTTTCGTCAAATTAATCAGTTTATCAGATGAGAGTCTCTACTTACATTATACTATTTTCTATAATTTACAAATAAAATGGTGACTTTTTTTTCGGTGCTCAATCTTCACATTCGCTGGTTTGTCATCCCATTGTATGATATAAGGGCGTATCTGAACTTAGGAAAGGTTTGAAATAGGTTAAGTCGTCAGTCAACGTGTATTGCCATTCATTCATGCACTGCGATGTTAAAAGCCACTTCGCGAGTTGTTTGAACTCAAATATGCAAAACTCTATCAATTACTCTATTATTTTGAAAAATAGCAATAGGCAATTTATTAAAGACTAACACATTGAAATTAAATATCGAAACCTAAGTCAGCTGTATTGTTTTCAATTATTTGAATGAGCACCAAGAATGCAAAGAAAATATAATTTCAAATCAAACAAATGAGGTATTCTCTTCTTTGTAATAAGCATATCTACATGTATGTGTTTAACAGTTCAGAACATTTTCCGCAACACTTGTCAAATTGTAGTCCATTAAAATTTAAATGAAATAGTAAAAGACACAAGGCATAGTAGCCTACCTACATCTTCCTAATCGGATTATTTGACAAATCATTTTTAACATCATGTTCTTAAACATTAATTTATGTACATGTTAAAGAAGGAAATCGTGTTGCACGAATTTGATTTGATTCCAATAAACAATATCAAGATTGTTACAAAACTTGTTCATTTGAAAAAAAATTTTGAGAAATACACATGATTTACAGCAGTCAATGTTTTTTTACAAATACTTTCATGTTGATATTTTACAAATAATGTAACAGTATTTATCAAATGAACACCAATCATCGAATAGTTTAAAAATCTATGATTTGAGTAAAACAAAATTTATAGTTCAAACCTAAGATCGACAAATTCACATTTATGCGATTTGTCATCTCTACAGAAAATAATAGCAGCAGGATAAAAATACTTTTCTGCGTGGAGTTTTAAAACAAGATAGGCACACATTAAAATATTCATTGTGATCTGAAATATATGTTTTTTAAAAACTGTCTTTGTTGAATGAGTTAAATGAGTTGAATGAAGCTGTCATTTTGTTGGACTATTTATTAAGCTCGCAGTGGGCTGATCTGTAAGCACAGACAAGTATTAGTTACTAGCAAAGTTAATGGCATGCATCGGATCATGGCAGGGACACGTTGTACAAGAGGCCTACTGTGCCTTAACTATACTAATAACTGACTTACATCCCATTGATCCGAATACAATCAACCACAAAAATAATAGTTTTAGATAAAATTTCAATTTTCAATAACCTTCCAAGGTCCCCTTCACTGATTTATGAATGAAGTGAGTAGTATAATACATGGTGTATGAGCACGTGATTCTTGCTTGTCAAAGCGCAAATCACCAAGTAAATGTTTTGGGCTTGCAAACTCTGTGCACTCCATGAATATTGGCCATTCTCTCCCCACAGAGGCAGATCAAGTCATGTTGATTTAGCCTCTGTTATATTAAGCGGAGTTTGTGGGTAGAATGGGAGAAGCCTGATTGGCTGCAATCTAAGTTAGTTGTGCAATCAGCGACGCTCTTCTTAAATCATCAGTTTGGCTACTGAATCAAGGCAAAGGCATTGTGATATGAACAATCCTTTCCATGCGAGCAGCCTTGTCATTTGATAAAGAAATTCAAATGTAGTGTGATGAAATTTTTTTCCGCTAGGGGAAACTGCCGGAATCCAGTGATTTCGGCGTAATATAACAGGGGCTAAATCAACATGACTTGATCTGCCTCTATGGGAAGAGAATGGAATATTGGCCTGCTTCAAAACAAAGTTTCATAGGTTGTCCATTTCGTTTTTGATGGTGAAGGTCTAAGATGTATTAGTGTCCTCATTGACACTTGAATGTTGATAGTGGTTTCTACTTAATGTTTCCCTTGGATTTCCCAAAAAACATTCCCATAACAAGTTTATCAAAATTGTATAGTTTATAATTATTTATAAAATCAATTAATTATGTATCATTATTAAATTATTTTGAAAATGTCTAAACTTATTTTCCTAACATCATATAATGTTTATTTCTTGGTTTTGTTATTTCCAGTGTAAACTAAAGTCTACAGTGTTAATAGGTGATTTTGATATTTTGATTCAAGATAAACGTGTAAGAATTATGATCAGTCTGATTAAAATCGACTGTGATTCAAGGAAAAAAGTGTAAAAATATTAGCTGTAGTGGTGTTCGAACAGCCCGGCTTTCCTCTCATTCACAGTCCAAAACAGATCTAGAGATATCCAGACTTGTGCGAACCCCGATAGAGAAAATATTTTCTATATTATTCCTCGGAACACAGTCGATTTTAAATAGACTAGCACTATGATTGTTTTCCAGCTTTTTTATTTAATTATTGATACTTTTGGTTTTCTTCTATGTCTATGTTTTTAATCAATTTTTTAAACTTTGTGTACGAGGAAAAGGTTACAAAAGTGTCCTTGCATCAGATGTCAGGACTCTTTGGCCTAAGAGTTCCCAATTTCGATAATGGACGGGACACTGTTATGAATGGTTGCCACAGACGACAAGGTCTGATCCCCTGTTGCAAGTTCACTAGCTTGTTGTTTCATTAAATAGTTTTTATATAATTAGTATCATTTCTACACCTTGGAATATTTTCAAATTCAAAATGTGCGTATCTCATGTAATCTCAATACCCAAAAACATTCATCAATTTTGTTTTCTTTAACAGCAATATAAAATATAAATCAGTAAAACTGATTGTTTCTCGCGTGTTATAACTGGGTTATAACCTATTTACGTTTCTAAATGGTCTGCAGATGTGCAAATTTACTTGTTCAATAATCTATTTGATAATATTTTAATCAATTACTTTGGCAATGCTCAAGCCCCAGTTGGTTTAAACTTTGGAAATAAACAACCAGCCATTGCAATGCAGGAAGGGCGGACAACTTCGTAAAAGTGCCTTTTTTACCTTTTACATTCAATGCCAGAAATATGTAAATCAAGAATTGCTTTTTAAGACAGTAAACTGACTTAGGCGCCGAACTAACACATGCCAACACCATGTTCACTGTCTTACCATTGCAATAATATAATATTTTTAATTTCATCTAAAAGTAAGTATATTCTAAGAAAAATGGTTCGTGTGTTTCTTTTTTTGCAGAGTATATGTTCATTTCTCATTTTCTTTGATTTCGTATCAGTTGGATTGCAATCTGCCTACTTGAATTAATTATTGATTATCACAGCAAGAGTTACCTTAATTTAGAAAAGGCCCTTTGATCTAAATTCCTTATATGCTTGATAGCTAAACAGGTGGAACATCTCAAGTTTTTCTTTGAAAATCCAACTCTTACCATAACCAAATTAGACTTGGGCAAATGGATATTTTATTCTAAAACAACAATCAGGCTCCTAAGAATTCAAACGTTATAATGATAGTTTCTGTTCCTAACGTTACATTATGTCTGTGATAGAAGGGTTACAAGGATTTAGACAATGAAAACCGCTTTATTTCAATACAGAGGGAAATGCTACTGGATAGAAACAGTTGTAAGCACATACCAAATCCTTCAGCGCGTCCTCCCGGTAATGAACTGATTTATTTGACATTTCGCTGGAGTAGGTCTTTGACATTTTGATTGAAGTCAATAAATTGATATTAGAATTTTATGGTATCAACTTACTATACAACAACTGCTCCGCTTTAACATCCGAACTGTTCTTTACACTCGATGTTAATCTAGAAAAGGGTTTCCTCTTTAGGTCCATTTCCGTGATTAACACTGTCATCATATATCTCTTTTGTTTGGCAAGCGCCATAAAATATCTGTTTCTGTCTTGATCTTAATTCGTGACATGAATCTCGACACTCCTTTAGATAATAGGAAACATCAGAACGGGACGGTTATTACTTTCTGTGAGTTATAGATAGTAACGATTTGATAACATAAACATAACCTCCATGTCTATGTACTTCGAAATATTGGACAACATCGCATATAATTTAATAGTGAATAGTGAATGGGTGACGTTTAGTCTTCCAGAAAGATAATTATGCTTCTGTATCGTTTTTATTAGACACGAAACAAATATATATGTGCACAGTAAATGGACTCAAATTGAAATGTTGGACCAAAATAAAATTTGAAGTTTATTCCATAACAATTACCAAACATCCGTATTGAATATAGCAATTGAATGCAAATGATTAATGATATTCATTATCGATTCTGTTACCAAATTAATGTGTCATTCGTGATGTTTGTTATGTTGCAAAGTTGATATTTTTTAGATAATTAAAAACATTTTATGTTAAATGGGCAATACATTGGTTTACTCATCGGCTTTTCTTTTTATACATTTTCTATGATTTTGTGTATGAATACTACGAAAATGAAAATCAGTACACAGAATAAATTGTCCAAGTCAGACCAAAATAACAAAAAAGGGTTTCACGATCACAAGAAGAGAAGATGTGACCTGAGAAGGATATGTCATTTATCATTTTGAATAAAAAAGACAAATCTAAAATAATCTTATATTTTCTAGGTATCACAACATTTTAACAAAACTATAATCCCATAAGACTTTGACAAGATGATTATAAGAGCAGGCCTAGCGCTTCTTAGATATATTTGTCTTAACCGAGAATAAAATATCATTCATTATTCTTTAAACGTACACAATTGTGAAAATCTAAAAACAACAGTATTCTTTTTAGTTAAGATCGTAATGTAAGACAACATGATCACAGAAAACTTTGAGAAAGGGATATTTATTCTGAGACAGCCAGCTAACTCCTTTTAATTTCAGCAGTAGATCCATAGCTTCTCTCCTTATACACATATTTTCTGAAATTTGTTACAATTCAGATAAAGGAAGATTGAGCAAGTGTCGAACACGTTAATTATGAAATATAGTGCTCTTGAAGTAATAAAATAAATTTGTCTTGCAGAGATTCTAAAAGTTAAACGTAGGAGACTATTTTATATTTTTTTCAGTTATTGATGTATGTACAAACCATAATAAATAAGCGTACATGAATGCCGGATTCTTAATAAGACATCAAAATGAAAATACTACATGTTTCCAGAAATAACTTGATGATGCGTTCAACCACATATTTATGGCATAATGCATTGTTGCCATTACTTTTTTATCATTATTCATTTTACCATTGTAATATCTCACATTTAATTATCTTTTTAAAACTTTTTCTAATGTTATGGACTTATTTTAATCATTTCAAACGCATGCGAATATTATGTTATATGTTGAATTTCAATACTGGTAATCATAAATATAATATAGGAGCATGCTTTTGACTTTCTGTTTCCACTCTCACACAAGCTCTACATTAAAAAGTACATTTGGATAAAGATAAAGATACAGAATTAAGAGTGATTTATCTTCAGTGCTCCGAATATGTCACGAGTTCCCTTTGTCCATATCTCTATTACTGCTAGACAGAGTTAGTCTCCCACATATTCTATTGCCACCTATTAGGACTATCAGACAGTCGAAACGGAAATGAAATAATTCAAGGCAATACAACTCTCACCGGTTATTGCTCCCCTTGCAATAAACAGAACATACAGAAGAACAAAATGTATCAAAAGTCCATTTCAGGAAAACTCAATTTGCATAATGCCTCGGGGGCTCATGGTTCAACTCATGATTTACATAGAGTCTTTTTGACATTCTCTCCGCACAGAGGCAGATAAATTCATGAAATGTCAATACAGCCTCTGTTATATTACGCCGACTTTATGGAATAGAATGATCAGACAGAAGACCATAGGAGGATATCAGGGGATAGGTTGTAGCATTAGCGGAGACATATACGCTGATGTAGCAGGATGTCCTTAAAGTTGACAGGGATCTTTCACCTTTCTGTAAATAGTTTCATCTGTTTAAAATAGGTAATGTAATGTCAACAGCTTTACAAATGAACCAAAGATTGGTGGCCTGCTCCAGCTGGAGTAGGTCTCAGTGTTGCCAAAGCTCATAAACATGAACCAAATAGCAATAAGGTATTGAGTGAAGTGGTGGTCTTGCTAAAGACCATTGAATTGAACATTAAATCGCATGCACATGTACACTTATGTTGTTTAAGTTTATTTCAAAATAAAATATAACTTTTGTTTTTAAAGAAAGAATAAATAAAGAATATGCAACCTTGTTGTAAACATGTTTCCAATTGTTTCAAAAACCATTTACATTTTATTCTAAGTATCCAAAAAGTAACATAATAGACATATTTTCAAGTTATTGCAATGATATTACAACATGTCCCTTTATTGAGATAATGGGAGGAACTACTCAGTAAAACGGATGTATTGCATTCTCTGCGAAAAGAATTCTCAAACCTTGATGATTGGACAGATTTTGTTCAGGTTCGAGTTTGTGCATGTCAGACATAGTTAGTAGAAGATCAGGGCAAAAGTTTGTTTCGTGGTTGTTATCATTAAACCATGTAGGGGGAAACTGGGCCTGCACTAAACCAAGATGTAGCAAATGGTCCGGACAGTATTGATGACCTGCTCTGTGTATGTAACTATTTGGCTGAGGGCTTGTTCCATAACTGAATAATTGAATGATGAATACTCAAGTTTACGCATAAAACATTGTTTAAAGGCATTTATCTCTATGTTTCAAATATTTATATCTTTGAATGATTGGTTAGCAAATGTGCTAGAATATAATTCTAAAAAAAAAATTAAAAAAATGTTTTTTGTTACTAAAATCAAATTAAAGTTTAAGACGAGATATTTCGGAAGTAATTTACTGGCTCCATTTTTCTAAATCGTTAGGTGAATGGTACTTCAGATTCAACTGACCAAATTGTGTATAATAGTCATAACTATCCCTGAAAAGGTCATATATGAAAATGTTAAATAATGAATAAAGGCATGTTTGTTACGACAAGATAAAATATCAATTATAAAAAATACATCACGCCTTATAAAATAGTAGCAAATATCGTAATATGTTCTCATGTGAAATTATGAATCGTTTGAAATGCTTTTGAGGAAGCAAAAGTGAAAATCCTATTTCTCCAAAGTGTGCAGAGAGAGCATGCAACACAGAATAAAGAACACAATCGTTTTAATGTTTCCAACAACCAAGAAGTACAATCAATCATTGTCAACATAAAACAAGACAACATGCCCTCATCAAAGACCAAGTTCCTATGACAATTCATCATTTCAGAAATTAGATACCAAACGCTGCTTAATGAATTAAACTGTCATTTGGTTGACCTTATTTAAGATGATGGTGCTAATACCAGTTATAGGATATTTAAAGCCCCTGTTGTCAGAGTTGTAGTAATATAAATAATTTTAAAAGTATTTTTAATGTATTCTGAATATTCAGAAATCAATAGGTACAACCAAGACCAAATCAGATCATTATTCTAAGCGCAGCGTAATACACTTACGGAACCAGAATGACCCTATATCGATAAACAGAAAGTGCGGTGAATCATACACATGAACCATTGGCCTCACTGATTTTGGGGTCGTTTTTTACGGTGGTATACTTCAAAATTCAATTCAGGTACTTCTCGTTATTAAAAAATCTGTTGTTGGTATCAACAATTTCCTGAAAGATTTTTCCACCTAACTATATGCTCCGATACCATATGTGTTTTCTGGCAATGTAAGTCTGACCAATCAGCTTTAATCAGTTGATCAGTTTCATTTCATTTGCTCACAACAACAGGTATATCATGTTTCCAAATTTCAAAGTGGCGCTTTAAACAGATGTAGTGTTAATAAATTAAAATACCTTGACTCCCAACTTGAACAACCCGTTTGGATACACAGATACATGAACTGTTGATCATTACTCACGTGAAGGATACTCAACACTCTCACAGTCATTATACATTGATGACACACAATTTGATAACTCTAGATACCAGTTTGAAAAACTTACATGTTTCGGGCTTTGATAAAAAAATTATTTTGTAGTGCCAACTACATTTTTGACATGATTATGGCTGACCAGGTTTTGATATATTCTTAGATACGATACATGTGGTTTGATATTTGTGTTACATAGTTTTTCATTTAATTTTTGGTTTTGATGAATTCTTAGACATATGTGTTTTGATATTTATTTTAGATAGTTTATCATTCTAATTTTAACAAGTGTCATAAATATTACCGATTTAATATTTAAGATGTTCAATAGATTTCACTTTAAATATCTTTCCATACTCCGTGTTGCATGAAAGCTTTATATCAATATGTCCTGAAACTAATCAAACTATAGCAAATGAGTTTGAGTTTTCCTGCAAGTCGTCTTGTAACTATGTAAACTGACGTATGCATTATATTCTAGAAATATTTGCAATTAGATAAAAGCACCTTGTCTATACTATTAGGGATTTCACTAAAATTCAAACTAATTACTAGGAGAATTACTAGATAAGTTTACAACTGTCTGAAACACCTTACTGTGTTAAGATATACTTACTTAAAATACTTTTAAGAAAAATCAAATTCTATCATATGATAAGTTATTGTTAAAATATGTATAAGGAATAAGCACTAATGAACTGACATATTAGGACAAAACAATGAAAGTGATAGCGTTTCTATATGGAGCTTTACTGTCGGAAACACAGCAGGGGTTCAGAAGAAATATCACAAACAAGTCAGCAGGTTCATTTTCATAAATGCTTTATTTTGTCGGATTGACATTTGTTAAATATAACTTTAATCGAAAACCTGTATTTTGTGAAAAGTAATGATGTTCTTAAAATGAAAATATTGATTTATTTATCTTTATGAAGAGAAAAAATAAATTCAATAATGAATTTAAATTACTTTTAATCTTGATAAGTATGGCACTTAATTTTGGAACTGTCACTACTAATCACTTTCCAATAATATGATATGCAAGCAAATTGTACTTGATATGTTATTACGAGAAACTCCATATGTTTTTACGAGAAATTCCATACAAATCGGGATTAAGATGAATTACAATGTCATATTCCTGATATTTGTCCTATATTGGATGTACAATTCCCTGAAGTGGGGACTATTCAGTAAATGGTGTGTAAATGAGAAACGCCTCCTCAAACCTCGACAGCGAGTAGAGTATTGACAAGTCAGAGATGTCGATGTGACTTTGTGAGTCTTTGTAAGTAGAAGGTCAGGACAGAGTTTTGTTATTTCGGTGTTATCTAAACAGCATGTGGGTTTAAGTTGGGCTTACACTAATCAATGATTGATCATGAGGTCCAGACAGTATTGATGTTCTACACTCAAAGTTTTACTGTCGGGAGAAGGAGTGGTCAATGAAATACAAATGTTTTATGGGAGAAAGAGAACCATATTGTATCATTTGAACGCTCATCTTTAACATTACAATACAATACTCATCAATATACTCTTTTTCATTCATGGCATGTGCATCATGTTAAATATTAATGTCACTCATTAATCTCGATTTACACAAAAACGTAAACATATTGCCAATCCTAAAATGAGTCCTTGATATTCCCCATATGTTCAGCCGAAAATGATTGCAGCTCGTTCCCTAGTTTACAGTACACAACATAGGTAAACACCTTGTTGCGGATTTAACGATTGAGTGGATAATACTTATACAAAAACTTTGACCATATGCTGGGTAGCTCGTTAGGGTTAGTATGGTTGATAAATAAGTGCACAAGTAAACAGTAAAAAGGTTGCATGCTTTAAAAGTGTTGAATTCTGGGTTGAAAGCTGACGTCCAATGATCAAGGAAATCACAAAGCACTTTTCAGAAGCGTAGCTTGATATTAGCGCTATATAAATCATACTTTTGTCAAATCAAATCGAGCTTTAGGGGTAATATCTTAATATTGGCTATGTAAGTAGCATAATACAATGCAAATATTTTAAATAAATAAAACGAGTGCTGGTGATTGTTACATGTGACAGAAAGGCAAGGTCAGCAGCTAAAAGTACAATTTGATGGACCATTTATTCCTAGCTCTAGGTGCTATATGTACTGTTGTCTGCACTTGAAGAGATTTCTCGTTCAGAATTCAACACAAGAGGTCTGTCTGGACTGAGTCAAATAACAGGAAATTACGTGACATATCTTACTTGCTAACATGCTTTTGTGTAATCAAAATGATATTGTGCTTTGTTATCAAACTTTTCAGTCATAGTCTGTGTCAGCACAACGACGACTGAAGTCATATTGAAGTAACAGAAAATCAATAACTGAGGGAACTCCAAAATCCCAGTTACATAAAAAAAACAAAAGAGCTTTAAAAAGGGCTGACTTAATAAAACGTCCGTTGATAAAGCAATCCATATCTTGATTATCAGTATATAAGACTCCATTTATATAACTTGGCAATTTGCTTTAAAACATTATTAGTTTTTTTCACTGTTAGTATGCATCTCACAAGTATGCGATTTACATAAAATTTGAAATATGATGCAACTGAGGATAAATATAACACAAGTTTATTACAAAACATATCTTATGTACGACTTAAATACACTTGCATTATTCTCAAGGCACAACTTCTTAGGTTCGACAACTGCAACGATTTAGAAGTTGTTTTTAATCAACATTTCAAAAGTCCTCTTCGTTACTTACACAAGCACAGTTTCTGACAGGGGCAGTAGCACGTATTTTGAAAATGTTTCTTGACAATCAAGATTGTTTTTGAGGAACAGTGCTGGCAACAAGCTTGTCAACATCCAAATCTTTCTAGTGGATTGACTAATTTTCTTTCAAAAGACTTTTTAAAAATAGAACGCTCATTATTCTCAACATAATAGATACTGGTTTGATAAATGGATTTAGAGAAGAGCTCAAGGGTTCGAATATACGCTGAGTAAATCTCCTTCGTAAGGTCAAACATGCAGCAAGCTCTCAGGAAATTATGTTATACAAACCTACGTCAATAAATGGTGTTATTCTTGAAGTAATTGCCATTATACGATATTGGTCTCATTGTTCCATGGTCCCTTAGGCATATTTCCTCTCATGACTTTAATTGAAATCGTCCAGCCTCTTGATTACAGTAACAGTTTCCCTGTTTGCCCTTTTAAGTTGCTGTCAAGCTTTGACCCAAAGTGTTTATGTTGTGAGGAGGATGTTGAAAGTCAATACTGAATAATCATATAAGTCTCATGTTATTGGACCATATACGAGACAAAGAGGATATCTGTCTTTGCTGGACTAAAACCATGTTGAGCACGAATGTGTCAGGTAGAACTTTCTTTATTTTCACACGTGGCACGAGTTTATATAATTTTTCTAAAACGAGGTTTAATAAACATGGCAGTTGCCTACTATATGCTCAAATTCTTGTACTTTTGTCAAAACAGTGGCGTGACCGCTTTAATGAACCTGGCGCCTAGGTAAAAGCATGACGTCATAAGAAAATGTGGCCCTTCAGCAATTGTTTCATAACGTAATTTAATGATTACATGTAAATTTAATTCAATTATCAACAGAAATTGCATATTCTTACCACTGTACATTGTTAGTTGGTTTATTTCTATGACTACAAATTTAAGGCATTTCACTGTCAATAGTATAACAAATTAGATTATTGTTAATATCTATGATAACACATATAAATCTTTTTAGTGTATTCGAATCCGACAACCTCCTGATGTTTTACTGTAACTTTTACATCAATCTTTTCATGAAAAAGATTCGAAATCAGTTCTCAAGGGAGAACGCATGTAAACATGTTTTGAGAGACTGGACCAAAAATAGGACAAAACTATAAAACATAGAGAAAATCATTCAGCAGCAATATAGAGCTATTTAATGCACTTGAATGTCTCATTAGCTGTGTAGTAGGCGTGAGTAGTGAAGTGTACCAAACCGGATTAGTTCTCCTCCTTATAGCAATGCCACATACCCTAAATGTCCAAAGAGTTTGATAGGATACATATAATGGGAAAAGCTTTCCAATTATTATGCTGTCGTAGTTTAATCAGAGTTGGAATGAATTCTCTTATAAAGTAAATCTTTATTCAAGTGAGTTTAAGCATGTTTGAATAGAACTATTGACAGTCTGGACATACATGTTTTACAAGATGAAGTAATCATGGTGTTTTTGAACATGTTTGGCACTGAATTTCGTCAATTTGCAATTCAAATAAATATGTTACAAGATTGACAGGACTATTTTGGGGATTTTTTTTTTGCGCTTAGAATGGCATCATCGTCTTTAGATTATTTGTTTAGAACATTGGAAAGTTGTTTAGCAAGTGGTTTATGAAGATGAGTCTATATAGGATTAAGAATATAAGTGTATTACTATCGGAACATTTTCCTTGATTTTAAAGAATGCCTAAGACTTGGCATCGCTGTACCGATATCTCTGAGTGAGTGATTAGGGTTTGACGTGGCTTAAGCAGTGTCTCAGCTATGAAAAACGTGCATTTATTTGCAAAAGAGAGTAGACAGACCAGAAAAGGGAAAAAGTGACCAAAAAATTAAAAGAAACACATTGAGATTAAAAGACAACAGACTGTTTGCGTATAACCACTTTATTGTGACAGATGATTGCATATGTACATACTAGACGCTCACAATTTATGTCTACTGCATGTCTTGCAAAATCAAAGTGGGCTTATTCCGAGCCTGTTGCGTCTTTACATAATTTTTTATCCTTTCTGTCTTTGTAGTATGTCGTTGGAAATTATATATAAACAAAGGGATCTCATGAAAACGGAAAATATATTTACCATTTGCAAGACAATTTGTCCAAACAAAATTGTACAGAATAAAGTTAATTTAACGCTATCTCACATGATTAAAAGGAGTTTCACAGTTTTCGTCTGATACTTGATAATTTCTGTTCCAATACAAACCCCTGATGGAGTTATTGGAACTGAAATATCAGAAGAAAAAACATCTCCCCGGCCCATTAAAGCTTAGGTATTTTGTTATATTCTAAATTACCGTGTTTAAAAGAAAGTTAAACACTCAATAATTCCAAACACACAAATACCAACGAACATTTAATTATATCCATGAGAAGGCGCATTAACGCTTGCATTGATGCAAAAGGTGCCCATACGAGATATTGTTGAACACTTCTTCTGTTACTGTGTCTGTGAAATGAGAATGATTATGCAGCTCTAAGTTGAGGTCAGTTTAAAATGAGTGTTATACTTTCTTGGTTGTTTATATGCATTCATTAAAACTGTGCAAATCGCAGGTTCAAACGTAAGGATTGTAATGAAGCATATGTTGAAAGTGGAACGAGAAAATGAATGTGTTTGCAGTTCCGTTGGTGTGGCTGTGATTTGCCTTCTAAATGTAGGACGATAACGTATTTATTGTTTTACATGTGGCAATCAAAGGACCTTAGTGCCTCAACGTCAAAGCCTGTTGTAACCATCTTTTGTTTAATCGAATAACAGATTTTTCAAGTTTTCATTTCGTTAGAAAACAATTAATTTTCGAGTGGTATATCTTAATTCTCTATATAATTTTTACAAAGAGCATCAGTATCGATGACCTGGTCATGCCAGAAATACAGGGTCAACAACAACCTGTGCACCATTTATTCCAAGTTTCTGATGCAATATATACTGCTGTTGTCTACACTTGAAGAGATTTGTAATCGGGCTTAAGAGGTATGTCTGCACTTAGATAAATAACAGGAAATCATATGACAGATCAAAATTGCCAACATCCTTGTGTGTAATCAAATAGATGTGTGCTTTGTCAGCAAGATGTTTCAGACACAGTCTGAGTCAGCAGAAAAAAAGAAAACATATGGAGGCAACAGAAAATCAATTAATTGCATCATTTCACTATTTATTTCAGTTTACCGTCTGATTTGCTTTTCCAGTTACCTCAGTAGAACTTCCGGTTTGTCTAAATTTTTGAAATTACCAGCGATAAGTACGCACACACCAAAATCTAATTAATATCCAAGCCCAATTACAGTTTTGTGGTGAAGCAAAAATATATTTATTAACATATATCAATTTATCCTGTAATTAATGGGTAAGTAAGATATTCATACAGACCCCAAAAGAAGAGGTGTGGTTCTTATTAAACAATTTAAATAAATTTAGATCAACAGGTTTTACCTTAGGTCCTAGGTCATCCTGGCCGTATATAAAACCTGTTGATCTGAATATATTTAGATTGCCAGTATATAATACATCGGGATATAGTCAGGTCCGTCTGTCCCTCTGTCTGTTCGTCCACAATAATGTATTTTCCAAAGCTAAAGTCAAACCCTGTAAGACCTAGCTCAAGGAAACTTGGTATCTGAATTTGTCAGCATGTATAACCAATCTTTTTTTAATTTTCAACTTCTTCGTAATAATACTTTTGTCATTTTTCGTGTATCTTTACATAGAATATCTCTTCGAGAATATGATCAAAACACTTAAAAAGGTACTTTGATGAAACTTTTTATTATATTTAAATCAATATTCGATGATATGGTTCTTGAAGTTTTCATCCTTTTCAGATCTTAATTTTGGTGATTTAATTGAATTTCTGATTTATTGGAGACCGATAGGATGTGCCATCTTCTGATAACTGTTTGCAGATGAGTTTGAGACTTTAAGTTTTTCCAATTTACCTGTTACGATTAACAAAAATGTGCAATATTAGGTTATTGTTCAGGGAGGAGCTCAAATATCAAAAAACTTTGCTACATTTATCACACAATGATATTAGGAATTTCAGCAATAGACCAGTATGCTCAACTAGACACCTACAGTATTTTAGAAAGTGAAAAATATCACTTACTTGAGTCCTGGATTCTTGAAACAAAGAAGATTCACCTGTACGGTTTCGAAATTCAGCGATAAAAACAAACCAAAATTTCTACTGAATCCTGCTGAGTTATGCTGTTAGAAGTGGAGAATGCAACAGCAGGAGTATATTCGTCAAAAAATCAGTTGATCAGAAGGTCTAAGGCACGTGCATTGTCATTCATCCATGCACAGCGATGTTAAAAAGCCACTCCGCGAGTTGTTTAGACTCTATCAATGGTGTTATTGTATGAGGAAGTACCATTGCTTTCTGAAAATTAACATTTTAAAGCTGACCAATTTTCTCCCCACAGAGGCAGATCAAGGCATGAAATGTTGATACAGCCTCTGTTCTATTACACCGACTTTGTGGGATAGAATGGCAGATGCCTGATTGGAGGCAATCAAAGTTAGTTGTGCAATCACAGACGATGGTCTAAAACCATCATATCGGTTACTGAATCACAGCAAAAGCGTTGTGACATGAACCACCCTTTCCTTGCGAGAAGCGTTGTCATTTGATAAAAAAATTCAAATGGATTGTGGTGCAAAGTTTTTCCGCCAGGGAAAACTGCCGGAACGCACGGATTTCGGCGTAATAGAACAGAGGCTGTATCAACATTTCATGACTTGATCTACCTCTAATCTGCAACATTGTTGGCTATCATGATAAAGCCAGTCATGACAGTGTATCAATCAAGGTATAAATCTGTTGCCAGAGTTTGTGCAGGGTATACTGATTGAACCAAAAACTTTTACTTATCCAGTTTTTTTGTAGTTAATAGGTCTTTACTAAGGCGGTTTCCACTGTTTTGACCAATAATCACTGCTAAAGCATATCATTTTTAACATCATGTTCTTCATAAAATCAATTTATGTACATGTAAAAGAAAGAAATAATTTGTGTTGCGCGAATTAGATTTCCATCCAATAAACATTTTCGAGATTGTTACAAAACTTGTTCAATTAAAATAAAGATGGAAAAATACACGTTTTTTACAGCAGTCAATGTTTTTACAAATACTGATCTATGACGCATTTACTTTCATGTTATTTTTTTATTTTACAAATAATGTAAAAAAAACTTATCAAATTAACACGAATGTTTACGTAAAATAAAATTTATATTTCAAATTTGATTGGACTATTTAAAAAGCTCACAGTAGGCTGATCTGAAAGCACAGACAATGTGAGCGTGGCGCGCAGCTTTGGAAATCTTTTCGGTTTCGGGCACTCGGATCGAAGTGACGTTGTGAAGATGCAATCTCTCAGGAAATTATGTTATACAAACCTACGTCAATATACAGTGTTATTCTTGAAATAATTGCCATTATACGATATTGGTGTCAGTGTTCCATGTTCCCTTAGGAACATTTCCCAATAAATCTCTGCAACTTTAATCGTAGCTGTCTGTCCTAATTACAGTAACAGTTTCGCTGTCTGTGCCAACGTTGCTGTTGATACTGAAGAGTCAACACGTGAATTTGCGTAAAAGCACTAAGGTGATCGTAAGTGTTATGTTAAATGTTAAAGAATGAGAGATAAGGCCAACCTTAGCTAAGCTTGTGAAAGTAGTGGATTATCCGATCCCCTGTAGCAAGTTTACCTAGCTTGTTGATTGGTTTTCATCAAATAGCTGATATCGAATTAGTATCATTTCTACATCTTGTCATGTGATCTCAATAGCCAAAAAATATTTATCAATTTCGTTTCCTTTAACAGCAATATAAAAAAATATCAGTAAAACTGATTGTTACTCGCGTGTGAACAATTTAACGGGATTATGACGTATTTATGTTTCCAAATGGTCTGCAGATATGCAACTTTTCTTGTTCAATAATCTATCTGATAATATTTTAATCACTTGTGTTGGCGATTCTTTTTCAATCCATGATCAAGCCCTAATAGGTATAAACTTTGGACATATAATTCAACTAATATATAATCAACTTCCTAATACTAAAATTATACCTCATTACATGAAACTAATAAATGACTAAAATGTTAAGAGGTTTCATAACTATACTATAATAGTTAAGTATTGTAGCTTAATTACATTATAAAGCAACAGAAAACCTTATTTCTACTTTAAACCATATTTCCTAATTTTTCACCTTTGTATAGTCTTAATCTAAAATCTTAGGAGACTGGGCGATACTTTTGAAAATGGTATCTAAAATTTCAAATCTTTACATTACTAGAAATGTAATTAGCACCGAATTTAACCGGCACTTGTCAAAACTTGGCAGGAATTATAACATTTTATGGATGCTTTTGTCACGACGTAGTCCTTTTATGTTACGGCGGGGAACATGAAAATCATTTGTTTTTCGCGTAAAACAATTATAGTCTATACATGTATACGAACGTAACTACCACCTTAAAACAAAATCAGTTATATACGATATGATTCGATAAGCCTATCCAAACAAGTTAATATAGGGTTGATAAGATTTACTTGTTAGTGTGATAATATTGAAGTGTCATAAAATCGTCTAACTGCGCATGCAAAACTTCCATTGTTTGAGTAACATGAACAGTTACATCCACCGAGTAAACCTTTAAAAGCCTAAATTTCAAACCTTGTGTTATATTTATTAACATTACACATGAGATAAATGTTAGAACTTTGGTTTACCTTTTAAGTGGTATGTCTATCCTGAATGAACACGAGTTTATTTGTAAAGTTATATTCTTATTATTTGTTAAGATTTGGAAAGACTTTTGTTGATCACATCACAATGTTGATTGTGGTTTTAAATATATCACAATGAAGACTAAGGTATGGCCATGACAAAAACACAAACGCATGATTCAATGGAAACTAGTACCGTCTTCTGTGTACGAGTGTAGGTCTTTTCGTAGGAGTGATTTTCGGTCTTTCCGTAGGAGGATTTTTTGGTCTTTTCCTAGAAGTAGATATTTTAATGAAATATTTGGGTGAAATGTTGAAAGACCTTCTACGAACGGGATCCTCCTACGAAAAATTCACTGCTACGAACGGGATCCTCCTACGAAAGACCGTTTCCCCTGTGTACTATAGGTACTCTTTTTTTAACAGATTCTTGACAAACATCCTGCCAAAGCCATACAACACTGAAAACCTTTAAATACGAGTCGTAGAAACTTCGTTCCAACAAATTGACATTGTCCGAAAACCAGACTTTAAATCATATGCTTCACGGATGTTGATACACTCGTTCAATAAAGTATTTCTATTTGTATACGAGGGCTTTCCGCTTTAGGATATTACCCTGATGCAGAAGTCTTTCAAATGTTTAACTGCTAGCAATTTATCAATATTGTCTGGGTTTCAAAAGACCTCAAATTAGATGTTAACATATAAGTGAAAGACAGTGAGTGTATAATGAATAATTCTTTGATAAAATTACGTTAAATTCACGAACCAAACCAATCTGCAATCGTAACATTCGTACTGGTTCTTTGTAAACCTATCGGTCATACCACTTAGCCAAAATTGTTTAACTAAAAGACTGAGTGAGTTATTGTTTAGCGCTGCTTGGGCAATATTGCAGCCATTAGCGGCGAGTTAACTAAAAGAAAAATGTTTGTCCGCCTAACATGACCAAAAGGGATATTTTAAGGGCGTCTCTTATGTTTTATTAAATTTTCTGTAGAAAAAAGACCCTGCTTAAATCCTCTCCTTTGCTGATCTCTCATCCAGGGGGAATTTATTTGATGGAAAGACCCCATGATCTGTGTTACTCCTTTATTTAAAGAGACACAAAGTATGTTGATAGGATCACATATGTCAAATTTTTAAATCGATGATATTACACTGGGAACCATTAACTGTTACTGAAAATAACAAGTTTAAGGTCAATCAGTACATTAGAGTGAAAATACGACCATTCAAAGTCCGGAGTTTGATCGAAAACCGGACAATGTGGCTCGAGTGGCGCGCGCAAATTCGCCAAACGAAATTTTGAAACCTTGTCATAAGCTGACAGGAAGATATATTCGATTCGATAGTGTTTGTTAGGTATTATAACTAATAGGAAGATTAATTGGATGCATAATTTCGAACATAAAACGTATTTGAAATGTTTTCTTGATTTTTCCATAAAATCAAGCATTTTAGAGATATTATGCATAAATTGATATATTTGCAAGTCCAGTGATGAGATATGAACTTCAATCAGCATATTAGATATTTTGTAGCTTATCAAAACCAAATAAAATTTTAAGAAAGATACTCTGTGTCACTTTAAGATCATGCTGAGAAGTGTGTAAGTTGTAACACAACCAGGAGCAGTACATAATGCTCAACATGGAACTGTACACCAATCAGACAGGCTCAGCTTTGCTCTCAAAATACAAGTTGTCTTCATGATTGTGGAATAGAATGCTTGTTCAAATCTTCACAACATCATTTCAAAGTCAACCAGCAAGCTACAAACAAGAGAATACATGTTGATTCTAACCCATGTTTATTTTTTCCTTGCGACTGTCACAAGGCAACTTAGCTGAGTCACAATACGACTGTAGCTATAACAACATACATGATGGTGATATAATTTACACATTTCCTTATGTACAATGATCACAGGACTCAAGGCAGAATCTAGCTAGCATATTGATAAGCATCATTGTCGATCCCCAGAGGGATGCTCTGAAATATCTACATAAAACTCCATACAAAGTGGTTGTTAGTATCTAGCAGTAATGGTTCATTCTCCAACCAAAGTAAATAGAGGATGTCTGTCTTTTCTTGACTAGTACCATGTTTATCTCATTGAGTGAGGTAGAAAGTTTATATTTTCACGAGTGGCGCAGCCACAAGTGAAAATGTTTAACTTTTCTACCTCACGAGATGAGATAAACATGGTATTTGTTAAGAATTGACAGACATTCTATTTATTATATGATGAAATCCTTCTAATTACGTCAAAAGGCCAATTTCATGTTGAGCAGCCGCTTGGAAGAGCGCGTCACAGTGGTAACAGTGACTTCATGAGAATTCATGACGTCAGACCATTGTTACATGACATCAACTCTTGAACTTGACGTCACTCGAGTGGTGATAAAGTTTATCACCACTCAGTGGAGTGACGATAAAAGTTATCGCCACTGTAGCCAGAGAGCGGGTTTATTTCACTGATAGAACAGAGTATCTCACAGTCAATCATATAATAAATAATAATAATAACAACAAAACTTTCACTTATATATATTTCAAAGTTCTTACCCTAATATAAATTGTTATTTAATGATTTGTAACCTCATTTATCATTGTGTCCTCTAATCATTTTCATTGCACTAAGACCACTGTAAACTGTCAAGGTAACACACCTATTAACCATGCAGGTTTCTGCAGCTGGATAAAGCAACATTTTTTGAAGTTTTTGAACATTATGAATGATTAAAACCAGCTAAAGTTCTGTTACTAACTATTGACCTGCTACATTAATATTCTCAATAGGGTTTTCACAATGAGAGATTGATTAACCATTCCAAGCAGTGTCATTCCAAAAATTTTCAGGATTTTGCAACATCAGTTATTTGAATTCACAGAGCTCCTTCAATTCCCTGAAATCTATAGGGCCAAACAACTTGTATCACAGACTGATGGTTATTCATGGCTATGTTAAGCATGTAATTTCAAGCCAATGAAATGTTGCTTTTCAAGATTAAATAAACTATCTTGAACTCAATAGATTAGTCATCTGGGTAATGCTAGACGAGTCATTTCATTGGTCAAACATAGAGCATTAAGCAGCATTTTTCCTAATTGATATCAGGGTATGGATTGAGCTCTTTGGATTCACATATGCTGAGTAGCAGAATGATATTTCAGAACCTCCTATGGAGACAAAGATCTATGATGAACATGGTGAAGAACAGTTAATTTCAGGCTATATTTCACAGATCAATTTATGGTATAGTGTAACCTGACACTTGAACCTTGTAAATAAATATACAATATCATCATGTGCCCTTCATCATCAATATTTTAGTGGTTCAAACATGTTTGTTTCTCTATTCTGTGGATACATCCTTTCATTTGAAAATATCATATATTTGTACAGCGTTTCTGTGTAGCAAATGCATGTACTCCCAAACATGAGTTCATGGAACACAAATCTAACTCATTTCACTACATTAATATGGATGACATATCCAAACACAATGACATATAAATACATTAGGCAAACACTTAATCCTTTAAAAAGGTAAATATTTTTCCATTTTCAGAATGCATTTGTCACAATCACATTAAATTCTGCTGGTGATCCTTTCAACAAAGCAATATCAGACTGTTATGTGTATTATTTTAGGTTTAGTGCTCACTGCACTTAGTCAAAGGGATACAGCTACATTCAACAATGCATTATGTTATGTTTTCCAACATAAAAGTTTATCATCAAGAGCTTTGAAAAGCAGTATTGCACAATATTTTACAATGACTAACTTACTGATATAAACATTGCACTTCATTGCATGCCAAAAATAAGAAACCAACCCTAATGCCTATATAGTAGTAACTGAAACCTGCTATACATGAGTGTATGTCACAATTGGTATTTTGGCACAATCTTCAGAAAAAGGGGGCGAAATATGAGGAGAAAATTTTCAAAATATTATCAGGGCAAATTTTAAGTGGAAAATATACACAAGAAGCGTATCTACCATCTATACAATATTTAACAATTCAAAATTAACACTCAATTAAAAGTATAAATAAAATTGGAGTAGGTTGTATCATTAGAAGCTGTTATTTATCATGCTTTCCCAAAATAAAATGTTTCCTAACAATATAATGCATTTTTGCAATTCCCTTTTCTATCATTGAAAGGTTCTATTAAATTGATAAAGCAAATATGAAACCGAAAACTTAATTCAAAATAGGGAATCAATTATACTTGTTGGTCCCACATATGATAAGCTCTTGTCAATAGCACATTGAATAAAGGGACATTACTCTTGTGGGCATAGCATATTACAGGCATTGCTCGTATGATCATCACAGCAAATTGCATTTGATATAATTTGTATTTGAACTTTTAACATTTAGGAGGATGTCGTGAGAAAAGGTGAAAGTGATGCAGAAACAAATAAAAGGGTATGGAAACTTTTGGCAAATTGATATTCTACTTGACACAAAGATAATATCTATAAGACTGAAACTATGTCACAATAACAATAAAACATTATTTAGATTATCCATCAGTACAAGTAAACAATACCTTAATACTATCATCATCAGGAACTTATCTAGAGAGATTGACAAGTTAAGACTCCCTTTATACCAAGTGAAGCTAGAAACTGAATGCAAAACTAGAGGGTCAGAATATTGAGTCAGGTTTTTCTGAATATCAATGAAGTTATCCCTGTTTATGCTAATGTCGTTTACCCCATACCCTAATAGTCTTTGAGATATGTTCAAAACATAAAGTGATATTTGTCATGTTTCAGTATCCATATATTATCTTAAATCATGTTTATTATCAAAAGACACAAGCATGACCTTCTCTCTAATCTACTTTCCAACAAAATACAAGGTTGTCAATTGGCTTTTATACATTTCAGTGAATGGAAACAAATGAAATAAGTCAGAGTTTTAGATATATATGCAAGTTGTAGCTAAAGCTCAAACTAAATGTGATCGATGACTAGAATATAAGAAACAGACCAAGCTCTGACAAAGACAAACTTAAAATTTTAAACTCATATAAACACATTTAAATGTACAGCTGAATATTCAAGTATATATTACTCATAGCAGCAGTTTTTCATTGACAAGGCTACACAGCTAAATTTGCATCATAGTAGAATAAATTTATGAAGTTTATAACAATCACAACCAGTTGTAAGCCAACATTATAGAATAGAATAAAAGATTTGTAGCTGATTTAAAGAAAAATTTTAGTTCCAAAAACAGTTAATGATTATGAGACAGCAATTTTCATAATCAGAAAACAAATCAATATCAATTGTTTACAATAAGGTACCTTCTTATTTCATACTTAATACATTATACATAACTCTACTTAATCTACAAACTTTAATTCCCAAAAGATTAAAACAAAGTATGGAGAAGAGTTTCATAATAGAATGAACAAGATAGGTATACTGTGTTTCATTACTTCTCTTTTTAATTCTCAATTTTGAAAATTAGTAAAATAGGAGTAGAAACAAGACATAAATGTGTATTCTAAGATAGCCTTTGAGTATTTCTTGATATTGGAAATAAACTAGAACATCTTATTTCGAATGAAAAGGAATCAGGAATCATTGGAAGTATTGTTAATAATATCAACATTAAATCACATATAACAGTTAACATATTTAATGACAGTATCAAGATATGATGGTAGTTGACATGAAATCATAGTTTAAATGAGATATCAACATGATATCAATGTGACACATAATGATGTGCTGATGGCATGATATCGACACCAAACAATGTTATTTCCTGAAGTTCAGGATTGTCATTACAATAACAACTTCCTTGAAACTACCCACTGGAAGTGGTGATTATGAGTTGCCATGGAAACATGACAAGCAACTGGCTAACATGGATACAGGAGCACATGGACTCTATGTGATATCAATACTGTACAGTGAGTCAGCCTTATGAGCTTGGAAGATTAAACACATTCAGCATAATCTGCTCTTTTGATGACTCTGCATAATCAGCCAGTTTGAGGATTTGCCATTATTCATCTCAGCGTGTCGGCCGTACATTTGCCAAATACCAACTGCCCAAGAACACCTCTCATCTCAATTGAATTATGCACAACTTGCTTATTTGAGGATTTGAGCCAATCATGTTTCTCAAATGTATTTCACCATTCTCTTCAATAATTGGTGTCATGCCATTAAAGATATAACATCATGTATTAAGAATAAAGAAACGCCACATTGAAGCAGATGGCTTATAATGAACTGGTATAGACACATATTAAAAGGGGCAACTTGACATGACCAGTTATTAGTGGGGCAGTGGAGGCTCAAAATATCTAATAATGGTATGTGTCAGCAAGTGCATTTTCTGTTATTTATACTAGATGTAGCAATATAACCAACTGTTCATTATTTTGATACATGAAACCGTCAGATATATCATATCAATACACCTCTAATAATATCTTGAATGCTGGTAGATGGAATAGTCTTAATAGTTTTGTAATCCTGTTGATAAACAATTGAAATAAGGGCACTACATCATATAACTTTGGGTTTGTGTGTCTTCAAGGAATCTTCAAGTAGTTAACTGTCAAGCTCTGTCAGGAGATGGAATTGTAGAAAATCAAATCTTCACTTCATGTCCTCTTCATTTAAGTGCAATGAATTCATTAATATCTCATTCAAATTGGCAATGTAAAATCCTCAAACTCATGGCTAGATTTCAGCATTCAACACTGAATTCAATGTACTGCCGATGTCATCAAACACAGTGAAAGTCGCAAACAGAATCCTCAAATATTGCCCAGATGTCAGGATCAAACTTGGCCACAGATAATGTTGCAATCACGAATCATCAAACTCCTTTTCTCTCCTTGACTGCCTGGAATAACATCATATCATACATAATTTACCATGTCATGAGCAAATCACTCTAACTGGCCTTCTTGCCTGTGTCCAGATCTAAACTCTGCCATGCATCGTCCTCCTCGTTAGCCCATACCTCGTTATCCCAACCCCCATTGTCATTACCAGCAGATGAGTCCCCGAGATCAAGCAGATTGCCAACCAATGGCTCCTTCTGTTTAGCTGGTGATGTGAAGCCACTGTCCCAACCAACCTCATTCCAGCCCTCAGCCTTTTTGGAAGCCTTTTTGTTCTCCTTTGCCTTCTTGTTTTGTGAACTCGCGGAATCGTTGTTCCAATCCTCCCATTCATTTTTCGACTTCGGTTTGGAGGAAGATGACGTTGACAATGGAGTCTCGTCAGTATTCAGCCAATCCTCAAGCTCGTCCTCGTTTCCAGCTGTCCAATCAGATTGTCCAGATTTCTTTTTCTTCTCTCCATCCCATTCATTGCCCCAACTTTCTCCCCAGGAGTCATCATCATCTGACAGCAGTCGGTTCTTGCTGGGGTCACTGCAACAAGTAAATCTTAAATGTTACATTTCATTTATATATTACATTTGTGGACCTTAAATTCCTGAAATATCCTAGAAATTTTCAGCATTCTGGGTGCTTTCTAATTATCTTCATTCCTGTTATTTGAACTTCAAATAAATCATTGGATGCATGAAAATTGGTATATCAGTTTAACAAATCATCTAAACAACATGTACTGACCAGTAAAATCTAGAATTCAGAAATAGTGGTATTTTGTACTATTTTCCAAGGCTTTTCATCTTATTAAATTAAAGATTGCACTGTATCATTATCTCCTTGTGACTTCTAACTATCTATAGCTCGTTTAGCCTCATCAGATAGTACCCAATTATTAGTGTTAGCCATGTCAAGTCATCAAAAGATTAATCCTTTGAATTCAATCAGGGGAATGTAGAAATGTTCCAGATAGAGATACCCACATTGAAGGTGTTCAAGTTAACTATAAATCCAAGTGATGACATATAAGGATGTGACATGAAGACTGATATCCAATGAACAAGGGAAAACCAAAAAGCGCCTTTGAGCAGGGCTCTCTGAGCTGGATATTGGCTTTATACACATGAATGAATGAATGAATGAATGAATGAATGAATGAATGAATGAATGAATGAATGAATGAATGAATGAATGAATGAATGAATGAATGAATGAATGAATGAATGAATGAATGAATGAATGAATGAATGAAAAAGAACCCACTTATTACTGCCATATCCCTTGGTGCCGAGGAGTGAAGTCTTCTCCCCGGGGCTGGTGTCGGCGGTGGCAAGGGTTGTCTTGGGCTCCCCCCATAGTGACTGCAGGTCTCTCCAGCCCTTCGTACTGGCTGCAGTCAACTGCAACATACACCAGTTGGTGTGTGAGTTATTGCTCTTGGTCAACATCTAAGCTATAAGCAGTGGTAATAAAATATACAATTTTTAACATTTAGGCAATTGTCTTATTGTTGAATTGTCTAATTGAGAATATTACAAAATAAGTTCTTGCAATAAGGTTATGTGTTGCAAAAATATACCATGGATATAGGAAGTGATAAAAAAAATTGACATATTGGATTCTTTGTAAAAACTTGCTAAAGCCTATCAGGTCAGTAAGAGCTTAGACTTGTTGTTAATTAAGGTAGATGATTATACCTTGGAGGCAATCATCCAGTGATTTATGGTATATAACATGACAGAGGAAACAAGAGTCACCAAAAATGTTCCCCAATAAATTGGAATATCTATCTTGAAATTATCTACAACTACCCGGGTAATAGAGAACAATTAAAGTCATTTATACACTAAGTTCAGTATTGGTTACAAA
Organism: Steromphala cineraria; assembly: GCA_916613615.1. Classification (NCBI taxonomy): domain Eukaryota; kingdom Metazoa; phylum Mollusca; class Gastropoda; order Trochida; family Trochidae; genus Steromphala; species Steromphala cineraria. The sequence continues at coordinate 64,993,559 of OU744722.1, read as the reverse complement.
TGAAAAACACGCCGCTAATGGCTGAAATATTGCCCAAGCGATGTAAAACATAACTCACTCACTCAAAAATGAACAACAAAGCAAAAACAGCATTTAAGGCTGTTTATATATAAAAAATTAGCATTTGTCATACTAAATTTTTGTACACATTAAGTACTGTATCCAGAATATAAAATCAGTTTAAAATACAAAGCTCATTGCATGTCTAAAACAATGTCTGACAGGAATATTTGTTGGATTATTTGGTATGTGATAATTAAAATTCATTTGGTCATTTCAATCTCTGATATGCAGCTTATTGTAATGGATTTGTAAATGGCTTGATATACTTTAAAGTTCAAATAGCAAACAATGCCAATGATAGAAAAGCTGGTCTAATACACAGATATTTGAACATAGCGTATTTAAGGCTCCATTTCATCCTCACTTAAAATACAACTTTTTGGAAAACAAGTATTGAATTTGGTCAAAATGCCAATATCCTAAGACCCTTTTTATAACCAATATAAAGAATGTATGTTATTTACACAGGATTCAAACTAACTAATGATGAACAGTGAGGAAAGATATAACTAACCGTCTTCCAGCGAGTCCGTCGGACTCCCATAACAGAGTAATTCATTGCCCGGTGTAACAATCAAGTGAAATGATGATGTGAAAATAAACTATGTTTAAACTTCCCGGAATGCATTAACATTTAGGGCCACTGTGACTCTCTTATTAACCCTAAGGGTTACAGCAGCGGATTTCAATGTTTGGAATTTGGGCTTTGAAAAGGTACATTTACATTAACAAAAATTTTGAAGACAGAACAAAAACATGTCAAAAGATAATTATTGATGAAGTTGTCGCAGAGCAGAGTTTCTGTATACTTCAATGAATGTATTAATTTTTTTGGTAATAATTCTATGCTATTTATTGTTTATTGAAATTTAAAAAGTATTTTCTAAAGTATGATACACAATTTTAATAAAATTTTATTTTTTCCCACAAGAAACAAAAGTGAACATAATGAAAAACAACTGAAATAAATCAATGTTTTCACCATTCACAAAAAAAAACTTCATAAAAACTGCATGTGAATGATTACCATAATCATTAAAATCAATGAAAGTGAATAGATCTTAACGAAGCATGGGCAATAATTCACAATGAGAGAACATTAGTCAGGGAGTTACAGACAAGGGTTAATTGGAGAAATCTATTTGCCATGACTAAAGGGCATATGAAATATACAAGCATTGATGCGTAATGGACATGTGTTACATTCAATTTCGACATATGATTGATGTATGTTTACTAACACATGGCAAAGTGACGCCACAAATCGACGAGGTCAGTTTGCCTAAAGGGTTTGATCAATGATACATTACACATTAGAGGATGATATCTGCTTTAACAGCATTACATACAACAGTTACGTGGTCTTGATGGAATAAGCTAAAGTTCACAAGTCACACTTAAATATCAAAGTAGCTTGCGATGATAATGAAAGTTTAATTGAAATCAATTACAAAATTGAGCCTTAACAGTCTTGAATCATTATACAGAGCTTCTTTGGGACTACGATTCAGAAATGGAGATAAAAGGGTAGCTTTGTCATAAGAATTTAAAACGTCTTAATAAACAGATTATCAAAATTGATGTTGATCTTAGAACAACTTTTTTCAAAACAAATTTGAGCTTAATTATGATAAAGGCTTTGAATTTTTTTTTTTTACATGAAAACATGACATTATTGCAAACTAATCGAAATGAACATTACATGACAATACTAAACTTGTTTACGCTTAAAAACCATTTTGCTGGAGTTAAACACCATGATGATGTTCAATCCACTTTCATCACTTTTAATTTTGTTGTTGCTGTCAGTGTAACTGTGGCCAAGTAGCAAAGACATGTTTGGAAAGTCTTAGATTTTTTTTAAACAAAATTTAATGTTATTTTCTTTGAAAATAAGGAGAAGAAAGGGACTTCAAAACAATCAGCCTGATAGAAAGAACTGTTTCATAAAATATACATCTTTTAAATTGGCATTCCTTAGCAGATTCAATAAACTTGCCACCTACATTTGTGCAACAGGATGACTTTCAAAGACAGGGCAATATTATGGGTAATATTGTCTGATATCAAATTTATGGCATCGCTGTCAAATTATCACATACTGTTTCATCCCAGTTACCAGCACTGACAACCATCCATTGACTTTAAGTGCCAATCCCTTATAATTCCCTTTATTAACAAGTTGAAATTCCTGTAAATGGTTATCTGAAAGGTTTGCCACTTATTCCTTCAGAAACCAAGATCTTTGAATTCCAAATTCACTTAACTGAAGCATTGAGTTTGGAATGTCCCATAACTGGCTTGTTAATAAAACATGCTGCAAGTCAAACCTATATAACAAGGTTCCGACACTGATCAATCTCTTATGCTTACTCCTTGAGTCTACCTATGGATTTTTGTTTTCATATTTCAGGACTTCAGTAACCTATATTTTTCTCGATATATTTTTTGAACATTAGTCTGAAACCTAAGTTCTTAGAGCTTGATATTTCTTAAAAGGCTCAAAAGTGATGCTGTTGTCGGCTAAGATGTCTAGCAAAGCTTTCATCATTTGATTCAACCAGTTTTGTCCGATACCTAGGATCATTTCAAAGGATCCTTGATCTAAAGGAAATGACAGGGTCTTCACCTCAACTAATCATCCTGCTAGCAGCATAACCAATAGTTGATCTCTTTATAGTCAAACATATTGCTTCTAGATGAGCAAGAAACATACTTACAGGCTTCCTTAGTTTTTAAACTTTATATTTGTGGATTTGGCAACACATTCATACTTCATATTGTCCAGTTAGCTGCTGACTCTAATAATTTCCATGTTCAATAATATATATTCCAATATGCATCTTGGGAAGACCAATAACTGAATACCAGCTTTATTAATTAATTTCAAATTTGCCTTTATTATCATCGCTTGATAGAAGGTCTCTCCCTTGAATGTATCTATCAAAAGGTCATACCTAAGCAAAGATCTTGGACATTCAGCACCTACATTAGTGTAACAGGATGTTGGTCTAAGCAAGGGAAAGATATTTGAAATACCAATAAGAATATTCATACAAAATGTGTCAAAGACATAAATGTGGTACACTCCATCGCTACAAGCACAGACAAGGCTGGTAGAGCTAAGCAAATTATTCATTTCTTTCTCTCGTTGATCTCTTAAGACTTACTGAAAACCAAGAGTTTTGTGCAAGGTTTTTGGTATAAGGTATGCACTTTTAATCTTGAACAAATTCTTTTGTTTGAACAATTGAAATTTTGAATTTAGTTATGCACATGTTAAAAATTATTTTGTTTATCATTAGGAATGGCTGTATGAAGTTGGGGTTGAGTATGAAGACCTACCTTGGAAGCAAATCCACTCATTGAGCTGCCCACGTCATTCATCAAGGTGCCGTCCTTCACCTGTAATATGCATCAAAAGATCATTATTACCGGTGATTCACATCATTTTCTTCAGAAAAAGTTCATATATTTGAATATCAAATTTTCAGAATCCATTATTGCTTTTCATAAACATGACGTTGGAAACATGTTACCATTTGGACACATCATTAGATTCAAGTAAATTTTACTTTACTGAAAATGATTTAGACTTGTTCAATGGAGATCTAATGAGATCCATTAAGTGAACATAAATAGGTTCAACACTCATTACAGATAAAAAGAGTGTCTACTTATTAATGGAGAATATTCTTACTGCCAAACTCATGATACTTAAAGAGTTAAATCTGCAGTCTTAAACAAATAATAATGCTGACAATATTTATCAAACAATTTGTTATTCAAACTTCCAACTAATACCAAAAGTAAGTAAACACCAGTAAACCCATCAATTGTATCATTCCTTGTATGTTAAAGGTTAAATCCTTATAAAGGTAAATCATTACGGTGTTCATTTCACATTAGTATTGTTTTCAAGGGAAATGAAACATTCATTTTGGAGGATTCAACTTGTAAAGTGTCCACCTAGTGGAGGAAAACACATACAGTAGAACTCGGATATAACAAACTTCAAGGGACCAAAGAATTTAGTTCGCTATATCCGGTGTTTGCCATACACATATAATTTAAATGGTATTATATAGGGACGGGACTTGAAAATTGGTTTGCTATATCCGATTGTTCGCTATATCCGAGTTCGCTATATCCGTGTTCTACTGTAGTTGAAAACATCAATGTTTTTTTTTTTCATGATTTGATAAACACATAATTATGCGCTCTCAACTCGTGCCATTGTGATATTGTCAGATATGACTAAATCTGAAACAGAACACATGACTTACTTTTTCCGTCAAATGTGAAACTGAAGCAGACATATCGTTGAATAGAGTACCTTCTGCCACCTGACACAGTGAGAGAAAGAAACAAACATGCACCAACTGAGGAGAACACTACAATAGTGATCATTTCAGAAGACACCAACTTCAGAAGGACTGAACAACAATGTCTTACAAAGGATTTTGAGCAGCAAATATTGCAATGTTGCCTCCAAAGGATTTATGAGAGCTTATGCTTTGGCAACCTCTTCCTGTTGGGATGTTAATTCTAGCAAATTTTAATTTTAATTGCTCAACAACTACCGGTATAAAACATTGTGAATGTATTCTGAAATGAACAGTCTCATGTTGATCCATGTAAACATTACAACTTCATTTTCACTTTTTGAAATAATTTTTGGTTTCAAATCGGCAGTAAGTATTGGACATAAAGAAGATGAAGGAAATATTATGAAGAAGTTGTATATCCATAATATTCCCATCATCTTCTTCCTCATTGCAAGTTCTAGAATGCCCATCAAAGAAGTTATTGGACACAATTTTTGTTTTTCCTTTTTAAACAGAGATACATAAGATTGATGTTTCAATGTCTATTGGATCAACATACAAACAAAATGTGCAAAGTTGATGCATCTTAGCATAATAAACAAGATCATGTTTTATGATATTGCTTACAATCTTAGATAGATACCCAAAACAATAATCATAGGGATCAAGAAGATTGAAAAAGAATGGGAGGGAGAAATGGATCAATGACCATATCTTGTACTTGCTGAGATTTACTGCCAGACTGATTAAAATTTGTCTTGTTTTAAACACATAAAATAATATTCAATAATATAAAAGTTTCACTGATTTTTCTGCAAATGCTAAATACTATTTTGTTGGACCTTGAGAATTTGTTTAAAGTGGGTTTATTTTTTAGCGCTCCTTGAACAGTACCGGAGCAATAAATAGTGAGAGAAAAGTTTTCATAAGTTTTTATTCAGTAGAGTGTTGAAAATCATTATGGACATATTATCAGAACTTTAATATTTATGAAATTCAAAATGCAATGTCCACTGAAGAACAGTTTCAACACCATACCCAATCGATTTCGAAACAGACCAGGCCAATTCACTGAGGTCTGCTGTTTCTGCACTTAACATAGAGAGATGTGTGCCAATGTGTCTAACGGATTTGTCCTCACCTACATAATTGCAAGAAAGATATTCCTGTAAGATTGGTTCCAATTCTGTTCTGCCCAGTACCATGGCTGACACTCTATGATAGTATTGTGTCTTGTTATAGGTAAGAGATTACGTTTTCCTCATGAGACTAACGAGATTACGTCGCTTCGTCCGACAACATTCTATGTAATCAGCAGGGACGAGTATTTTGGTCACCCAAGACGTGAACTCATAATGTAGTATTCTGTCTGTCAGTTATTGAAACTAAGCTTGTTAATATTCATTGACTATCGAAAGATGTTGATTTTCTTTGGACTACATCAGTAATTTCTTTAATGAGATGTATACCTACATATGAATTCATAATTTGCATGTATGTTCTGGATCATTTTTCTTTTAAACATTATGATGGTTACAACTGCATCACTTTGCTTTACACAATTCGATTTTTATAATTGGTGTGATGTTTCAAATATTTTGTAGGTTTTATTTGTCTGATATTTATTCTCACTAATAAGATTCGTAATCAAATGACACATGATTTGAAGTAATGTATTGTACACAAGATGTTTTCCGTCCTAATGTCCATTTTCAAACTTAATGCAATTTTTTTTCTTTGACACTGATACCTTGCCTTTGTAGCTTTAAAGATTATGCAAGTGATATTTCTGGACAAACCAGCAGTGGAATCTTCATTAAAATCTTATTCTGAGCGACTCCACTGCCCTAAAAGGGATGTATATCAACAAGACCGAAATGTACATCCCCATCGATTTCAGAATCAATACCTTGCTTTTAGCTTTGGAGAAATTAACATGCTTCAAAGGGGAGTCCGTAAGCTGATGGCACTTCCGTTGGAAGTTATGGAAAATAAATCTTAAAGATTAATAAATGTGTTCAGATTAAAGTTCAAAGTAAATACTATGTTTTGGGCAAAAAAAGCAGATTTCAAATTATGCTTTATTTTTCATTTTATTGAAATACATAATGACAGTTCTGTTCTAACAGGGTAAAATCAATGATTGGAATTTTAGATCGAGAAATTGTATTAATCTTTAGTTGCAAACCTGGAGCTTTGCCATAAAATGCATACCCCGGTACATGGCATTAACCAGGTCAAAGATATCATTGAGGCAAATGAAGATACAGGCTTCTTAATTCTCAAAGAACAACTCTTTTTTTATTCATGCTTTATTCTTCAAAATAATTAACCAAACGATATTGCAGGCCAAGACATATATGTATACCCATTAGAGTATTATAATAACTGTTCTTCCTTATACCATCAACTTTTAGAATGCCACTCAAACAGCTCTAGAGTTTTATAGAGAGTTTATATTTAAGGGTTGTCTTGGAGAGAGAGTGAGATGAAGAGGAAAATGGCTGAAAAGGGACTCCCATTGCACAAAAATTGCTGTAAGAAAATTAAATGTCAAGATTTTTTCATCTAAATTCTTTTTAGAAGGACTTTTACCATGACTAACATAATCTTATGGTAAAATATCTATAGCAAGAAACATGTGTAAAACTAGGGTGCACACCAACCATCAAGCAAAATTAAGACAATTATTACAACAACCATGCCAACACCAAACATTCATCTTATAATGCATAATGCACAAGTCATTTGCAAAATTTCATCTTCAATAATGGTCAAAGCTGTCATGAAGGCATATAATTTCCTATGATTCGATTTGAAAAAATATTTCATATGTTTCTGTGTTGCAAATCAACTTACACAGGTTATTAACTTTTCGCTTAGAAAACCTCCATGATGCCAGTCTGACCAAAATGAACCATTACCTTGTCTTTTGTTGGTTTGATGACACTGTCATTGACACTTTGGCTGATCTCTTTCGTTTTCTGTGCAGTAGTTGATGCTAGCTTAGTGGCCTGCAATAAAACATCACTATAAATTCACTGCATAAAGATTCATTCTGTTAGTTTTCTGAAGCTGACGTTCCAGCCTTCAAACGAAAAAAATATATTGATTAGTTGGTAATTATGTATTGACAGTTTTCCTCTGCTTACTTATCTTCTTGGATTTAACCTGCAATAATATAAGCTCTCCTGATCAAGATCCAGTTAATACTTGTCAGTTTGCTTCCGCTGACGTTTCTTCTTGGATGTTTCCTGGGCGGCCTGCATTCAAATAAACCAATGACGTCACCTGATCAAGCTTTTTATTAATAAATGTCAGTTTTCTGCAGACGCTTCTGATATCACCTTTGTTGAACTGCTATAACTCATTGACACTTTCCAACATTGAGGTAATAATCATTTTAAAAGCTATTTCTCTTTTGTCAATATTTCTGCGCTCTGGATGTTCTATTTTTCTACTCAATAAAGTCTAAGAATAACTATACCAACTGAAAGGATATTCTGTTGCGTATGCTCATGTAATTCGGGTGTGCTTGTAGGATCATAAAAAAGTGTTTTTTTTTATCGCTAGTATGCTTAAAGTTTCCATTTGTATTACCTTATTTCATGTTGAAACTCCTGCACATATCCACACTGAGATTATTTCATATAAGGTGAGGTGATCTGGGATTTAACACCGCTTTCAATAGTATTTCACTTATATCGCAGCTGCTAGTATTATTGCAGGGAGAAAGCCCCCTACACCATTGTGGTTATGCATTGCGGTGAAATCTGCGATTATCGCCTGGAACTTGCGAACCATGGGTGGTACTGCGCTGAAATTCAGTGTAGCATTGCACCCGAACCTGACTGCATGTAGAAGAGTTTATTTAAGGTATAGACCTTGGGGTTATGGGTAGGTATCTTCTGGTCAAGAACTTGTATTCCTTTAAACATTTAATGAATGTTGAGTATTAGTGCAAAGTTTAAACACTGAGACTCTTCAAGTATTTTATTTTTTTATCCATCATGACGTCAAAAGAATTACAGCAATAACATGAGAATACTAGGAATATTCATGAGAGAATATGTAATGTACACAGTTACAGAGGATAAAAATCAGAAAACTGTTAATATGGCAGATACATGTGTATATGATAATAAGTTTAATAATAAATGATACTTGTACAATTTTTAACTTACAGCAGACCAATTGTGTAAACAATAAATGAAACATACTGTAAATAGTTGTTATGTATGTAATTCAATTCACTGTATATGTGTAGGAGGCCTTCCTTCTGTAATATAGACTTGACTGCCAAACTGGATTCAAAAGTAGCTTAAGAAATATGTTTTCTCTGTATTCAGTTGCAAAATTTAAACCATTATGTTTCTTGTAATGTGAACAAGCACAACTTGCTCATAGAGAAATGGTTAAAAGAAATGCAATCATTAAAATATTCAAATACATCTTTACTGCAGGAAACTGAACATGAAGATTCAACAATCTAATACAATTGGCAAAGAGTTAGTTGTCATGTGAGAGAGAAATTCTATTCATGAAAATACTGTATATTCAGGTTCATAGAAACCATTTCAAATTCCTTGAGCAGAATTCTCCAATGTGTAAAAAGAAAATGTTTCACAAAGATGTAGTAAGCTGAGAAAAGATTCACCAGGGAACAATGGTCTTTTATCTTCATCAAAGCATCAGAGACCAAAAGCATGTAATTCTATAAGACAGAGAGACGAACATGTAAGAGAAAGTTATACTCCAGTGCTGAAAAATATTGAATTGAACATTCTGTTTGGTGACCAAAATCTGTAATTACAGAACAGTTGAAAGCTCAAAATATTCTTCACAGACACTCATTGAAGTTTTAAAAACTTTAATCTCATCTTGGACAAATCCTTCCAGATCAAGGGATGCAAACACTATAAAGTTCTCTGTGATCGTCAGCAGAATCATCTTGAGACAAAAGCAAGATAAATCAAAGGAAACAGGAGCCTATAATCATATTTCATATTTAAAAAGAGATATTTGAAAAGAAATGACACCACAACACAGCATAAAGATTGAAATATGAGTTGAAAATATCAAAATCAAACAAACAAAGAATAGTCAATAAAATCAAGAAAAAGATTTTGTTATCAGTTACGAAAAAATAAGTCTCCAGATAAGATGTTGACATTATCAAATATCAAACTGTTTCCACACTAAAAAGTCAACAATTATGAGGAAAGTTGTACACATCTTGTGTCAACATCATTAAGACAATTAGATCAGAAGCAAGACTTTTCATGGCAATAACTACTTTACAAGTATCAACTGTTGAGACAAACTCTACTGTTTGGAGACATGTTTCACTTCATCGCCAATACTCACATCTGTTCAATTAGCACACCTTAAAACTTTTCAAAGGCCTATAGGCAAACATAATTTGACAATAACTGCGGGTATACAAAGGTCTAGTATTCATGTTTCTTTCATGTTTCAACCCTTCCTTGTTTTCGAGATATACTAATTGTTTCCTTGCATTTTCTATCTTTTATCAAGATGAAGACGAGCTCAAGTACTTCAAACAACACCTTAAATCATTAGCCTAAAGTAGATGAGAAACAAGGCTCAATATACACTACACACTTTACATAAAGAGTAACTGTACCCTGGCCATTTCTGTTCTGAATAACTAGAATCAGCCATAAGGATAGGACAAATCATCTAGGCTTAACCCAAGGCTCTTACAAGTTGCTGCACTTTAGATGAGACCATCGACTAAACAGGATTCATCACGTTCATCTTTAACTGATCACTGTATGTTGCTCTGTTGGAAGATGATGTAACATTTCAAAGAGATCAATGATATTATAGGATGTTAAGTTTCCACTGCCTACAAATAGATCAGTTTATGTTTAGGAAGAGACAATAACATATCATCATCACTAACCAACAGTAAAGAGATATATTCAAATCATTGTTTTGCACAATAAGAGTTTATCCTCAAGTAAAACGGCCTTAGAGTCATCAACACTTGACCTATCTAAAAGCATAAATTGTTAATTACCAAAAACAAAAAACCTGATATAATATATAATTTTATACCTTAGTAAACATTCACAAAAAGGTTCAGATACTTCCACTTTTGGTACAAAGGCAACACTACTACAAATCCCTCTTAATGATCAGGGGGGGGGAAAGCATCTGTATAAGCTCATCACTCACTTGCAAGACCTACAGACATTTACTTCATCCTATTTTGTCTACAGTATCTGACCGTTCTTGCACATCCCTGAAAGTAATCAAGTTTGGGGTATAACATTCTATGGCACCGTCTTCCCTGACTGCAGAGTTCCAGTCAAATCTCCAGGGACCTTGCCTCCATACTTCATTATCACTTCCTTGCTGGATTAGACTTTTAAATTCCTTCCATCGTCAATGTGGCAGCCAGCGTAATGGCATCTATTCATATATTGTCAATATATTTTGTGATAGGTCCTTGAGGTATGAATCCAGATCAGAAATCTTATATCAAGAAGCTATTCATCTAAAATTTATACTGATGTCACATCCTTCGTTTTGCAGAATACTTTAATTGTTGTTTTGGTTTAAATTTGGTAAGAGATAAAAGAAATACAAATAATTAAAAAACATTACAAAAAGATGTGGTTATGTTGTCATGTAGTTTATCAAACACACAGAAGAAGTGACAAACAATAACAAGGAAAGAATGTATAAAGTTGAAACTGGTAAATTCCATTATATTCAAATCATCTCTCACATTGCTACCACATAAGAACTGTGTACCTGTTATAGACAGAAAGTCCCCTATAACAACCTCATTATACTTCTTCCTCTCAGTTTGTAGAGCTGATATAATTGGCCCATAAATAAGATCTCTCAAATCCCAATTGTCACAGAAATCAATTTACCTCTTTCGTGAAAAGCCTGGTCTACTCAACGCTCTGAAGTCTTTAAATTAAAATACACAAGCTCCAACACCTGCCTCAATGGCTTGGAGCAAGAACTGATGGCTAAACTCATTTTTGCTTCAGATTGGGACAAAACTTGGCTTTCAATAAAAATGTGTCATTTCCATTGAAACTGATAATACAAAGTGCAAAGCTTGCCATCAAGTTCCACTGCAGATGAAAGCTTTGAGTTTCAGGTTCACAGCATGTTGCCTTGAGGATTTAAAACTGTTGATATTGCAATTTTTACTGAAAGGATGAAAGTGATGTTCTTCAAATGATTTTGGCTTTCTCTATTGATCTTGAACTATTTGCTTAAAATATTTTAATTTGATTCAAGAGCAAAGCGTTGAAATTCTTTAGTTAACAAATCAAAGATGATGAGATAACTAGTATGCTTGATGAACTTTCTGATCTGAATCTTAACAGTTATTTCATATTAGAGATACTATTTATGTGCTCATTAAACTGTAATTTGTCTCCACCAGGAAAGTCAACATTCAAACTACTTTCCTTTCATTGCCTTCAAAGAACAAAATCAATAAGATCAAAACACCTCAAGGGCAAACCTTAACTGTGTATGTGATTAGCACAATGTGGAAATTATCCTTTGTCATCTCAAATGCATCTATGTCACCGATAAGGTTGTGATCAATGCTACTTTACACCATTTTTGGATAAATTTGTAAAGCAGTTTCTCATTTTCAGATGGTGTTAATTAAATAAAGGAAAGGAAACATGGCAAGTGGGCATAACAGCATAAATATCAAGGCTTGTGAGGAATACATCTTGTATAACTATCAAAAGAGTGAGTGAGTTATTGTTTTACGCCGCTTGGACAATATTTCAGCCATTAGTGACGTACTATCAAAAGAGCACATAATACTGACTGATTATTTTCACTTGACCCATAGAGGGGTTAATGGTCACATGTGATATTGAAACATTTCATTCAACTTAAGAACAGGACTGCCTTAATTATTCCAAAGATATTTTGCCAGAAATATGAATTTTAGATGGTCACATGAAATGCAGCATACTGACATCAGTGCAGAGAGTATATTATCTTCTGATATCATTTTGACTATGCAGAGAATAATAATCATGGGCAAAATTATTTTTTTCTGAAGAAAATGAGATTTATTTACTATCATCTTCCCCCACAAATCTTTGGTACTTGTTTAGATATATTTCTATCCTTTATTAAGGATTGTAAGACATTGGCTTTACCCCTTCACCTGAGATGTCCTTGATGGAAAACAGGAATAAATTGGGCAATTTTGATTAGCAAAGATGCCATAATTGATTAAGGTAAGATTCACTGTTCAAATGGAAAATGATAAAAGTGGAATAAAACTGCAATGATTATTTGAAATGATGACAAAAAAGATACTAATAAATCATAACTATTCTGTCAACTTTCAAGTGGCAGATGCAATAAGTTGAAATATTTCATTAATTAGAATTATGCTGTTCTCTTTTACCCTCCTCTAGCAATCGTACTTAGTGACTTTTGTCAACTCTAGCCATAAGCTGGTTGGCAACAAAATTCCAATATTCTGAGCATGGATTCCCAATTCATATTTTCCTCATAACGATGACCTTGAAATCAATCATCAATTTCAAAATTAATCTTTCAGCATAGGGACATGTTGATGAGATTTACCAAAGGCTAATCAATTTTGAATGGAATCTCTCCAACCCTGAAATTGGGCCCCATGTTCCGCTGTACAGTATTGAGGAAAACCTTAATTCAGTTGCTGAATGTAATCACAGTATGGCCTCAATATGGAATATCTGATCCATAATTTGTTACAGAAACTAATAAGAATTGATCATAAGGCTTGAATTGACAAGTGAAGGAATTTCTGCAAGCTTGAAATTTGAAAATTCTTTGCAATGGAATAATAAAGGACAACGCTGAGTCTTTTGAGACATTGGACAAAAGATTTCCAATATGCAAATATTTCCTTTGAAAAAGGGAAAAAAAGGAAAAGAATTATGAAATTTGAGAAAGAAAAACCAGAATACTATAATTATTTTCTGTTGAGGAAAGGAAAAAAGACAGAATCAAGTAACAAGCAAATTATTCATCATAAAAAGGAGAAATTGAGAAGAACAAACACAATACTTTTGTCACTCATGAGACTTTGATTTAACAGATCAAAGCATGTTTCATTGCTTTAGATCATTATGTAATACTACAGTTGAACAAAAAGATAGTCAATGTAAGAATATGCTTAGAAAACTGCATATGTATTTTCAATTCTGTTATTAGCAAAAGCAATCAAAAGTTTTGAAGACTGATACAAGAGGAAGATTGTTCAAAATGGTTTGACGAAATATGCAAAAATGATTGGAATATTGTAACCATGTTCTTTGAGAAAATACCACATCATGAAATGTTATGAAAAAACAACAAGAATCAGGCCTGTAGCACCAGTTCTGGGGAGAAAAATGGGGTAGAAGCGTAACTTTTTAAGTCAAAATGCGTATTTACTACTTTTTTTATGGTTGTTTTACATTCACTTTGGCACCCCTGCTTGCTGCGGACCTGAGTATTACTCTTTGAGGAATGGAAACATGTACCATAGTATTGTTCTAAAATAAGACATAATCATTGAACATATAGAGAAGGAAACCCTAGAGTCTTTAAAAGATGTTCATGTACTTCTGAACATAAAATCTGCTTCTTTTGAGATGGAGAAAATGTAGTAACGTTTTCAAAGGTAGGAGTCAGACAAAAACAATGTAAAAGTAACATCAAAAGAAAAAATGTTTTAACAAACCATAACTTCTTTCTAATGAACATATGCCTTTGATTCCAAAACCAGGTTTTCATAATTGGCCTCTTCTGAAAGATCCCTTTTCAGATTTTGTGCAACATAAAAGAATTGGGACCCAATTAGGTTTTTAGCAAAGATAAAATATTCTTATACAGTTGGAGCTGTAACATTGGTCATTGGATATTGTATTTCAGCTGGTTGTGAAAGTCAGAACTAGATTGAGGAGAGTCAAAACAATGGTACGTATTGTAAAGATAGCCAATAAAAGAAACGGAAATCTTGCAAAACATGTTTTGAACATGATCTATATTGAGCATATATTCAAAGGCATTCTTGTAAATGTCTTAGTTTTAAACTTGATAATTCTTTGTCAATGCCTAGCTTACACATATTTAAATTATTCATTGTGGCTTGTGAATTTTGTTTGAAAAGAAACAGCTTTAAAGTAGTTTCAAAAGGTAATATATATTCAAATTGAACAGCCATTAAAATAAAGAAATAGATCACATTAACACACAAGAGAATAATGGTTTTTGTTTTTCAAAGACCAGTCCATAAACTATACCAGCACCATCTACACAAGGGAATATCGGTTTTGTCTTCGAAGACAACTCGTCCATAAAATGTGCTCAAGGTCTGATATAGGACAGTTTTATGAGAAATTTGCGTTTGGATCCTTGATGAACAAGCTAGCTTGGTGCTGCATCTTTGGCTCTCACACCTCCAGTACCATAAAAAACTGTTGCCTAGAAACAAGAGTTTTCGATGAAAGAGCAGAGAGAAGAGCCATCTAATGAAGACAAAGTAGACACATGCGGACATTGTGTAAACCACACGGGACCTCCCTCATCACGTGGTGTCAGCCTGCTCACAAAACATGAAGATTGCAAGAGATGTTTTACGTTCAAATGTGGTTTTTCTGAACAAAAAAGATGATTCCTGGGCTGTTTTGTGTAAAGTCATTTTTCTAATTGTTGTCAAAATTAATTGAAGACTTTTCTTTTCAAAGTGCTGTCACATTTTATTATGGAAACTAAAAAGTTCAAAAGTTATCATTGAATTACCTAGAACAAAATTTGAAATATGAATTTTGCTGATTTTCAAAAATTCTTTTTCAGGGATACAATGCAAACCTTCCAACCATAGAATAATAGAGCAATTGGCCTTCACTTGACACACAATGAAATAAGTGGATTTGCGATATATCTTCATGAAAGATGCAATAACAATCTGCTGGTCAAGTACAGCTCTGGGGATGCAGCGGCTCTGTAGAACTTGAGACTGTAAACAAGTTTTGAATTTCAAATGCACGAACCAGAAGCATTCTATAAGCTAGTCTGAGCTACAAAATAAGATAATTGACGATTTATCCATACTTGAGCAGTTCAGAGTTAATGACCCAACAATCAATACTTCCTATTCTGTACTTGTTATGAAACTGGTAAACCATAATGCTTGGTTGATCCAAAGGCAAGGAACAAGCAGACCATGACGTAAGCCAATAAGTAAACCCCAAGGGACAGATGAAATAATAAGATGGATAGAGGTATCATCACATGACCTTTTGTCAATTCCCAAATGAAAAAAAATCTGTTTATTCAAAGACGAAGATCTGTTTATATGAATTGGATACTAAAAGTTCAGAATGCCAGTGTGGCAGAATACAGGATCCTGCACAAACTGAAGTGGACAGGATTATAAGCTGACTTCATCCCTGAAAGTGATGCTAAGGGACTTAACTTATCCTTCAGTGATGCTGGGGCTGGAATCACTTGAATAGTCTATCCAGAAGCTACCCTACACTTTATGATAACATGATACACTGGAGGTGCTCTGAAATGAATATCCTGCATTGAGAGGGCATTAGGGCGAACTGGATGCGAATCCATTAGGCAGATAGATTGCCTATTTGTATGTGCTTGCATGGGCTTAATGTCCCAATGAGGATTTGGAGACCACAGCTATCAACTGGTGATGGTCTGATACAATCAGCCTGCAAATAAATTCTTCAATTGCAATAGGTCTGTGACAGGGACATTTTCCTTTTCCTTATCAAACTCTACAGATCCATAACTTGCAGCTGTGACAGTGTTTATTGTTGTCATCATCATAAGTCAGATAGGCTGAAAAATCTATCTGTTACTGGTTTCTTTGAGGTGAAAGGGTTAATTAATTAACAAACTCATCATTCACATGCAATAATCTATTCATGTGTAACTAAAGGTGTTAATAACATTTTAGCTTGTTTGCCATAAGCAATTCATGAGTAACTAAAGTCTTACATTATATATAAGCATGCAGTGTTTCAGATGATTGGAAACGTTTTCAACAAAAATAAGAGACCTTAATATGTAGAAGTTACTAGAGACATTTTGAAGTAATATATAAAGTTCCATAAAATGGTGCATATAATGTGCAAGTGAACAATCGTTAGACATTAATGATTATATGGTCACACGTAGAATGCCACTGAACAGAAATACATTGGCCACAACTGATCACGCATTTCACTTAAAGATAAGTTAAAAGTGTGGAAAGTATTTGTCAGACAAGTATAATATCCAATTTAAATGATATCCCTAAACATTGAGATATTTCCAGTGAAAAAATCAAATAAATATCACATTATAAAACTTGTCTTGGTACCAATGCTAAAATTTCATACATCGTAGGATACATATCACTGTTATTTCTTGATCACAAATCCTCTTGCATATGACTTCTTCTCTATCCAGATTCCAGATTTTTTCCTGTGCTTCAAGCTGTTGCAGTTTCATCACACAAATTGTATATACTATTACAGACCCTTAAATGCAGGAATCTGCATTAGCATAAACCTTACCAAAATAAGTGAATAAGTGAAAGAAGTCACTACTTCTGTTGAACCGAGAGAATTAGACTCCCATATTCCTCCATTTGTAAACTTTTTTTGTAAATCTACTTAAACCAATCTTCCAAGCAAGACATTTCCAATAAATTGTTCAAAAACATTCCTGATTAATCATATAAAACAAAAATACCTTAGGAAGACTAATAAAAGCTAATAAAAATATTTATTAGAATATTATGATTTTAAGATAATGCTTTCTTTTAATTAATAAAAAGTTAGCTTCAAAAATCGTTAAATTGCCTACAACCTCATTTTAAGTGAAAAAGGTCGGGATCTTGGAAAGATTAATTTGGTTTAAAGTCAATATTGCTTTTATTGATAAATGTTGTAAATATTGTATTAGATAAGGAAAGCACTGATGCAGGTGCTCATAATCATCAATCACAGGGGGTGAAAATTCAAACCTTAAAAAATTCCTTTGATAAAAATAACCATCTAATTGGATTATAACTCTTCAAGCTATTTCCAATTCTTAAATCTTAGAAAAATGCTATATTAAATTAACTTTTTCCAAATTAAATTAAGAATTTGTGAAAAAGATTTTTTTTGCAATTCTGATCGATTTCCTAATGAAATTTGAAATATGTGCCAAAAGTATGTGGACATAAAGAACTAAAGTGGGAAAACTTTTTGTTAAAATATTGATTGAAAATCCTTAAAAATCCCTAAGAAACTTCAAAAACTTTTCAATACAATGTTGAATCCACAATTTCAAGACTTAAAGAGTAATAATGTTATTTTAATCAACTTTGTCCATGATCAATTATGACATTAAAATTCTCTTAAAAACATTTCATATCAAGTTAAATACTTGAAAGTCCAAGTTATAAATACATTTCATTTAATTGAAAATAAGAAAACTTTCATAACAAATTTTTTATAATTTTAAAATAAATAAAAAATCTCAAAAATAGAAATTAAAAGCATTATCACATTCCAATCCCTCTGAACAAGAAAACAAACATATAAATCCTTTCCTAAGTCATTATAGATTCTGATTATAGTCCCTTGACCAATCAAACAGAATTTATACTGATCAGTCAAACTTGCTCAACAGAAACTCCAATAAATGTACAGCAATTTCCTGTGTAGCTCTCCAAGATCACTTAATAGACTCCTGGCTTCAAATGCACTAGTTGAGCCATAAATCTATGAGAGGATGAATCTTGGATTTTGAATGATAACAGAGTAGTCAAATGTTGGGATTGCTGGACTGTTGATTTGAGAGGATATTTCCGAAGAATGGCACGAGTGGGGGAAATGTAGACATCTTCATATCATCATGAGATATTATACTGGATATTGTCTTAGAAGTATATGCAATAGATCTGTTAAAGATAAGGAATGACTAATATAAGTTTAATTTCAACAGGTCTGTTTTCAACAATTGAAAATTACTATTGAAGCAAATAACAAAACACAACGGCAATGTATGATTGGATATGTTTTTTCAAAAATGAAAATATCTTTTTTAAAAGAGCTGAAATGACCCTTATAGTCACTGCAATCACATCAGATAGTTATTTTTCTATCAGAAAATATATGCATGTTTAGCAATAAATTAAGGTAAAAGAAAATATTTTGAGCACCATAGTATTACATCATATGGATAAAGCTGCAGTATTAAATGTCAATATCAAATAATTTATTGCTTTTCTCTGAAATGATTATAATAATGATAATAATTATGTCTTTAAAGAGAACCTATCTTCCAGCTGAAGCTTCTCAGCAGTATGATTACCTCATACAACAAAATGAAATACCTACTTTTCATCAAATGGTGATTTTGGTTCAGCATCACATATCAAATACCCAACAGCGTAACAGAAACAAGGAACTCATTGCCTGATCAAATTGCACAATTTATCCATTTGGATCAACCTACTAGCCAACAATGGAAAAGTACCAGTAAACTGTTGCAAACATCACCGATTGTATGCAAATGATGTGACTAACTAACTATATTTTCAGATACCTAATGAAATGTCAAAAACAGCCGGAGAAATCACTCTGCTACTTTCTGACACACATTCATAGCCTTTGGCGGCATCATATTTCAAAACACTTCTATCATTATCTATAACCTAGATTACAGTTATCTGAAAAGATATCCAACAAACTGTTATAACATACAATATACAGTTGCTTCCTGGATGTCCCTCAGCCATCATCCTGCAACCTAATATATATACTCTGTTGACAATGAACTATTGCTATCAAATATCGACATCATAGCTATATCACATTATAGATGTTCCCATTGTAGACACTTATACTATCCATACAACAGAGTCTTGAAGCATAAAATCATTATCCTTATCTTCTTCTCTCGGATGCACTGATGTTTCCAAACGTAAATTATACCGAGTCTACCTTCGCCCTGTAAACAACCAACTGTTAGACCAAATATCAACAAGGCAATCCGTTACACTAAGAAATACCACTGATACATCCTACTGTTACTAAACATGAAAACATTTATAAACATGAGAGCATCACAGCATCGTACATCAAGCCGATAGTCAGACACATTATAAAGCTGTTAAGCTGACCTTACCTCCAGATAGCACCGACTACTGTTCCCAGAGTGTTCTAAAACTCCTTTACAGTCTCCCCTCCTCAACACAAAGACATCAACAGCCCAAATGGCGCCGTTATCGGTAAATAGGCAAGACGAATCTGGGCTACGGCTTCTAGATTGGCAAACTAAATTTTCTCGCTGGCCAGAGATATTAAGTCCTGTCTTGCTATTGCAGACTAAATTTAGATAGCACAAGGAATCAAGGCCAAACTGTCTGATGGAGGAATGAGCAAATGTTCCAATTAATGGTCCTCAAGATTTTGGGCAATAGTCCCATTACAATGAGTGCTCTTTCCCATTAACAGTCTTCTGTTAATTCTTCCCCTACAACACTGGAGGAGCTTTACAAGACTTTGCAATATGCAGGGAGAGACCCCACTAATGTTGAACCGTTGCCCCCAATCTCCATATTGCCGATCAGTTGATGATGTCAGCATCTAAATCTTGCCTGTGTGTTCTGCTAATACTAATTTTGTATCTATTTCTGAATCCTTTTAAGACATTGAAATTCAAATGTTGTGTCAAAATCTATGAATATACAATACAATTAGCTAATGGATTAAACAATATGCAGATAATACTCTATGCTGAGTCAGTGTATGAAATAAAGACCATCCGCTAGACCGCAACTTGGTTACTTTTGGTCACGGCTAAGTTTTTTTTCTAATTTGACTATTAAAATCTACAAAATACCACTTTTGGGCTGGTTTATTACAGGCTTGTTTCATACACTGACTGAGTGCCAGGTGAAATAAAAATAACCACTTTTACAGAGAAATTAACAAAAATAGAGCCATGGGCTCTGTAGCTCATCAGACTTTTGATGGAAAAAGGTTTTGACCCCTGTGACCCCATTTAGGGTCATTGGGTCACAAAATCTACAAGTTTGAAATCCCATTGGCGAAAAAGTCTACACACAACTTTTTAGCTCTCTAGACCATTTGGAACTGGAGGAGAAGATGAAAATAGGTTTTGAAGGTTGTGACCCCTGTGACCCCATTTGGGGTCATGGGGTCACCAAACCTAAAATTTAGAATTCCCATTGGCCCAGGAGTCTACACACAACTTTTCAGCTCTCTAGACCTTTTGAAACTGGAGAAGAAGGAGTAAAATATGTTTTTAAGGCTTTGACCCCTTTGACCCCAATTGGGGTCAAGGGGTAACCAAACCTAAAATTTAGAATCCTCATTGGCCTAGGAGTCTGTACACAATTTTTTAGCTCTCTCGAACTTTTGGAACTGGAGAAGATGGAGTAAAATAGGTTTTTAAGGTTTTGACCCCTGTGACCCCAACTGGGGTCAAGGGGTAACCAAACCTAAAATTTAGAATCCTCATTGGCCAAGGAGTCTACATACAACTTTTTAGCTCTCGCAACCTTTTGGATCTGGAGAAGAAGATGAAAATAGGTTTTTAAGGTTTTGACCCCTGTGACCCCAATTGGGGTCATGAAGTCATGAAATCTACAATTTAGAATTCACATTGGCCAAGGAGTCTACACACAACTTTTTAGCTCTCTAGACCTTTTGAAACTGGAGAAAAAGATGAAAATAGGTTTTTAAGGTTTTGACCCCTGTGACCCCAATTGGGGTCATGAGGTCATGAAATCTACAATTTAGAATCCTCATTGGCCAAGGAGTCTACATACAACTTTTCAGCTCTCTAGACCTTTTGGAACTGGAGAAGAAGATGAAAATAGGTTTTTAAGGTTTTGACCCCTGTGACCCCATTTGGGGTCATGAGGTCATGAAATCTACAATTTAGAATCCCCATTGGCCAAGGAGTCTACACACAACTTTTTAGCTCTCTAGACCTTTTGGAACTGGAGAAGAAGATGAAAATAGGTTTTGAAGGTTTTGACCCCTGTGACCCCGATTGGGGTCATGAGGTCATGAAATCTACAATTTAGAATCCTCATTGGCCAAGGAGTCTACACACAAATTTTCAGCTCTCTAGACCTTTGGGAACTGGAGAAGAAGATGAAAATAGGTTTTTAAGGTTTTGACCCCTGTGACCCCAATTGGGGTCATGAGGTCATGAAATCTACAATTTAGAATCCCCATTGGCCAAGGAGTCTCCACATCAAATTTGAGCTCTCTAGAGTCATTGGTTCTGGAGAAGAAGTCGAAAATGTGAAAAGTTTACGGATGGACGGACGGACGGACGGACGGACGGACGCCGGACGCCATGCCATGCCATAAGCCCATCGGGTCTTTCAGACCTGATGAGCTAAAAACTACTCATAATTGGTCGAAACAGCCATTGTTTGATATGAATCAATTGTTTGTTAATCTGTTTGCCTTAAATTTATTAACATTTCTAGCTAGACAAACAATAAAGATATAATAACAATTAATGAACTCTTCAGGAGTCATTAACACTTAAAAGTGATGTTCTCTATGAAAATATTCATAATTTAATAATACAACAAATTATCTTTTAATATTTTCAGTTTTCTTTATGCAATTTTAAATATAGATATATTCAATTTCCCAAATGATCATCACTGAAGTAGATCAAAGCATAAAGAAAATTCAAATTACATAATTGCAAATTGAAATTAGAATGCACAAGACGCTTCATTTCTAATGTAAGAACAAGACAATGTAAACTCCTAGAAAAATATTTTTAGTAGCAATTAAAGATCAAATATGGTGATAAACTCAAAACATTTAGAATCAAGACTCAAGAAGGGCCAACTGTATATCTACAGAGGAGATGTACATGTATACACTGAAGGCTCCAACAGGTGGTCAAGGACTTTCAACTTGAACTTTATCTTCATCTACAGATAGAACCTGCCTTCAGGACTATCTTGTTAGCGACAGTGCTGATAAATTTTCAAAGAAATCTTTTTCATGAAGCTACTGGCAAAACGCCTTAATAAAAATAAACACTTGATTTAAAAAAAAATCTAAATAACAGGCATCAGAATTTCAGCTGATTTGAGCCTAATATCATTATCTGATTCAAAGAGAGTTACTATGGACAGTTTATATGGCAAACTTGTTTTCACATTTGAAAATGGATATCTTATAGGTCATCAAGTAGACCACTTGTTCCTATGATATTCCATTCCATAATCAACAGAGGTTTAGTTACTAACAACATGTTGTTAGAAATTAACATAACCTCAGGTCCCGATCTGAATTTCTCTTAGGCTACTTTCATATATCTAAAAGATAATAGTTTTAAAATCATTTTTCAGATGTTGAATATTAGGCTGTGAGTCTTGCTGAACAGTTAACTGGCACTTCTGTTGGTCATTTAGAGTTATTGAACAATCAATCACTGCTTATCACAGGGTTACCATGTCAGCTAGCTTGTTTCCATGGCAATCAGGATTGCTTAGGGTGCGGAAAGAAATCAACAAATGGGTAAATAAGTGGATCACAAGAAACATAATGATTGTGTTTTGGAGTCACTTATAAAGAATAGAACCTTGCAAAAAAACTGGTTAACTTTCTTTAAAAAATTACATGATTGTAAGTGATAAAAGTTAACAAATTTTGTCTATGAAATAAGTTAATTAATAAAGAATGAAAAATTTGTCTTTAATAATATGGATATCTTCGCCTTGCAATTTAATGTGTATTCAGTAGATCTGGGCAAATCAATGAGCAGCACTGTGATAAAAAAAGAACAATGATAAATTGAGAAAAAACAATGAAATCTTCAAAAGTTATAACTTTAAGTTTGCAGTTCTAACAAGCCACAAAGTTCAATATCAACCTTTATATTCAATGCATAAATCTTATTTAGTTTTATGCAATAAAATTTAAAAAAGAAAAAATACTAATCAATCTATGCTATCCTTAATTAAAACAAAGAAAATCAGTTTCAAAGATAAAATGATTGATGGTTTCTGAAACCAACAAACCAAAAGCACATAATTGGTTATTCAGCATGGCAAGCCTTTTCATCAGAAAGATCAACAAATTACTCCATAAAGTAACAGACATTACATAAATCAATAAGTAATACATTATCGTCAACACTGGATGTCAACATTTTGAGATATCGGCTCCTAAATCTTTAACAATGATGATATGCGCCTACACATCACATCAATAGACCTTGCTGTTAATGTTGGTATTTTACATAGATTGTATGCGTATTCCTAACGTTATTGGTGACCAATTTCCATGTAACAAAAAGGTCATTGATTTTAGATATATTGATCTTCTCCTTGGTGCGAGACAGCTAATAACAATATTGGCACAAATTGAAGGTGAGTTGATTTGAATTGGAGAGTTACGGAATGAATGTGGAGAAAATACTCTTGGAATTTATTGTACTGATTGAAATGATGATATATTTCTATAAAGAAAAGCAATCACACTTGGAATCAAAAGAAAATATTTTAAATTATTATATTGGTTTCTTACATAGTTCATTAATCAACAGTCTTATCATAAAGACAAATGTCACGACATTAATGACATCAAGATAATTAATGATGATGCTTCTATAAAACAGAAGGAAACATAGCGAATGTTCAAAATTAAAATAAGTAGGAAATTCACTATGTGATCATCCGTTTACTGACATTTAATTCATCACCAAGACATGAATCCTAAATAAACTCTGATGACAAATAGTCTTGCTATGGATGTCACAATCAATAAGATCCATATCAATAGGCATTGTCTTCTCAAACACAGAAAATATGACCCAGTCCAAACCAGCCAGAATAGAACAATAATTCACATGGACACCAGCCATAACGTCAAAGAACCCCTGTCAGATCGTGAATGCATCATATACAAATAAATTCTATTGACGTTCTATTTCAGTACTTTTCAATGAGTGGGAGGAGAAACCTTTTACCTGTTCCGTGCTTTCCAAAATATTTGGCACTTTCTTAATTTCATGAAAGAGAGGTGCATATCTGACACGCAGGATATGATTTCTAAACAGTGCAAGCAGAATCTGGTGAAGGTGTTTGCACCGTGTATTTGCAGTTGGCAAACATGGCCGCAGCAAATGTGATGTTTCGTCTGCCAGAAGTTCAAGTGATGTGTCTGGATTTTTGAGTTCCATTAATATGATTGAACTATTCATTTAGGACCAATTTAAGAAGTTTGTTTATTGATGTGAATCATCAAAATGACACTTGAAATTGAAGTTTTTGAGTTGCTATTGAGAAATCAATCGAAGTTCACAAATTCTACATTAACATTATTGACAAAATTTATGCATGAAATGAAAATGACAAATCAATTAGCCATGTTGTCGGATCGGATTAAGTGGAAAATTTGAAGTTTGGTAATGCAGTCACTGAATTGCCTTCAGCTAAACCTTTTTTAAATCATTTGAGCCAAACTTAAACATTAATATATAGAATAATAACATGGTAGACAACTTCTGTCTTCTTCTCATTTCTCATCATTTCACATTTCACTAACCAAATAATAAAGAAGATTTATAACAGAAATTCCTTTTCTCCAGAGCATAGAAGACCTTCTTCAAAGGACTAACTCCTTACAAATATGAAACATCTTTGCCGTAAGACTCTTCATTTGAGAGAGGGCCATTACTACAATTCAATATCCCCAATTACAAGAAGGGCTCTACAGTAAACTTGCTGCAGGCACAACCACAGCAAATTGTGCATCAATCGGATATTTGGTGGATGTCTCCGGGCGAAAAAGGATGATGGCAGATTAGACAATTTGTTTCTTGATGACAGTTTAGACGACAGCCTATAGAATTATCATCCATAAAGTTTAGTTGGTTAGTAGGTTAGCGACAGTATTTTTAGAATCACAAGAACATTGAAGCTGTCATTTCATATGATGTTTTGGCCGGATGAAATGATTTAATTACTTCTAACAAGGGATTGAAGACACTGAGTAGCTAATATAAGATATATCTGCTTGACGATATTAAATTATGAAAATGGTACTGGGTTCGCTTAATCAATTTCAGCAGTGAAAGAAAATGATTGAAAACCATACCCAAAACAAATATGCAAAAGGATACAGCAACATCTTCAATTTATTTGCTGAAAAAAATATTTCTTTTTGTCACAATCAAAGACCGAAGACATCATTAAGACACCAGGGGAAAAAAGTGATTGATCTGCCTCTGAAATAAGATGGCAGTCGCAGGCACTAACTTGAGGTGACCTCTTGTACCTAGGTTCCAATACTGGACTCTATAGGTTCCTACTATTGATAGAAAACTTGGTGTGATTTGATTGTTCCTCGTGTTGCTCTAGCTTGAGATTGGACTCTTATTAAACCAGCACCTTGCCTACCAATTCGGAGACAATTACGAGAAAGAAGCCAAATTCTCTCAAAAATAGAATCTTATGTAACTTACCGAAATTGGTTCCACAAAATCAGAGAAACTGTAAGAAACTTAGAACTTCGTAATTTTGTCTAGAAATAACTTTTAAATAACTCTAAACCTATACCAAACTCAAAAAGGACAAGAACTACACAAGTAGACAAAGGTTAAGCCTTGTAATTATTCTTCTACTAAATTGTATTGATCATCATCGAGTAAACATCTGCAAATCTAAATCAAGATGATAATTACGTGATATAAAGAAAAGCAAATATGGTAATTATGTGGCATGTTGACTTCGAGCATATACCTTCATAAGTCGTTACGCTCCTGATTTCTATGTCTTAATAGCAACAATTAGCGATGACATTTCAGATGCTGACATAAACATCAATTGGTCCCAATAATGGTGAGTTCCGTCGATGACTGTTGGGAATTATTGAGACAGTTATATATCTGCAGTGTAGAGTGTCAAAGGAACCAACCACTTAGCATTGGATATTCATATGACGCGTCATGATAATTGATTGTTCACACTGATAATCTAATAAATTTGTAAGCAATTGTAAGCCTTTGGAACTTATGAACATCTTTAAAGAGTTGAGACAACCTTGAAAATCTAGACCCTGAACATTAAAAGGAAAAGATCAACATTTATAACTTGGAATGAAATTTCTATTATTGTCTTTAAATTCTTTTCATTTTTGAAAGAAATTTGATTCCTAAAACAGAGAATTATATAATTTTCTCAGCTATTTGAGAATTGACATAAAAATGATGTCGTAAGTAGGGTCCAATGATAATGCAACTTGGGCACCATGATTTACTCAATGGAAACTTTGTATTCATATGGAATGTGAAAACAGCTTCTGTCAATTGAAACCAGAGCTATGATTAAACAGTTTAGAGTTTCTGCAATATTTGTAATTTGCCCAGTGGTATATGAACAATTTGTTTCAAATGCTGAAATAGGGGCAATACATGTTCCATGGTTCAGCCAATGAAAACAGTAAATGAAATAACGACTTCAGTACCTTGTGTACAAATGACAAGAACATGATGCCATCCATGAAATAATTGCCATTGACAAAGTCAACACCTAAGTAAATATTCACATCTCCCATTCAACAATGTTGCTTTCTGTCAAAACAAGAATCCTCCTCACAGTAACAGTGCCATTGATTTATTCTTCTCACTCCATAGTTGACCACATAGATAAACATTGCAGTAATGGCCAGATTAAAGTGCTACGATTTTATTTGCTTACAAAATGAACAACGCTGTAAGAATATCTTAAATAGATGACTGACTCATTGACTAGTGATTTGTTAAAAAGAGGAACCCTTTTGTGTTTTATAATGATTGAAAAAAGCACAAAATGTTTATATATTGAGTAATGATCACAAACAGTTGTACAAAATGGAAATTGATCAGTGAAATCTTACCAACTCAGGGACAACGATTATTGTTTAGACTAGAAAAAAGGTATCTTTTACTAAACAGAGTATTAATGAATATGACATGGACTCAGGGGAAACACTAAACTTACAAAATCTTACTATTCAACTTTAAGATACCGGCAAGCAAATAAGGAACCTTAGATCATAACTATCAAACAGGACCTGTCTTATTTTCGATTATGACAGAAGATACTTTTTTGAAAAATATCATACAGGCTCGATAGTGGACAACAGTTTTAAGTCCGGAGCTAAATCAAAATCAGTTTCTGACTTAAACACAAATATATACAAGACTGATAGTCAAATATGCTGTTCAGCAAGAAGACTGATTGTGTACCAGGACACAAAACAGTTTGACAATCTAATACCACATTGCAAGACACTGAGGGTCGTATTGACCGATTTTGGGCCATTTTCGACAGCGTTGGTGGCAGCTATTCGAAACTCAATTGGGAAAGGTGTCTGCTTGATCAATACAATCCCACCCTTGCCCCCAGATGAATCCCTCAGCTATCCATGTTCCAGTTTCATTGCTAAATCTATCTCAAAATTTGCTTTTTATCAGTAATGAAATGGACACCCACATCATTTTGGTACTGTGGAACATAAAC
The DNA here is from genome assembly GCA_916613615.1 of Steromphala cineraria. Classification (NCBI taxonomy): domain Eukaryota; kingdom Metazoa; phylum Mollusca; class Gastropoda; order Trochida; family Trochidae; genus Steromphala; species Steromphala cineraria. Next base: position 64,965,599 of record OU744722.1, on the reverse strand, counting down.
TTCAGTGTCAAACGTGCTGTTGAAATAATACCAATTTAGTATTTCAATTCAAGAAAATATAACAAAATCAGTGATAACAGAAAATTATCTGAATTTGATGTCAATCAAAATGTCATGCTTTCTCTTCTACTGTTGGTATCCATAAAACAACTCTATTTTGAAGTTGCCTGTGAGATCAATATAGATCTATAAGCTCTCAATTTTTAGAACTCCTATGCAATATCAATCTTAGAATGTCCTGTGTTCAGAAATTAAAGAAGATACTAATGATCACTCAATACTGGCACCAACTAATCCAAATACAATTGAGTTATAATAATTATAGACAATTTAAAAATCCTCTCATCAAATCCAAGGGCTATAGAAAGTTGTCTTAAATTAGTCTTCACCATGAACAAAGGTATTCCAAACATGATTTTTGATAATGTTATTAAGATCAATACAAATGAAATGACTCATTCCAGTGAATCTAAATTGACTTATTTGAAATCTCTTCTTAAAAGAATTGTCAATCTAAAATGAAATAACAATATCATGTGCCTCTGCAGGCAAGTTTTCAAAAGGTTTTCAATTCAGACGAGAATAACTGAATCCATCAGACATGACCTTCCATTGTGATGTATTATGCCTTGCCGCCATGTGAGCCAACATCACTTGTTGTTGCCAAAAGCAGCAAATTTTCATTTCACTGAGAAGCCTGAGGAGGCAGTTTGGATGCAATTAATCTGATTTCTCCTTCTAGCATATTTGTGTTCTTTGGAGAGCATCACAGTCTTCAGTTTAACAATGTTTAGCGTTAGGTGGGGTAGCTAGGAACAGCAATACTTTGAAAAACTGGTAGGGAAGCAGGAATCTTTTTTTTAAAGAGAGTAAGACAATGACATTAGATATAGTTTAACGCTAAAATGACTTTAAATAATGGAGGAAATTTTCAGATGAGCACATTTGCCAAATGTTTCAATTAGGAAAATAAGTAATTTTTGCCATTAGTTTATTAAAATCTGTTCTAAATTTAAGTCATTTTTCATTTAAATGAAAGGACTTGCTTGCTTTTTCCTCTTCCTTTCAGACCATTTGCCCCCATAAACTCAATAAAACAATTACTTAACTTTGTCTTGCCGTATCAAAAATAAACAAAAGCCCTTGAAGAAATTGACGACCTGGCTGATGCTGTTTGGTTCAAGCTGTCACCTTACACTAGCCAGCAAGACCAATTGTAAATGAACACAAATGGGAGAACAAATTTAAAGAGACCTTGTGTAAATTACACATTATAATGCTGTCGTCTAACAGAATGTGAAAAAAGGCCCTAAGTAAACGAGTTAATGGGACTGCAATGTACGCAGCATGTGTAGATTTCAGGGGTGAGAGTCTGTTATGTGTTACAGCACCATCAGCATCTACTTGTCAATCAATAGTCAATTTCACATCTTTATCAGTGCTCTTGAACCTGAACTATCCTGTATGCATGAAGAATCAATCTCACTGGGTTGGCTTCAGTGCAGTCCATTTTCTTGAGTGATCGGAAACAAAGCAGGAATATCCTTACTCTGAAGCTTTCTATGAGAACAATCAGCTTTATATATGGTTAGTGCTGATTCAGACTACAGTAAATTTTGCAGGTATTGGTCATAAGCTAAATGAGATATGAAAGTAAGATAATCTGTTTTCACAGGAACAAATCATAAAAAGAAGACAAAAACGCTAGCTCGATATGTGAAATAAAACATAAATTGGTTATTGAGAAGATCTAACAGCCCAAACCAAACATTGGAGACAGTTCTGCACCAATTTGACTAAGAAGTTGCATGGTATTTTAAACTTCTTCTGTAATTTGTGAAGGAAAGAATAAGAGACTAAAATCACAAGGATTATTTACATCTAGAAAGCTTATTCAATATGGGAGACAGTTCTATACCACTTAGCCTCAGATGTATTTTTTAGGTCCAAACTCAGAATTAAAAGATTTAAAAGACGAAATTGACAACTGAGAAGATACATAGATTCTGCAATGGAGACAGTCTTCCACTAAGAGCCAGTTCATACCTTTGAGTAAAACACTAACTAAAGAAAAGAGACCACAATTTTGACATGTTAGAAGAACTACCGAGCTAAATCGTTACTGAAGACGGACCTCCACAACAGGTTTCCATATTTATCCTTTAGAATCAGATAACAAAGAGTTAATAAAGGCAAACAACGGTAAATAAAGGGCCACAAATAAAAACCTGACATCAGAGAAAGATCGATAAATTCAAAGATTTTTCAAGTAAACCATTTAATAAAATATGTGGACAAAAATTTACCATGAGTCGACGGAGTCCGATGTCTATATTCTTTTGGTCCAGAAACAGTATTTAAGGGCAAAAAGGGGAGTTTAACTACAACTGGTCATTCAAGTAGATTCAGGTGGGTTGAATAGAGGGTATGGACTAAATTTGACACGTGAGATCTCAAAAGCCCAATCAATAGCGGAGACAGTTGTAGAGGACGGAGAGCCAGGTGTCACCAGGTGATGCAGAGCGAACATGTTTTATTAACGATCGATGACTGACATCATAGTGACTCACTTCAATGCATAGGATTTCAGTGTCCTTACGAGACAGTCGTCTTCGTTTAACTGTCATGTATGGATTCAAAAATTAGTTTGACAAAATTAGATTTCTTTGAGTCTCTCATTTCAAATTTTTGAGGGATTTTCAGATCATATTTTCTAGCTGTAACCAAAGTTTCACGAGACCTGCATTTTTGTGAATTTAATAATGCTGTATCAAGGTAGTTTTTAAGCAATTTCAGTTGTCTTGAAATATTAACAAGTAAATTCAAGTCAAAAGATTGAGAGAGTCAAACAAATACTGGAAAGTAAACTAATCATGATATCTAAAGTTTGAACTGAGTCATCCAGACATAAAGTGATAAAGTAAAATTGAAATGGAAGTCAATTGCGATATGAACGTGAGACATGAAAAAAAGAAATTTTATTCAATCAGCTAATGGAAGGGAATTGAAGATTACACAATTGATAGTCACGAATATGTGATCAACATAATATAATGGCAGTGAGCACCTTACTCCATATTTCATATCATAAAATCCACAATATCTATATATACCGTTGAATTGAATCGAACCATTTAAACCATCCTACAATTAGGACGCAATATATCAAGTAACAGGGTGACCTTTTCCTCAGTTGATGAGTTATTGCTAACCATTCCTGAGTGTCTTACTTCCAGGAATCATCACTTGCCTGTTAAACACTATCCTGTTATGGTAAGTAGTAGTGATACACAACAGTCTGATTAAAATCGACTGTGATTCTAGGTAAAAAAGTTTTAAAATATTGTCTCTAGTGGGGTTTGAACTTCAACCAGCCCGGCTTTCCTCTCATTCACAGTCTGAAGGCATCCCTATTACCCGCATGTTCTGACGCAAGCTCATCTAGCCAATCGCAAGGGGCGCAGTAAAAGCTTCGGTATCATGCAGGGGCAGGTAACTCCAGTGTACCATTCGTTATACATAATCGCCGCTAAACGCTATTTAAAAACGAGGATGTGATTGGATAGCCTTTGACTGGGTTTGTCTGCGCTAAACTGGTCATAGGAACATACGATAGAGGTGGGTGCATTCAGACCGAGACGGAGAGGATGTTCTGGCTGGTTCGAGCCCCGATAGAGACAATATTTTATATATTTTATTCCTCGGAGTACGGTCGATTTTAATCAGACTGTGATACACAATCTTACAAAATCAAAAGTTTAAGAAAAGTTGAATGCCAACACAGCATGCAACCTTAATTTTCTACAATGTCATAAAATTTTGTAATTTCAAAATGAAATGCATCCAAAACCTGGTCCAATTTCAGGGAAAAAGACATAGAAATAGATTACACGTGGAGTGTTTGCTATCTTAAATTACCCTGGGCAATTAGTTGATGCAAATTACCTACAGTGACAGGCGATAGTCCCTATGCAGGGGTTGATCGGATTGTGTATGCAAATGAGACGAGGAATCATCAAAGTAATGGAGGTCGGCCCCCCAGGAGTGTTTCAGTGTCCATTTTCCTCATTATAAGTGCTGCAATCTACACACGCTGCCAACAAAGCTGTCTACATCTTCATCAGGCAGTTTAGTCAAGAAATTCAGCTCAAACCATACACGTTTGTTGAGGTTTTTTAGAGGAAAATTTACGAAATTTTCAAATTTTCATTAAACTTAAGCTCAATTCTAGAAGCAGCAGATATAGCAAGCAAATTGGCTTGACTTGATATAAGAACTTGGGTGAAATATGCCACTTTTGAACACTAACATAAGAAATGGACATTCCCCAAGTTTTGATTTCTGAAACATACAAAATTATTTAGAAAGGCATATAAGTGATCATCTAAGTACCAAAGATCTCCATTACATAAATCAATGATGGACAATAATATACAAAAGAATTTTGTTTTGTTCATTTCAATGTCCATTTCCTACTCTTGAAACTGAACAAATCCTCAGATTTTTTTGAGGGACAAGGTTTAAAATGCATCTAGTGCACACAAATTAACCTCACATGATGAAAAACTACAAATTGAAGCATTGGTATTCTCAAAAACATTGTGTTCCATTTATATTTGGGAAAAAAGTCAATTTCCAGTGCCATACCCTCTACAGATTTATTCACGGTCAGTAATAAAAACACTCCAGATCAATATTATCACACAAAAAACATCATTCATACAAATCATATCTAATAATGACACTTGTCTCTCTCTGTACAGAAAATCAATACAACAGTTGTTGGAAAATATCTTCTTTACATAATGGCAAATGCTGTTACATAAAATATTTTACCTTGATCAACCAAGGCACTTGTTGCTTGTTCAGTTGGGCCCAAAATGTATTAATTTAATACATGAATTTATATTACAAATTTAAATTCATTTTCATTTTCGGAATTGATGCTGTACATGGGATCCAAAATATGTTTCCTTTCAACAACAACATAAACATCCTAATTAATCAAACATATTTTGTAAAAAGTCCACAAATAAATGAAAAAACTCTGTTTCAGGCTTGATACATTTTTGCTTTCATACTGTTCATTTCTCACAAATATTTCTATCAGGCTTGATGTCTAGCTATTGAGTGATGAAACATTTATAGTAACGACAAAGCCATTGATAATTTATATCAGAATAAACAAGTTATATGATAGATAGAAACAACATATAAAGAGAGTAGTGTTTGTCTATGTTTTATGACGAACTATCACGGATATATTTGACTTATCTCTCTCTGATATATATTTTTTTTTCAATGTTAGCTGGTATGAGTGGCAGAATGTTTTACAATCAATTTGGAGAACATGATATTAGAACTCCGAAAAAATGATAAAACTTTATTCTCATATTCCTCTATTCAAAAGATAAAAGCTTTCACTTCCGTAACACCAGTCCTGCTTTGAAGCTGACACCATAGTCAAAGTAACAGTTGGTTGTAAACACTGTCACCAGCTGATACTGAACCAGGCTATCATTGTTATCAGTTAGAATACTAATGAGAAACTACACTATATTGGGTTCCTTTGGCATTTTTACAAATGCAATTCTCTTTAAAAGGGCAGTAGCACATTTTTTGATAATTTCATATTTCAAATTTTTCACTGATAATTGCACGTTAAGGCTAAATGTATCATTTTGAAAGTGTCAAAAATCTGATTACACAAGCCAATCTTCCATAGTCAGGGAACAAAGTATGAAGATTCACCTAAAATCCATTTCGGCCATCTTTTGTGAACACCTTTAATTCATTTTGTGTAAGAAAATGGAATCGCATGGCTAAATTTTACATTATATATTTGAATTACTACTGCTTCATTTAGTTTAAATGCATTGTCTTTCAATTGTGACCATTTATTTTCATTTTCCTGACATCACCTTATATTCCCCCTAAAAAGGTGCTACTGCCACTTTAAAATGTGCTGTAATGCTATCATCATAAGGGTTGACATCACATCAAGGGAAATTGTAATCTCTTTCAGATTTGTCATATGTTACATTGCTAGCTATGTTGTTTGATAAATTGTCATTATGCTGAAAATAGTTGGCCAAATTTGCAAAATGTTAGCTGGACATATAGTTCTTGATTTTACCTAAGATAGATTTAACAATGTAAACTGTCAAACTTCACTGATATCCTAGATTGAACAAGACAAAGTACAGTCCATATTATTACCAAATCAAAATGGTCTGAATTTTTGGTCCAATTTCTGGGTTTTGTAAAGGTATGTGAGCAAGAGAAGTGAAGGAACTTACATCTCATTGACTTGATGAACAATGAATTAAAGTAAGACTGGAAAAATAATCAATTCTGTAGCAAGACATTCCAAATGAGGTGTTTTTAAAAACAAATATTGACTAGTTAAAAAAAGATAACATTACAGCATAGTTGAAAAGTTATTTTTCAATTTGATATGAAAAAGACTGTTTTTATGTTTTAGTCAGGTAAACATTGCAAATAATTTTACTAGGCCAACAGAAAGTCAGTTTTGACTTTCAAACAAATCTCTGTCAAAGATAAACAAGCCTTTTGCAGTCTAATCATGGCATGCATGCAAAGAATAATGCCAAAAGGTTTCTCCTCTGTAGATCTATGACCCAAGTCATATCTTTATTTGAATTTCATCAAAGACCTAGGGTGACAGTAAAATCTATTATACTGTCAGGATTACCAGCAGGGTACAACAAATGAATTTCCACCGGTTTCATCAGATCTGGTAATTACAGCAGCTAGGGAGACAGAACACGGGGAGTTGACAAGATGAAGTAATTTTGGCTGACAGAAGAGCTGGGTAAGTCTAATAGACACAGACACTGTCACTTTTACATTGAGGGAATTACTGGGGAGGCAGCCAGAGGCAGGAAGGTTGAGGGTGAGGGTTGGGGAATGAGGGGGAGAGGAGAATTTGGTGCAAGAGTTTCACTATAAGAACAGCATGAAGTAAATTCATGAAGTTAAAACAATAGGAGAATTTAGGGAGGGAATTGATGGAGTTGAAGTTAAAAGTGTTTGTGAGCTGCGTTGAAGAATATTTAGAAATAAGGTTGACATTAACAAAAAAATAAATGAATTGTTCATTGGTAGAATTGTATGATTAGAAAGACACCTTGATAGAGAAGTAAACATCTTGTGAGGCTGAGCAAGATGTGGATAAATATTGGAAAAATCTTCTTGGATAGATTTATGATGTTCAACAGACATAATGAAATACAGATTAGAAAAAGATTTCTGGAATGATTCAGAAATTGTCGGTGGCACATCAAGAGTAGAGAAATAAGGCAGTTGAGAGATCCACAGTGAAATGAAGACTGATAGTTTTTTCTTAAAAGAATTTTGAAGGTTCCGTTTTTGGTCCAATAAACTTTCCTGTCACCTTGAGCATCATTTCTCCAGGAACCCTGCATGGTTGTTCACTGAGGAACAAAGCCTTGGATTAAAGAACTGACATTGCTGCCAGAATTTGATATCTGAGAGAACCCATTCCAAAGATGTTGGTCATTGAGGGGTGGAGGAAGTTCTTGTATTAATGAGAATTGAGCTGGTTACTAGATTTGAAGTCTGATGTCAGATGAATAGAATTGGCTGACAGGAGACTGTCATTGCTGTCACTACTTAGGACATGGATGGGGAAAGGGATGGTGGGAGTGTGTGTGTGTGTGAATATGCTATTTGATTGAATATTACAAAATGGTAACTAGAAAGTTGGAAGGCAGAACCTGGGCCAATGAAATGAAAAGATAGAAAGACAATATAAGGGTACTATTGAAGAGACATGACACTAGAAGGAAGTACATATGTGATGAAAAGGTAAGGAAAAAGAGGAAAAAGAGCAACAAGCAAAATTGTCAAAAGATAAAAATCATATAAAGGAAGACCAATTAATTATAATAAGGAAAGTAAAGGAGAGAGAAAATATTGTGATACAAATAGATAAAGTACAAACTATAGTGATCACAACAATGGCATCTATGGTGTCTTCAAAATCAATACTGAGGTATCTGTTGAGAACATAAAAAGCATTTTGTCATCATTTTTAGATGTCTCTCAAAAAGAATATTTGTCACCTAAGGTTATATAACTGTGGTAATTTATTCTTAGTTCACATCTTTATCGAAAATAAATATACATCATCAGCCTTTTTTATGTTTGACCAGAAATAAACTTATGTCACAGAAGGTTATCTAACTTGGATAATCTATTTCTATTTCCTACCTTCAGTGAAAATAAATATACATTTACGGTATGTTAATAAAACAAATTAATCAGCACTCTCTTTTTTCATCTGTATTAGAATTAATCTATAAAACTACATAATATTTTCATCTTAAATCCGTAGTTGGTAATAACTTCTTTCTGCGGGAGGCTGATGCTTCATCAAATCAAGCCTTTCCAAGAAGCATCATCAAATTAATCCTTTTCAAGAAGCATATTCTTTACTCAGCAGGCCACATAATTACACTAAGCTTAGTACAGTAGTCTTACCACATCCATGAATTAATCATTAATTAACTGGTTATGTGTATGTCATTATGAAGGGTCAATAAGAGCAGGGATGATAATAAGATACCAAAGTTCTTTGAAATAGAATTTCCTAAATGAACTCAAGAGCATGAGCAAGAGTAAAGAAATAAGAAGTTAGAAAATAGAGTAATCATGTTTTTTCTTAGGTATATACATATGATATAGCACAACAAAACATTCAATGACACATAAAAAACATTAAGTAAAAGGACAGGCAAACTTCAAAATTACCCTAATCATGGATTCTCATTTCAGATTTTAAAAAAAAAATACAGATCAAATTTGAAAATGCAAATCAAAGTCAAACATTTCTGGATATTGGCAAATGTTTACCCATGGAATATTTTCTTTTTTTAAATCTTTCAAATTAAATTTGATTATGCACATCTTCAACCTTTTCCGGCAAACTTATACCCATGCAATATAAAATTCATGCTCCATATCAAGGGTGAAACATCTATTAACATGACTCATACTTGTGTACATGGTATTCTAGGTTAACCCTGCTAATTGAACAGAAGATTCTGAAAACTATCCATTTAATCACCAAATCCTCTTACTTCAGATATCAATGGTCTCTAAACCTTTCATGATTAATTAAATAAGAAACTCACTTATTACATACATTAAAAATATTAATAAAAGAAAAACCCTTTTGCCTATGATATAGAGAGACACCACTTACACTGATTAGAAATATCGTCTTGTCATCTGGCATCATCACACACAAGACTGACTACATGAAGATCTGTTCATACCAGGACTTAATTAAAGAACAATAATCTAAATGCTCTATTAAAACTGAAGATAAAGTCTTATTGCATCAACAAATTCAAGTTCACAGTTGCACTGGAATAGTTCAATGAATGTTCTCATCACTGTTGCCATATTTCAACAAAATGATGTTCATTGAGGAGAAGCAAAAGGTTCTTGATTAAAGGAACTGAGCTGGCTTGCAAACTTTGAGATCTTCTATTCATGAATTCAATAGGAATACTTATCTACATTCTCTCCCCACAGAGGCAGATCAAGTCATGAAATGTTGATACAGCCTCTGTTATATTACGCCAAGTTTGTTGGATAGAATAGGAGATGTCTGATTGGAGGCAATCAAAGTTAGTTGTTTTATCAACGACGCTAAATGATGGCAAAGGCATTGTGATATGAACCACCCTTTCCTTGCGATAAGCGTTGTCATTTGATAAAGAATTTCAAATGGATTGTTTGGTGCAATTTTTATCCGCAAGGGGAAACTGCCGAAATCCAAGGAATTCGGCGTAACATAACAGAGGCTGTAGCAACATTTCTTGACTTGATCTGTCTCTATTGTTGAAACAATTATTTTACCATCATGTCTTTTTATGATAACAAAATACCATTTATGACCATGCTTGCTTAATACTTTGCAGGAAATCCAAATTCAACTTATCATATGTTTGAGTTTGAACATGCAACAACTTATGTCATGCAAAAGTCAATCGTGTATCAGAGGAGTAGATTTAGCAATATAGTTTTGCAGTTAAGCTTGGTATGAACTAACCATGCTAACAGGTAGTGTTCTTTGAATCCATGACTTCAACTCAGACAAAAGCGATGCACAATTCCCATTGTAATCAGAGGGACTGCACATAGAATTTGACAAACAGAAGCTGGAGCAGCTGCCACTCACACATTGACTCCACCAGCAGACAGGGATCTTACCTTGCTGTGTCTGGGAGCTAGCTCAAACTCAATAGGTCATTCAACTATTTCATCCAACATATCTTAGCAAACTGACAGACTCAGTCCAACATATGCTACAATCCTCATGGCAAAAATGCAACCACAGAGACTCGCCTTTTTCAAGATATGAGACTTACCAGTAACTTTAACTCAATATTCGTCAATCACAGATGAACCATAGTGTTACAACCTGACAGATTCCATACATAACTTGCCTATCAGCTCCTTACCAAAACAACCAAAGAGACACACATATTATAATCCAAAAAACACTTTAGAACTTATCTATTCAATATTATCAAAATGAACTGTATGCATAACTATACAAATGAGTATGGCTGTTACAAAAAACAAATAAACATATCATACAGAAACAATAATATGATAACCTCAACCATAACCAAATATATTTATATTATGACTTTCAAACAAATAGCACAGAGCCATATCATTGTAGAATATTCATCATACGGAATACATGAATATGAACAGGAATATTTGCTTAGAACCATAAAGAGCCAAATAACCCTTATGTATGAACATATATGACTATGAACGTTAATAGTCATATAACAGTTTTAACAATATTATATAAGCCCTTTCATTAGCTAATTTCATAATTATTTGACATTAAGACAACACAAATTTGAAATGGCATATTCACCTAGAACCATGACAGTTCACATTACCAAACAATAAAGTCAAGTTTTGAGGTTAACCCTCGGTAAAATACAGAGAATAATATTCATAAATGCTCACAAAATGCTATTAACTCACCAATATCTAAGTGGGATACACCAAAACAAGACAACATCAGTAATGACACTCCTTATCCTGAACTGTGCTATATTAAAGTATAATCGTCCAGTGTGTCAAATAAAACACAGTTAAGAGAAGAATGTTTGTAACAACAAGAGAATGCCCACGCTTGATGATTCATAAGTATTGATGATTGTCAAAGACTAAAACTATCTCACAAATCTAATTCCATGAACTAGTGATGATACAGTTTCATCTACGTGTTCCTCCTTCATGTATTTCACAAAGCAAACAACTGTTTATCACTATAAACAATGAGTTAGGGAAATCAAATTGACAAAATATTTAAAAAAACCATTATCAGCCTCTCAATAACAGATGCCACAATAAATCCCAATAAACCACAGTGCTTTGATATTGAAAGATCAGCAAATTCTCAAATTTCTGTCAACAGACATAAAAGGTTGATCCACGATCATAAGGATAAATATCATAGTCATGAAATAACGTAGAATAAAGATCTGAAAGCCATAAACATTAGGACTTCTACAATGAAGGATACCCAATTACCCAGAGAGCTCACTCACCAATCTAGCAGCGTGGAAGCAGCAGTTCTAGCAGGAGCAGCAGCAGTATCACAACCAACAGATCAACAACAACAGCAGCTGTGTATGGCTAGTCCACTATCAGGTCAGCGTGACTCACACATCACAGTATCAACACGACCACTCTGCTAATTTCCTCATCCCTCACACCTGATTCCTCAGGACGAGATGTAAAACAATAGGCTCAGATAATCTTTGTGATGCAACTGTTCGGAAGGAGCTGCCACGCAATCGAGAAGCTCAAGTGAACGCCGAGACTAGCCCTGGCCATACAGCACAAGATCAATACAGGTCTTTGTTGTGGGCTTCAGTGAGGCTGGAGCTGGATGTGTGTGTCACTGTCTGCTAGACACACAGGCAGACAGGTAGCAGAGAAATATTCCTCCTCACTCCTTATTGTGTATTCCTACTTTACTTGTCTTCCATACATTTATTTTAAAATTATTTTCTGATGAGGTCATAATCTATTGAGTTTGTCAGATTTGACTGAAGTTCAACATTGATTAGGATATGATGGGTAAAGGTAGCAGGAGGAATATTCCTTCTCATTCCTAAATTGTGTATTCCTGCTTTATTTGTATATCCCTTGAACTTATATTTTCCTTTTTTAAATGGTTCTTTTTTTATGAAATTATTTATGTTAATTATTTTTATTGTGAGATTTGATCTAAGTTGAACAGTGAATAGGATATGATGGGTGAAAGTAGCAGGAGGAATATTCCTTTTCATTCTTTATCGTGTATTCGTGCATTATTTGTATCATTTTCATTTTTTATATATATTTTTATTTTGAAATGGCTCTCTTTTATGAAATTATTGATGTCATTTTATTGTGAGAATTGATATAAGTTGAACAGTGAATAGGATATGATGAGTAGAAGTTGAGGAGGCATTAGTCCTTCTCTCTACTAACTCCTCGTTGTTATATCAACAATTTAATATTAGTTATTATTCTCTAATGAGATCTTTCCTTTACTTGTGTTCAATAAGTATTCCTGCATTATTGGTTTCTTAGGAATTCAATTATTCAAATACTTTTTCAACAATCTTTTCTAATGAGGTATAACAATTGTTAACTTAAATTTTTGTCAGAGATTTGCCTAGTTGAACAGTATATAGAACATGTTATTTTCCTTTTAATATTTGCATTCTCAAAATAGAGATAGACAAATGTTTATTATCTTCATATATATACTGAACTTTGTAACAGCGTATTCATGCCAATATTCAAGATTCAAATGAATGTACCAAAATTTCTTGATGAGAATTATTTGTTCATATAAAGTCTTTTTATTTACGTTTTTAAAACGTAACCCTTAATTCTTCTAATTGATTTATTGCATTATTTCTTTAACTTATTTAATCATGTCATGATACAATTCATACAAATACATTTCTGTTTTTGATTTCCAACTTTTGTAAGCTATAACCTTTTTCTCATAAACTTTAATTTATGAAATATCATCATTAATAAAGATCATTTCATGGAATAGTTTTTTTATTACAATTCTGTTTTTAAAATACCTTATCCATCTCCAAAAGCCACAAAGAGAAAGAATTTTAATAGCTCATTATTCAAGCGATTTCATTAAAAATATTTCAAATTTGGCCGAGTTCTGCAATGTAGAGTATTATGCCCAATAAAAATTTAATCAATTCATAATATGCATGGCTTACAATCAGCAACATGGCAGTAACTGTCAAGTCATGATTTAATATGATTTTTCTTTATCATATCTAAAATGCCTGATTAATGATAATACAGCTACTGATATCGGCAGAAAAAAGGAATGATTTATCATCAATAATGTGATTAATTACATGTATTTGTAGCAATGATGCTATTGTTAATGTGATTCATTCTGTACAGAATCTGTTTAGATTAGAAAAATAGAGCTAGAAAATTGAACATCTAGGGAGACAAATTGTCTCCCATACACTTAAAGACATAAGAGCAATCCTCGCATATTGTCTTTATCAAGCTGCATAAAAATAATCTTAGATTATTGAGGACAATTGTTCCAAATGGATGAAAACACTTTCATGTTTGCATTATTTATGATAAGGTAGTAAGAAATTTAACTTTTATCATAAACAGTTTTGAAAGTCTGCATCAAAACGAACTATTACCTGGTAGTTGTTCTTATCTAGATATTTATTTCAGGTTGACAAATAGTTGATTTGGTTGAGCAGTCATGATAGTTGTTCTTGCAGATATTTATCTTAAGCTATTAAATGGGTAATTTATTTGAGCAGTAATGACAAGAGCTATTCTAAATTATTTTTGTAAACAACAATTGACAATTGATATATGAGCAAATGATATAGAACACCTGAGAAACATTTTATTTTTTCACTTAGCCTCAAGTATCACTTTACATAAAACAGAGTTGAAAGATATATAAATATAAGATCATTTATGAAATACCCACTGTATATTAATAGTTTCTAAAGAAATACCAAATGATTCCAATTACCTAATACTGGAATGTTTTGTAATATGATGATTACTGATTTTTTAAATCTCTTTTCTATAAATTTTAATTTACAATGTTAAGTTTTCTTAATTGATGTTCTTTCCTATTGGAAATTGTCACAAAATGACATTGATGTCATATTCAAGATAATATACTGAGACAACCCTCCGGCCTCCACACTGAAGATTCACACAACAAAATACTGATGTACAAAAATGAAACTACCAACGGTTCAAGTTGAAAAACCCTCAGTAACCTAAATGGAAATAACATCTTTTCAATGAAATAATAAATGAAAGACATAATTAAAATGGTAGGATATGTAGTTTTGTGTTTAAATCATCAGTGCTATGATTCTTTATTATTTATATTCTTAAGTAAAAATACTAACCTAAGTAAACAAAATGTCTTGTATTACCTCCATATCCATATTACCTCCATATCTCTTAAGTAACTTTTTTAAAGGCTTATAAAAAAGTTGGTAGAAGATTTGTAAACTTTATGAAAAACATATTTCATTGTAAAACCAGAATTGAGTCAAAAGGCTTGATTAAAGTATTGCAAGAGAAAAAATAGTTTCTTTCACTTCTTTTTCCGTTGTCATGACGACGAACATACTGCACTACCACTAGCCAACGAAACACAAAAGGCAGACTTTATTACTCTTTTTTTTACAACTCACAATCAATATTTTCCATTCTTGCCCTCATAGAACATACTTGAAACAAGATTTTTCAAGTATCAATCTTCTAAAGTTTACAAATATGTTTTCTTTGAAAAATCAATGTGCCAGAACTAAATTCTAATATTGTTTTGTTCAAACATAGTCAAAGGGTATTTCTACTGAACTCTAAATGAATGTTGCATAAAATATTCATATCTAAATTACCACCTAACTTGTTTGATAGAAAATATTAAGAATGTACATGATCAATTAATGAAATAGATTGTTTTTTTGGGGTCATAATCCTGACCATATTCTGTTGTTTGGGAGGAATATTGTATCTATATGATGCAGCAATACTGAATGAATCCACAAAACCTCTTCAATATCTGCTTATCTAGCCATATAACAGTCTTCTATTACTAAATTAATAACCAGCCAACGAAATTACCTGCATTCTGAATTAGCCTATTTGCACATAAGAGTGTAGTTAAGATTACCTGCTGATAATCTGATTGTATGACTTAAAGAGGAAGTTTCACATTAACTTGACTTTTTCTTCAAATTTCATTAATCAATATCAGCTTATGCCACATGTATTTTCATTAGAGGGTCAAACACCTCATTTCTCAACTATGTAATCATAGTCATAGAGGCATCTATAAAAGTACAAAGCAAAAACTACTGGCAATCATTTTTATGTGAACACCTTTAATCATTTCAAACTGAGAAATGGATAAGGGTAGCTTCACTGAACTTGATTTTACAAGTTCTGCTACTGTTGATGTTGAATTATTGTCTTGCAATTGGGAACATTTTATTGGGATCATTTAGTTACATGCTGTGGTCGTGTTGGGTCATGGATCAATTCGATACCATAGACAGATAGTTTTGTTCTGACAATATTTCAATTCTCATGTGCTTGTACTCTCAAGATGGAAACAATATCAATTTGAAGTATGAAGTCAAGAAATAAGATAAGTGACTCAATTGTGCAATCCAAATCTGAATTACAAACGACATAAATTGAAAATCGGCAGCACTCAACGTTTTGGTGTAAGTGGCAATCGAATGAATGAATAAGATGACATTTGTACACCGTTGAATCTTGAATGTAACTATTGGTTTATTTTCATAAATGATAGACCAGAGACAGAAATAGCTGTAAGTAATGAAAAAACACTTAAACAATTACCTGTTCAGAAAATATAAATAAATAAGTCAATTCAGAAATGCTGAAAGAGAAATAGTAAAGACTAATTAGGAAAGAGTCAGTAAAGGGAAAAGATCTTAATTTCAGCCTTCTGTCATCAGCTTGACTGAAATTATTTACAATGACAGTCATATTACAAAATATACTATACTCAAAAGAATCAAAGGAAGATTGTTTGCTGCAGCTCAAAAGGAAGCCATTTGTTAGCAGTCTTTTTAATGCCAATATTCATACAGAGCCTACTTTACTTTTGACATGAAGTGGGCCCTGGGCCCATGAGTAACCAAATTAGTGGGACATTTCTCATTGTAGGTGGGTCATTTAAAAATAAGAGGGGGACAACTTATTTTGCACTGATTTAATGCTAGAGTATAATGATTGTTTACATGATCGATCAAACGATTGTCCATTACAAATACACTGCAGATGAGATCGATAATGTATATGCAGTGTTTCCGGTGACTTTTTAATTTGCCGGTACAGTGCAACGGCAGGGGTAATTTTTACCGGTACAAAAACAAAATCGCCGGTACCATGTAATTTTTGAATAAAATAAACCATATCACACAAAAAATCAAGAGACCAAGCACGAATATCAGTCAGCACAGCGAGTTAGCGAGTCGTAACTTGCACTATCATCGAGGTCATTTCTATATTGAACTTGTAAAATAAAAAAATACTTTTGTTGTGTTGTTGTTTTTAATGAAAATATACAAAGAGAAGTTGAGAAATATACGTAGATATTAATAAAATATTCAAGCAACCTTCACATACTTTTAGACTTCGGCAGATCGATGATCCGATGTGGCTTCACTCGCATCCACGATCGGAAATTGAAACCCGATTTTCCAAATATTATCAAGAGTTATTACTTCAAAAGGCGGCCAAAAGGCTTGTTGTCCATTTTAAAGGATTTATAAGGATTTCCAAAGTTGTCAATCATATTTTATCGAAATTCATTCAAATCTTTGTCAAAGATACACTCGCGCAAGCACGATGTTTTACATTACTTTGAATTTCAATCGTAATTTCGTGACGACGTATAACATTGCTTATATAATATTGTGCTCATGGTTATATTTCTGATCGTTATCCTTCGACATTTATACACACAAATATTTAATTAACTGCATGTTAATTTTGAAAAAAAGTGAAATATAGAAATCGTGTAAGAGAATCTGGTATATTTACACAATTAATATTGCATCGACAAAATGTTGTCATGAAATTATTACGTCCACGTTTGTATGTTTCGTGCATCTTTTTAAAACCGACTTTCTGATTGGTTGACCTACATAATAAAGCCAATGAAAAGGCTTGTAAGAAATATCTCATTTCCAGTAAACACTTCATGCACCAAAGGTTGTTGTTGACTGTCGTTCGTTAAGAATTTGTCGAGAATAATATGTAAATTGTAATATGATTAAAACAAACAACAAACACCGTAAGCGGATTTGACTAGAAATATTCGTTATCAGATAAAGTTTTCAAGGTACGTTTTTAAACAAGGTTGTTTACGGGTCTTTTATTTTTAATGTGCGCCCACGGGGCCCCCCAGGTAAAGTGACAGTGCGTCATATCTTATTTTCATGCGCCAATGGCGCAATGGCGCGGCCTAAAGTGGACTCTGTTCATACCTGATATAGTACTAATTTCTAAACTTGCATGATCATTTTGAAATGTAGTTTTTTATAATTAAGACATCATTCATCTCATCTATTTAGGAAAATCATTCTATCAACCTATTCACAACTTGGGATATTTATCATTTTCGAAGATATAAGATAGTCAACAATGCTGCATTGTTCTGAACCTGAACTTTCTTTTACCATGAGATTTCAATTTGTAAATTTTCTCATATTCATTTAAGTTTCAAACAGAAAGCGAATTGCTTTCAGTATTTGATTTCACTCCATCAGTAAGATAACGCTTTTACATATATTTACAAACATAAATTCAACCATGCACAAAAATAAAAACCTATTTTAAGGACAATATTCAAATTCCCTTAGATTGTTTTGAGTAGTATATTATGTATACACATAATATGTTCACATCAAGAAAAATGTTATACACCCTCCTTTATTTGTCAACGCAGACATACATGTATACAAAAAGAGAGACAATGTTGAAAAAATAACTTGAGACATTAAAAGAGGTCGAATAATTGAGAAAGTCATTTATGGACGTTTATTCACTCCATGATTCTGAGAATGCCTGCAAATAACGGAATGGTCAAAGATATAAAATTTGAATTATTATGGGTAATGATGTCACTATAGAAAAAAATAAATAAATAAATAAAGTTAAATATTATCCTTCCCTTTACTCTGCTTCCGTAAATAAAAGATTTTCCCCTACATGTGAATTTCTTTTGTTGGTTGAAGCTACTATTGCTGTTTTCTAGAATTTTAGAGATGCCAAATTGTTTTCTCTATGTATGTCAGCAGCACAAAAAGCTACACAGAAACACCGAAAATCTTATTTACAGATTCTTATTGAAAATCATTACATAATTTAATTGTTATTATGATTTCAACAAATTTGACAACTAGAACAGTGACATTGTCACTTTTTGGATCACAAAATCCGCAATAGTATAAATACTTGATCTTTTCCCGTTGTAGGGTTAAAACCAACACCCTCACACTAAGTTTTTAAGTCTATAGCATAACTCTGCAATATTGCGGACACTTTGTCAAAAAAAATACAAGAAAATTTTATCATAATAATTGCAGAACCTGTAATCAAGAATACATCATTACATCAACATCACACAATCAACTTAACACATGGCAAGGTCGAATGGAATTAAAGTTGATAAAGAATTCCTGAAGCTGAAATAGAAATCAATAGAAAAGATATCTCAACTAGACAACAATCATAGTGTGACAGTCTTGAGACTAGTGTGATAAAGATGACATGCAAGAGACGACTTTACAATAAAGTGAGAACTTGACAGTACCATGCAGACAAAATCCTTAATAAGATGACACAACACCTCTCTACAAGCTGACAGAAATATCCATGGAAAAAAAGAGTACATTAATGTGAAGTACTAAATCTGAACTTTGTTCTGATAACAAGGCTTACCTTTTCTGTTGCTGCTGAGGCAAATTTTGTTGCGCTAACTGCAAAAGTTGACCATCCCTGAAAATATGAGACAAAACTTACTACTTTAAGCAAATGTTTTGAGTTTTCATCAAGCGACATTGGACAATATATTTTTCCAGTTTTAACATAATTTCTTTTTCAGATGTTGGGAAAAGAGTTGAATCCAGGTCAATGTCATAAAAGATCAAGCCCCACATACACAAAATACAAAGACCTGTTTTATCATTAATGTTTTGTAGAGCAAGATTTGAAAACAACTTCCACAAACAATACCAAGGATCATTACAAAAATAAAAGAAAGAAAATACTTGTAGATCAATAAATTTTTTTTTACTTCTTTCTTCATGTGAACTTGGAATTAAATTTGAATTTCTTTAAACATGTCTAGTGTGTTATTTTTGTTCCGTTTTCATATAAACACTTAAACAATAAATACTAGTTTCATAATAAACCCTCCCTTTTAAATATTGTAAATAATCCAGTATCAATATGTCTGTTTCAAAAATTGCCATCAACTTATGATTCAGACAAAGTTAAGGGAGATAACTCATGATGTTCAAGATGTTCCAAACATCCTCAAAATACATGTGACAAACAGAAGTTCACTTTCCTTCAAACAATATGAGAACAAGGCAAAAGTGAGCACATCTAACATACGCCACTGTAATTTAACCATAACATATTATGTTGCAGAACAATAACAAAATCAATGACAAACATTTTGTCAAAATTTGAAAATGTAATGCCCCAGAAATCATTTTGGATGCATGCACAGACAGACAGACGTACAGATTCAGAGAGGGACAAACAAGTGGAGCACTAAATACCTCCAACTACTTTGCATAACAAGAATATCAGGCTCCTCAAAACTAACAATAGCCATTAGTCATATTTGATCGAACTTGTGTTTGTAACATGAAACAATCTTAACAAAATTTCCACACGAAGAAAACAGTAGCTAACTTTGAAAAGAAATTGATCATTTGAAAGTAGAATTTTTTCAAAGAAGGCATCAATGAGGTTTCAAGGAGAAAGGTGCAGCCAAATTGGGAAAGGACCATAGACAGTTGAATGTCTGATTACTTCTGATTTGTAGGGGTGATAAACTAAACTCAAATGATACAATCAATTAGAACTGAGTAAATCACTCACCGACTGAAGAGAGGACATGTCAAAGAAGCTATCAGCATCATTCTCCGGCTCCATTGGGCTGCTTCCGAAGCCAACATACTTCCCTCCCTCACTTGGTTTCATTCCTCTGCAGTTACAAACAACAAATAAATGTGAGGAATACTCACATATCCACATATCATCAGTACCCAAAATATCTTTCATGTTTCAAAACTTCTTGGGCATTTTAGAAGCTTGAGTCATTATGAGAAGAAGATTGATGATTTGTTTAAAATTCTTTTAGAATTGAAAAAAAAAACTTGTGAAAGAAATTGATTGTGAAGAGAAATTCAGGTATTTGAAGAAGTTTTCAATTTTTGAAGTTAAAAAATTTCATTATTAAGTACATGCTGATATGCTTGTGTGAATTTATATAGAATTTTGAAGAATATTTGACCATTGATATTTTCTTAAAGATAATGATTAGAAAGCTTTGAGTAATATATCCCCTAATTTTTTTGTTTGGATACCCTTGGCAAAAAATTTTTTAAATAAATACCTTTTGCTTAAACATTGTACATACTTAATATTGCGTGGAGTGTTTGAGCTGCCATAGACTTGCATTTTAGAGAAGATTAGCAAGCAATGTCTCAGTTAGTTATACTTTAAATGAATTTGAAATTGTTCAAATACCTCATTTTCATATCTTGCAACAATTTGCAAATAACAAAATAATGAACATTTTAAAATAAAGAACATACTCTGGTCTTGATGCATTTTCTGCTTTCTTCTGATCAAAGAAGTTTTCTTTCTTTTGCTTGAATTCATCACTGAAAAAAAGATTTGATTTTTTTCAATGTAAAATATTATTCTGTCAGAGTTGAGACTCATAGTTGGCAGACAATTATTAACTATTCAAAAATGGACAATAGCCTTATGGACAACTAAATTTACCAACAACCAAATCTAAGAATGTTGTGGAGAGAACTAGAGAACCATCCAGTACCAATCCATAGTTCATCTAACATGCCAGTCACCTGCTGTAAACACATTGTCACTACCTGTCAGTAGCTCGGAGCACACTAACTCGACTTTGGCAGTATGTATTATTCTGTGTCATGTCAGGCAAAGGGAGAGAACTCTTCAAGGTAAACAGATCATAATAGCCATACATCTATCTTTGTGGTTTATAACAGGAAACATTAAATAAAATTAGTTCAAAACTTCAAGTGAAAAAAGAAAAGACAAACTTGCACTTTGTGCAAGGTCAATTCTTTTCTTTGTCTTAAGTCTACTGAACTTTGATACGAACATTAAAAGAACAATTACTTTCCTAAAACTTGACCTCATGAAACATAATTCAGAAGATAAAGATGTTGAAAGGTGTATGTAAATGTGTTCAGTATGTTATAAAATCCATAAAAACCTTGGCACCTCAAAATAATGAATTAAGACATTAAGCCAAACTTGTCTATTACATATTTTTTGCAAATGAAGTTATGAACACATGTATACCTCTGAAAGTTGACGTTGTCATGGTAACTGTTGGAATTGTAGAGGTCGCTGCTACTGTGACTGGATGACATGCTTGTGTTGCTGTGGTCCATTGTTGAGAGGCGGGGCTGCGAGGCTGAGGAGCCAAGACGAGGCTGGAATGCTACGTAGTTCCGTGCTGAGGATGTGTTGATGTCCCACTCCTTGCCATCAGCTATTGTAGACACCTGAGAAAATAACCAGAAGGAATGACTTGTAGAGTTATCCTTGGACTAGTTGAGCTGAGCGGATCATAGGTATTAGATTAGAGTACCGGTAGTTTCATGCTGGGGATGTGCTGATGTTCAACTTCTTACCATCAGCTTTTGTAGACAACTGGGAAAATAACCAGAACCATAATTACTATAATAACCATTAAGTGAGGAACCACTGTACCATATGAGCTGAGTATGTTTTTGTGAGAAAATAAGGTTCACTGAAATGTAACTAGATTAGTGTTTGCAGCCCCGAAACTTGGGGTTTCGCCTTACCCTGTTCCGCCTTCTACAGGCCTCAGCATATTGGGCATTTTCTTGTGACCTTGACGTTTGACACTCAAGGTCACGCAATCAATGAACACATTTCATTGAAAATAACATTAATGTCACGAATTAAAGTGTTAAAAGTTAAAATAATCCATTTTCTCAATATATGTTGACCTTGCTGTGACCTTGACCTTTGACCTTGAAAGTGAACATGTCATTGTAATTCCCCAGAGGTGTAAACACTTATACATGTTCATGAGTTCTGAAAAGCTTAATGGGATTAAGTTATATCCAAATTAGTTGCACATTGCAATAACACAAATCTCATGACCTTGACCTTTGACCTTCAAGGTTACACAATCAATGAACACTTTTCATTGAGTATAACAATCATCTAATGATTAAAAGTGTTCATTGTTAAAATAAAGCATTTTCGCAAAACCATGCTAAAGTAGTGACCTTGCTGTGACCTTGACCTTGGACAGATTGTAGCGAAAACCTTTTCAAAGCTTTTACTCTTCCAAGGATGATACATACCAAGTTAGAGCTTCATGGCACAAAAACTTTTCAAGTTATCGCGTTTACAAGGAATTTTTTAGTGATTTTATAGCTCGTGACCTTGACCTTTGACCTTGAAAGTGAACATGTCAAAATCGTTCCCCCGAGGTATAAGCAGTAAGTTATGAATACAAGTTCTGAAAAGCTTAGTAGAAAAAAGTTATACGAGTTATATGAGCGCGGACGCGGACGCGGAAACTGCACAAAAACTGACAGCAGCCCCGTCCTTAGACGGGGCTGCTAACAAAGGATGATGAAAAGGCTCAATGACTATCTCTCTATAATGATGTTGGTTGTAAAATGAACATGCAAAATTGACGTTTCAAATATGCTATTGAAGAACTATCACCCACCAATCTTCAACATTGAACATAAATTAAAATGCAAAGTTGTAACATGTACTATGTTTTACATTGATCAAATATCCTAAAATATCTCTGACGATAGAATTGAACTAAAAATAATTTTCGAGTAGAGTGCAGGCATGGAGTCTTAAAAAAAATAAGAATATGTATTTTGAATCATCTACAAAAATGATAAAATTAGTTATTCATAATTTTAAACTTAAATTTACCTATAAATTTTGTATTTAACAATGAAAAATTTATAGTTTTCATTGTTTTTCAGTTCCCCAAATTAATTTATTTTATTCTATTGTTTCTATTCTATCTACAACGAGCTTAAATACAAAATAATAATGTCATATTAGCTCCTGCAGATAGAAGATGCTGATATAATATGTCATGAATAAGGTTTAAAACAAAACAGATTCTGTTAAGTAAACAAACAATACCCTGAAATGAAAAAAGGAAGACATAAGATACCTTATCTCTGAGAAGGGCAGCAGCCTTAGTGTTGTATATCTCACTGATGCTCATGCCCTGTTGGTAGTCTGGCTGGGACTCAAAGAACTCCTTGGCTCGCCGGTTCCCTCCCGCCTTCATCTTCTCTAGCTCAATGTCTTTCCACTTGTCCATCGTCACTGACCGCACAAAGCTGCAAACATAATAGTAATATTAGTTAAAATACAGGAGGGTTGCGATACGATATGTATCCAGATATAGGGAGCGCGATAGACAACGTATACATCCCGATATATTATGATCTTTTCACAAAATATTTGAGTCAGTTATTCTTGAGAAAGAATTTACTTTCAGCTTTTTTGATGTAATTGTAATATTATCCAACTTCCAAATTATAGGAGAACTTCTTGTGTGCATAATGAAGTATCTTTTTAATGCATATCTCACTTTTGAATACCTACATTGAGAGTTTATTATTATTTATGTATCCCGATACGCATCCTGCGATACAATACGATATACTGTGGCCCATGTATCATGATATGATAATGTATTGCCGTATTGTTACACCTCTAACGATTAGTAAATGTGACTCCCCGGAGGCTTCTTCACACAATAAATTCAGAAAATAACAGCTTCTTGTTTACCAGTAAAATGAAGAGTTATATACAAACCATTTGCATAGTAAAAGAAAGGGAAAAATAAACTTAATAGCAATCATCATAATATTGAACAATTAGTGTCTCACCTCCATAAGTTACGAGCATGAAACAACATGACACAAGCACTTTTTGTTTTAATGACATATTATAGTAAGTTTTGATCATCATTTCTGATATTTTAATGAAAGACATAATGTGAAGCACATAATGTGGACAATTGAGACACTCAATTACTGTTTGTATCATGAAACACAGTTGGTACATCTAATGTTTCATAAATCACACAACAGTCAATCACTTGTCATGGTTACCACATGTTCTGTCGACATGAATCAATACATCACCCTGCAATAAATGGTCAACAGAGAAAATGCCCCCTTTCATGGGGCTTTGTCTCAACGATAATTGTCAGATGGTAATTCACTAATGGTACATACAATCCCATGTACATCCCACATTACATACCATTCATTTATTTAATATTGGATTTTAAGATACTCCCAATTCTGTTGTATTGGGCAGAGATATGGGGTTTATAACATGTTGATGTCATAGAAAAGATTTATTTATTTGCTTGTAAAAAGTATTTAGGTTTGAAAACAAACACATCTAGTATGATGGTGAACGGTGAATGTGGAAGGTTACCTATTTTTGTACATTCAAATATTAAAGTTATACAAATATAAATATTGGCTTAGATTTATTAAAAATGCCCTCATACAGACTACAAAAAAAGGTTTTTGACATATTGATAGTTTATGAGAAATTGGGTGACACGTAAAAGAAAATTACTGTGCTTTGGTAATATTTGGAACAAAAAAAATTTCATTCAAAAACAATGTTTATCTTCATTAAAGCTGCGCTTGAAAGATATCTTTGTAGACATGGAAAACATTGATGATTTTTAGAAATAAGTGCTTTATTACAGATTGATTAAATCTGAAATAATCATGAGGATTATTGAACAAAAGTTGCTGTTAAAATATTCTGAATTTCCCTTTCATGTTTCAGATGTTCCTCAGATGACCTATGTATTGAGGCGCTATGAAAACATAATTTGTGAAGAAAGAATATGAAATCTTTGTCACTTGAATTTTAATAGAATATGAATACCAGGCATTTTTTCTTATGTGTTCTGCTTCTTTACATTTTGGGGAAACATACTTGAAAACATATTATTTCAGATACCCTAATATCAAACGAATTCATGGCATTGATTTCAGGTTCAAATTACAATAGTCTTTAGAATGTTTCTTTGTTATATATATTCTATGACTCTTTATACAGACATAATATGATGATTCCTTAAATTAAAACAAATTGTATTCATTTTACGCATAATGTGGGTATTATATGGTATAATGCATATGGTATGATATCACATATTAATAAACATTTCATGAATTGTACATATATGTAAATAATGTACTTACCAAATGTACTACAAGCCTGCATGTCCTATATAATAAGTTTTGAATATAGATTGATACAATCCAATACTTTTGTGTTTTTTGTTAGTTTAATAGTTTCAAAAGTGACATTGACTTCCCTTTGACTCTTCAGATAGGTCTAAATAACCCCTTTATAAATAATAACACAATATTGTCGATTTATGACATAGAATTAGATATTATGAGAACAATACAATATGTATGAAAAATCTTCTTTATTGAAGACAACAGCAATTTTTTTCGTGCTATGTCTACAAATTATCTATTATCATTAATACTGTAGTGTCAGTAACTAGAATTCATATTGAATATCAGCTTAGTAACATCATAAACAATATATAAGACATTTGCTTGATTTAAATATCAAAGCCAAAGTTTTTATCATGAAAAATACCCTATGAAACAGTAACCCTCTCATTCATAAGAACTAGTGACAAACATTTTTTAGCTTGACTCCAGGTCTATATGTTTTCGTAAAAGGTTAAGGTACATAAGACATTAAATGGAAATATACTTTTCTAGAATTACCTCAAATGCACACCAAGACCTCTGTGTTTTCCAGAACACTCTAGACATATCCATACTCCATAAGTGACACTGACCCATTGTGGATTATGGGCGGAACACTCAAAACAATTCTGGAAATATGAAAAAAAAGATTTTAACGACATAACAAGACTACAAAATAGTCTAAAAGTTTGCAAATTATAAAAAAAAGTTTACTTCTTTTTAAGGGTTTGTCACCAAACCTTCAAAAATAGTTAACAACTTAACACGATGAATAAAACAAGAATGAAATTCAACCGTATTTCCTCGAATAGACGCCAAGTCTCGAATAGAGGCCGGGGGATGTCTGTTTTAAGTAAATACAAGCTGAGTCTCGAATAGACACCGGGTCTCGAATAGAAGCCGGGTGATAGGTTCATTAATTAATGCTCCCGTACAGAGTTTGCCATAATTGCGTCTTTTTGAGGTTATGACCTGAACAAACTTTCCAACAAAAAATAAATAATCGCCGGGTAACGAATACACGCCGGGGGTAAAGGTGGTCGGAAAAAAAATACTTCGGGGGCGTCTATTCAAGGAAATACGGTATTTTTATTCTTAAACTGAAATAGTTCTCCCCATTTTATTAGGACATACTCAAGTAACATATTTCACTCAAAAAGATGATGAAATGTGTTTTATAATAATAAATAATAATTTCCAATCACAAAACATAAAATACGAATATGAGAGTTATCCAATACAGAGTTTTACCTAGAGAAAAATAAAACACTTCCCATTTGCTCTTATATATTTAATAATATAAAACGTCATCTCTTAAAAGGGGAATTCCAACAGCAGGTGGTGAAGAATTCAATGACATCACATGTGAAAGAGCCACTGACGTAAACAAATTTATTTAAGCATCTTAAAAACAATTGTCTTACATTATTGTCGTATTTTATCTTTAAATCTTTCAGAACCCTTCGTGTTCTAGGACTAGCCATCGTTGGAAGTCTTGATAGTGTAGAATCTTATTGAATTCTTCAAAATATCTTCACAGGCGTCAAAGTGCCAACTGCTGAGTTGTCAATCCGCCATCAATGGTGAAGTAAAATTATGAATTTAGTTACGTATTATTTGTTTGTTATTAAACATGCATGCCACATTTGGTATTTAAAATGTATGATTATAGCAAATATGAATTCAGTATATGTTTTAATTTGCCGATTGTTTGTTGTTTTAAGTAAAAAAAAAATATTGTATAATTGTACGAAACTGAATTGCAGGTGCTTGATTTCAAAATGGCGGCTTGCTTGAAGTCGTCATCACCGCCATGGGGAAACCCATGTCGAAATTTTAGACATATAGTCTTATAGATGCATTTGGGATGCATGTTAGATAAGACGTGGGGACAGAAAGTTTTACAAATACTGATGTCACTGATAGTGACTTCTTAAATTGTCATACCAGTAAATCACAATGAAGAAAGATCAGAAAGTTGATAACCAGAGACCATTTAAAATAGGTGATTTTGTATTGACAATGATTTAGACAACTGGAATATATGTTCTTTTCTTTGTTGCAAAGGCATTAAAGTACTTTTCACTTAAGAGAAGAGAATATCGTGTTTTCTTTCATACAGTGTATCTTTGCAAGTGTGTACAACAGTTGACACAAGACTTACAAAAAAGCTAAATGAATTTCTGATAATGGTTTAGATTGCCTTCATTCAAAGTTATGTTTATAATTTTGATATCATCCAAGTCTGAGTCCAAACTGAGGATGCATTTAAGATTTTACAGTTCAAGTTTATTCTAAATTGTTGTTGTAAATATAATCCTTTATTTTTTATTCATAATGAAGAAATCTAATTAATGAATTATTTTTTTGCAGCACACCAAACAATATGTATAACAGCAATTAACTTTGAGAAAAAATCTCTTATTGTAAGTATTTTCTTTATAGCTAAAATATAGTTAATATTGCTAATATTTAAAATGAAAAGGTAAAATTATGTTAAATTTTGCTTAACAGATACTGCTGTTTGGTTTATTCATATGTTACAATCACAATAAAACATGTTTCTTTTATAAAAGTTTGAATAATGTAAACATGAAAAAACACTCATAATTGGATAACATTTGTTTAATTGTTTTAAATTGTTTAATAAAACTTAAGATTACATACTTTTACATGGTGCACATAATCTAAAGAAAAATACCATCTTAAAAGTACCAGGGTAAAAACCTCAGAAGATATCACCACTAAAGAATTTTTTAATTTCTAGTTTTAACAAGACCATTGATTTGAATCTCTACATGACCATACAAACAAGTTATTTTTTCCCTTGAGTCTTACATGTTCATTTTTCATATTTTTAAATAATTCAATGTTTTGCAGGGTTATGTTGAACTTAGCCTGCACCCACAGAGAACTGATCTCAGGCGGATCAAGATCAACAGCAAACAATGCAGTATCCTTGTCTCTCTGTCTCATTTTGCTTAGTAGGTAACAAAAGTAGCAACATAGATGACAGTTAATGTAAGATAAACTTGTAGTTCTCAGGTAACTGACTTAACACAAATTTTACCTTTGATTCTCCAAGAAATGTCTAAATAGTCACCAACCTGTCTGATTTTCTGAAAGAAGTTTGACTTTTTAGCTCATCTGGCCTGTAAGTTAGATAAGGAGGAATCCAAATTGTACATTTGGTGACCCTGTGGTCCAAAGTAAGGGAGGAACCACATTTGCCACACCCTAAATCAAAATTGATATGAAGCCTGATGAGCTACAGAGCAACTGGCTCTATTTTTGACCTTTTTAATTTACTAAGTGTATAAACCTAATGCAAGTGCCATTTATTTCACTCAGTAAATAAATGATATTTTAACCCATGACTTGTTTAGTTTCCATTTTGTAGAGAACCATTTTTTTATCATATTAAGTATTTCAAATTAAAACAAGCTGACATAGAATTTTTTAAAAAGGCAAAATTACAAAGAAGACAAATCAATACCCTCTTCCAATAATTTTCGTTTACTTCTTCTCTGTTTGATGGAAACAATAAAACAATTGATTGTAATATTCATAAAGCTCACCATTAAGTTACTATTCTTGACTGTGGAAGGAATCTACCGAGTGTGTATCAACGATACCTGGGAAGCACCCTTCATGTACAACGATCCCACACTGGAGATCTGTCAGGGGGATGCAAAACAGTGAGTGTTTATTTACCTCCATCCTGCTACATCAGCGTATATGTCTCCGCTAATGCTACAACCTATTCCCTGATATCCTCCTATAGTCTTTTGTCGTATCGCTATATATAGCAAACCAATCAAATGATGCCCTTTCAGCGATAGTGGCAAACTAGTTTCTTGACTTCTTTCCGCGTGCTCACCTCGTGATTCAAATTAACCAATAGGAGTGCTATTAGAAAATAAATCTGATTCTCAATGCAGTCTCCTGCTAAGCTCCAAATCACGCGCTCTTAGATTTCAACGTGCGACATCACTAGACAACAGTGTATGGAGTTTGAAATAGTTTGACTGAAAACAGACAGGCTATAAATAGCGCTGAGCATCCACCCGTCAGCGATACGACAGAAGACCAGAGGAGGATATCAGGGGATAGGTTGTAGCATTAGAGGAGACATATACGCTGATGTAGCAGGATGATCTACCTCCACCTCTTGAAGATTGTGATGCAATGATAACCTTATAGAGTTAGAATGTTACAATCAATCAAGCAGGGAAGCAACCAACATCTCCAGTCTTTAAAGTCATTAGGTATGAAATGTCCAGGAACCAGCCCAGAGTTCAAGAACATGAAATTTTACTGGAAGTTGACGAAGGCACGCCAACATTCAATGTTAAATAATTTCACATGATGAAATTTAAATATATTCCCGAACCTTGATTGGTTTCGGGCTTGACCAATATTTTAGTTTCATAGGTTCATTTCTCATGAACTCACAAAAAAATCATTCATAGTTAACTGAGATACATCCGCAGTATGCCCATCTTTAGCAGCTAATCATCAGTGGATGATGTAGTGTATGTATTTTTGAACACTGATAAGTCAACAAATTCTCTTTTTGTTAATATATGATATTTAATTGTGATATGCCAGGAGAAATTTGGACCACTTCCAGAACTGGCATCTGTCTGCTATGACTGCGGTAGATGCTGACAATGCAAACGGAGAAGTGATGATCAGGCTCCCTCAAGAGGTCTTTCCTCTCATGTCAGGTAGGAGCCAGGAGTCATATTATTCTATATGTTTTGAGATACTAGTCAAAATACCATATGTACTGATTTTGATTCAGATCATTTCATTAATATGTGCCCTAACTAGCATTACATGGCCTTTTTGCTAATTGTATGGCCTTTGAATAAGGATGTGCGTTGTTATTGTTATATTGGTATATTGCAATACAGAAACAACATGATACAAATCGGTACACACTTCTGAAAATATTCAATATATATATCAGATCTAGATTTGCAAGAATACTCAACACAATAAGCGTTTTGTTCCTGTAATTTGTAAACAAAGTGTGTACTTTTGTTTTTAAAATAGTGCAAATATATCAGCTCATAACCAGTGAATGATAAATATTTCTTCCCTAAACAGTGGACAATTGAGAAATCATTTCATCTGTTCTTTACTGTTAATAGTAAATAAAGCATATACAATCTTTATTTTGAAAAGTACCAATATATTGCAATATGTATCGCAATACACTTATCTGTATCGCAATATATTACATTAAAGAAATGTAATCGATACCCATCCTTATCTTTTAATACTATCAACCCATATTATGTTTTTGTATTATTTGTGCCCATATGCAGCATTGCCTGTTTTTTAATCAAAATACTCCTTGTATTATATACTGTGTTTTTAAAAAAATTCATAGCGATTGATTTTATTATTTTAATAATGTATTTCCTTTTTACGGATCAATAGGCATGCAGATAATAAACTTTGTTTTATATTATGTATACAGCAAATACATATACTGTAAAATATTCAATATCTAAACAATAATATGTTTCTAATTTCCAGAGTTGCGTGCTATCAGGATATCCATAGAGTTTTCCCTAGACAGCCCAAAAGGTGGAGTACATTTTGTGGTACCGAACATTGAAGGGACATTGGCTGAGAGGGGTGCACATATGTTTACTTATGGTCATGAAAACTGTTCAAGGTAAATGATATTATGATATTATAATGGATATATATATAAAGCGCCTGTATCCAGGTACTAATACCTGCTCATGGCGTTTGGAATAGGACTGCAAGGGAGAGAAATTAAAAACAATATGAAGAATATGATAAGTGTTTAGGAATCATTGATATCATTACTGAATATCATCTTGTACATGTGCCTGTTGTTGATTCCTGTATCAGTTTAATGTATGTTGTGT
Source organism: Steromphala cineraria (assembly GCA_916613615.1). Lineage (NCBI taxonomy): Eukaryota > Metazoa > Mollusca > Gastropoda > Trochida > Trochidae > Steromphala > Steromphala cineraria. The sequence continues at coordinate 64,933,957 of OU744722.1, read as the reverse complement.
CTGCAAGGAAAAGTTGCTGTTGCTTTTTGATGGTGAATGGGGACATAATTTCAAAATATTTTATGGATTATCTCCCTTTGACAGCAAATTTCATCAAATGGCTTGATTGCCTCTGTGACTATCTTTAAATCTTGTTTTGATTTTCACTTTTTGTTTCTTGTTAATTTGATTCAAGATTTCAGTTGCAAAAAAGAAATTAAATACAACGGATATGTTTGCTTCTATAACAAACATTAAAAATGTTTGACAATGGTGATAAAATACTCGATATAACTATTCTCAGGTTGTGGTTCCCGTGTGTTGACACGTACTCAGAGCCATGTTCCTGGAAGCTGGAGTTCACTGTTGATCGAGACATGACCGCGGTGTCGTGTGGTGACCTTATTGAGGTCATCTACACCCCGGATATGAAGAAGAAAACCTTCCATTACTATCTCTCCACACCCACTGCAGCTCCTAACATTGCTCTCGCTGTTGGGTGAGTCCTATATGCATTTGCTTCTTTACATTTCATGAATTCCTTAATCCTATGTTTTTATTTTTCTTTATATTTCATTTTCTCACATCACATGTATCATCCAGCCTGTACATGCACAAAACGATGCATATATACTGTAAATATTGTACTTTTGGCCACAATGCCTGACATATAAATAAACTTCTTGTTCTTCTTGTTCTTGAAATGATTTCAAAATTTCTTGTCGATTAAAATTTCAGTCCATTTGAGATACTAGTGGATCCAAACCGGCATGAAGTAACACACTTCTGTCTGCCCCACCTGTCGACTGTCCTTAAACATACAACCAGTTACCTGCACGAGGTAAGTCTTCGTTAGTGGATAACTCAAGGTGAGCTTTGTCTGCACTTTCATCTTTCTTTAATTTTTCAATTGTCTTCAATAATGAAATAAGATACTGTTGGAGATGAAGCCCAATTACCCTGTATTGGTATGTGAGTCTAATATCATAATGCATTCATTTGATCTCCTTAATAATTTTAAATGCCCCAGACGTTAGTAATTTCTATAAATCTCTTTTAGGTAAAAAAGTGAACAAGTTTTACTGCAATTTTTGAAGTATTTTAATGATATGAGAATTATTCTATCTGTATTTTTTTAATGACGATTATGACATCATTTTCTTCTTGATAAAATTCATCAAAATGAAACTATGTGAAACGTGTTCCCAGATGGTAGATGTACTGTCGAACTCCAGCCTTCATTTTTCCTTATCAGATCAAAAAAACTTTCTTCTTTTCAATTTATGAATACTCTTTTGTTAAATTGTTACTTTTCATACTTCCATATTATTTTTCAGTCTTTTGACTTCTATGAGGAGCTGCTGTCAAGTCGCTATCCCTACTCGTGCTACAAGCAGGTCTTTGTGGATGAGAGTTATGTAGACTCCTCTTCTTATGCCACAATGACAGTGTTCAGGTACGTCAAATGTCACACAATGGTGGAATCCTAGAGAATCTATCTTTTGCGTAAATTTCCTCGTGAACCAGCAGGTGTTTTTGGATGGGAGTTATGTAGATGCTTCTTCTTATGCAACCATGCAAGTGTAGGTATGTCAAATAATTATAGAATCCCAAAGAGAATATTAATTACTTTAAATTACTTTGGCAATGACATAGAAATGACCTCAGCATGCAACAACTGAAAACACTGTTTTAGCAATATTTAATAAATATCAAATAACCTTTTTGTAATCATATTATGATTTTTGTATATTGTGTCAAATATAAAGCAATAAGTGAAAATGTTAAATTTAAGAATTTATCTTGCTCTTCTACTGTGCGGAAAACTAAGGAGAACTCAAACATTCACACAAAACATTTATTGAACTTATTCCTTTTCGACATTGTTCATTCAAATTCAATAGTCAAAATTAATTGAGAGTAAGAAAATTGAATAATTTTAATTTCTGCACATGTTATGACTTTCTGCTATGATTATTGAATGAATACACCTGTATTTTGTTCTCATTTAAAGAGAGAAAACTGAACATTTTTGTAAAGTTTGTTATTCAATTTGGGAATAATGGTTTATGATTGGCTACTTTGATCCTTTCAGTGTTGACCTCCTTCATTCATCTCGGATCATTGACCAGACCTTCCAGACCAGGAGACTCATGGCCACCGCTGTAGCTGAACAGTTCTTTGGTTGCTTCATTGCCATGCAGTCTTGGTGAGCGGACATGCAACATTCCATTCATCTTTACTTTATGTTGCAGGATAAAAAGTGTTGTACTTATACAGTAGAACACGGATATAACGAACCAAGGAACCAAAGAGTTTAGTTCGCTATATCCGGTGTTCGCTATACGCATATAATTTAAATGATATGATTTAGGGGCGGGACTTGAAAATTTGTTTGCTATATCCGAGTGTTCACTATATCCGTGTTCTATTGTAGTTATTTTACAACCTAGTAATGCTAAGTTTTAATAGAATCGCTTAATTAACAAATAAGTCATTCGGCTGATCAACAATGCCTTATTTGTATAATGTAGCAAGGCTGTCACTTCTTCTACCACTGGTGAAATTCTTCACTTGTTGGGTTTAAGAAAGTAGTTTTATTTGCCTTAATGTCCTATGTTAAATTTGAACTTGTGTTGTTTTAATCATCATCATAAAGACATCCCTTTATAATGCATACATCTCAGAACTGATAATGAATAAAGTTGTTTGATTGTTGCTTTGAAGCAATTTCTGAAAATAGGTTAGAAATTCAGTCATCTTGCACAGAACTGTTCCACCTTAAGTAGGCGAAAGTTCAAGGCTACAGCAATGTAAGTAAACTATACACTTTAAAGGGAATTCAGCCTATACATTCACATTGCTTTGTGTGGTTGAAATAAAAGTGTTTAATATTCAGGTCTGATGCCTGGCTTCCGAAAGGTATTGCTAACTACCTCGGCAGCCTCTTCATCAAAAAGACATTTGGCAGTAACGATCACAAGATGACAACATTCAAGGTAAGCACATATTCAGTACCATCCTGTCTGTATTATGATTTTTGAGGAAGGAACTTCTTTGGGCTATTTACTGCAAAATCCTGAATTTTACTATATGTCACTATTTATTTTCATACACAATTTAGAAAATCCATGCAAAAAATGTTTTTGTGTCTATGATCATAATTCAATTACAATAACTTTTCAATATTTTTTTACTGAACTTGGTATGTGGTTAGATCTCATGGTTGAGTGTTGCCTTTAGCTACTTTGGTTATTCTGAATTTTTTATTTTGCTGGTTTCCATGGAAACAATTTGAACTTAGTACATATCAGGGGACATCACAGTGCATCACATGCTTATAATTCTAGTTAAGCTATAGACCTCTCCACCCATCCTCTTCTTGCAGCAACTTCAAGAGGTGTGTGAGTACGAGAACAAGGTAGGAGGGATTGTCTTGGACCCAGCAGGTAAAGAGACCAATCAGCACTTCTCCGTCAAGAGTCCTCACACGGTGTCACCTCGCTACCTCGAGGTCTTCATCAAGAAGTCTTGCCTCGTCATCCGCATGTTGGAGTTCAGGCTTGGCACAGAGCTGCTGCTGCAGGTTAGTCAGAATGTAGAGGAGCTGAGGAGTGTCATATCAGCACCCAGTCAGCCATCTTGATTTTCCGGGATTGTCAAGAAAGATTTTACAATATCATCAGAATAAACTATATTTATGACTAGAATATCCACAAAAATTACAAATAATGTAAGGATAAGTCAACAACGCTTTGTGATATAATGTTATTAATCAAGTTTTTCCGTATTCGCCCAGTTAGAGGTCCCAGGACCGCTGTATTTGCCCCGAGGCGAAGCCCAGGTCCTGTAACTGGGCCAAAACGGAAAAACTTGATTAATGACATTTTTATTAATTAACTTCTTTGTGGTTTACTTGCACAAAATTAGAGAGTTCATTTTAATCAAAATCAAAATTATAATTGAGATTGGTGAACCGTTATATATGTTGATTGTTTTGTAGGGATAGCGTCAGACCTTCGCTGTTTGTGTGTATGCACATGCTCAGAATCGTATTGGCCCAGTCTGCTTGTATTGATGTAGTTTTCCCTGTATTGGCCCAGTTGCCGAATTGTATAGTGTAGGCTGTATAGATTGTATTAATTAATAATGCTGCAAAAAGGCTTTCGACACTTGTAATGGTGGTGCTGCTCTCACAGTCGCTACAAATTTGTGCCAGTAGGATCAGTGTTTAGTACCATATACCTGTACTACTCTGTAGAACCCCTTGGTATGTCAAGTTCTTTGATTCGGTTCTTCACTGATATTCACTTACTTATAGTTAGGATGTATGGCTAACGAGCATGCCTTGGTTTGTAAAGGAAATGATCACCATGTGTCTCTTCAGGTATTGAACAAACTACAAGCGCTTGCCATAACAGCCTCACAACAGAAGTTCTACGCAAACACATGGGTCAACATGCTGGTCTCCACATCATCTGTAAGCAATTCTCTCACTTTTTATATCAAAATGTTTATCAAATCACACCTATGATGCATTATCTATGTTTATTAATGACAAAAATGTTTTTTGTGCAATTGATTTTTTTGTATGTTTATCCATTACATGTTGGTCAAAATGTGCCCATTTTCCATTGGCGTAGTTATGAATTTCCATAAAGTATGCTTATATTCCTAAAAATGCAACTCTTATATTAGACTAGGTTAATTTTAAGTTGTTTTTGTATTTCAGTTCTTGAAGATCATCTACACAGTTACAGGCAAAGATATCTCACCTTTTGTGGACCAGTGGGTGTATCCTTTACAATACGTAAACTCATCTCTATGAAATGAAGTCATCAAAAATTGTCTTTTCAGTGACATGACAAAAATATTAATTTTCTTGAGAAGAGAATGCTCCTGTAAGTTGTGTTGCATCAGTTAACTGTTTATTGAATACATTCAAATTTGATAAGTGTTGAGATTTGTTTAAGTTGAATTTTTTGCATGAAATTATTTTCCTTAACAGTGTTCAGGTATCAAAGTGGTTGTGCACATTTCTTTGGAAAGTTTTTCTTCAACCGCAAGAGGAATGTTGTGGAACTGGAAATCAAGCAAGACTTGAATGCAAAAGGAGCTCTGAAATATGTGGTGAGTATCCACTACCATGTTTTGTCATTCACAACAGTGTGAACAGTATTATGAGTGTGAGGGGTTTGAAACCCACTAGCAGCTCAGGGGAAGATCACTGACAATGAGGAAATATATTGACAAAAGATTTATTCTCTAGAATTTGATTATAAAATGTTTCCTTGAACATCAACTCCATTATAAATAAGTCAACAGATGAACATGTGTGTGATGATCATTATTATTATTATCATTGCAAAAAACAGAATTGCTTAATGATAAAGTACAGATATCAACATATGTGTATAACCAAATATTGCAAGCAAGCATGGTGTAGATATTGTTGTATAATAATTTGGTTCTTGCAACTTACTGAAATAAGACTTTACGTAATGTAATTTTTAAGCAGGCAAGGTTTACATATTGCTCCTACTCTGAATTGGCCTTATACCCTACAAATAATAAAGAACAGTCATTAGTTCTAATGCAGTTAATGTGATACAGAACAGCAATGTTTCAAGTAAGATGCGACTTTTTCCACATAGTGCAGTGATGAGAATACTTCTTTTTCTAAATGAACTTGTCCTTTCAATATCAACAATGTATTTCCCCCCAACAGGGTCCTCTGACGCTGACGATCCAGGAGTTGGACGGATCCTTCAACCACACCTTCAAGATCGAAGAGAACAAGACCAAGTTCGAGATCACCTGCCACTCCAAGAGCAGAAGGTGAAGTCCCTGAGTTAGAGGCTGTCTGTATCAGGAGTGGCTCAAACACATTTGATGATAATGAACTCTAGGGCTTTAAAGGGGCAGTAGCAGGTTTTTTGATAATTTTATATTTTAAATTATTCACTGATAATTGTAAGTTAATGCTTAATGTATTAGTTTGACAGTGTAAAAAATCTCATTATTCAAGCCAATCATCCATAGTCATCCATAATCATTCATATAAAATCCATTGGCGGCCATTTTGTGTGAACACCTTTAATTCTTTTTGTGTAAGAAAAAGTAATCGCATGGCTAAACTTTACGTTATATAAATGAATTATTACTGCACCATTTAGTTTAAATACATTGTCTTTCAATCGGAACCATTAATTTTCATTTTCCTGACATCACCTTATATTCCTCCTAAAATGTGCTAATCTCTTAGTTATTGGTCAGAACTCATTCAAATAATGCCCTTGACTTACTTTAAAAAGTAAATTACTTCACCGATTTAAAAAAAAAAATATATATATTTGACTAGACTTTCAAACAGGAAGTGTGACCTAGTGTTAAAAACCAGGTTCCTATTGATGACTGATTTACAAGGTCTTAAGATCTCCTTTCTATTTTTCTTTCAATTTATATATTTGTTTCTTGTTTAGAAAAGTGTTTGTCTACTTCTAGGAACAAGAAGAAGAAGATTCCTCTGATAACAGGGGAAGAAGTGGACATGGATCTCACTGCCATGGAGTAAGTCTTTCATATCATGTGAATTATGCTCTATTTTCGAAAAATCTATTGATATTAAAGATTTGAATTTGTTACTGGTTGTTATACCAGTAAGTGACAGTAATATGTTGTATTTCTACTTCAACCATTGTTAGTATCATATCCGGGCTTACAAATCCATAAATAGATTTGCGGTATAAGAATTCTAGATTTATTTTAATGGCAACCCGGTACTGTGGTTGAGAGTTGATGTAGACATGAACTGTCTGCGGTCTACTGCAAGTAGGTTCCTGAATTAGTCATCTCTGTACTAAGTCTATCTATATGCTGCTGATGGTCAAACACAGTATGTTTATCTCCTAATGTTCTATCCCAGTGCTGACTCCCCGGTGCTGTGGTTGAGAGTTGATGCAGACATGAACCTGCTGAGATTAGAGCGATACTAAGTCTATCTATATGCTGCTGATCGAGCATAGTATGTTTATCTCCTAATGTTCTACCCAAGTGCGGACTCCCCGGTGCTGTGGTTGAGAGTTGATGCAGACATGAACCTGCTGAGACAGGTGACCTGGGAACAACCTGACTACATGTGGCAGTATCAGCTCAAGTTTGAGAGAGATGTGTCCGCTCAAATACAGGTAGGTCTTTATTTAAGGACATGTAATTTCCCCCATATGTCATGTTTATGCCTCAAGATAGATCATTTTACTTTGTCCCAAATCTATACATAGGATAAGTTGAAATTATTACCAAAGGGGCATATTCAGGATATGAAAGGGGAACTTTTATCCTATCTGTTACTAACTTGTATTTCAATTGTTTTTGATTTATAATGTGCCTATAAAGAATCACATAATAGTAATATTGTTTATGGTATTACAATGTTCAATATTCACACACGTAAGATCAAATCCTTTGTTTGTTCATAAACTGTAACATTATGAAGTGAGTCACAGTAAAGAATTATGTAGTTAGCTAAGTAGTTCTTCAGTGTTTTCTTTTCTTCAAGAGGCTGTTCACAACAGGGATTCCTCAAGAAGATTCTAATTACATAAGAAAAAACTCTTGACATTAATGTTTTTTAATGAACTGATTATATTCAAGGCAATCTGGGCACTGGAGCAGTATCCAACTTCCCAGACCCGCATGGCGCTGACAGACACTATCGACAATGAACACTGCTTCTACAGAGTCAGAATGGACGCCTGTTTCTGTCTCGCTCGGGTGAGGTTTTCTTCTGAAAATCTGCAAGAGATTGAGAATGATATGTTCTAGAATCCAATCAGTTAGCTCCTGTTACCATTTGATAATTACTGTTATGATACCATTGGATGATGTAAATTTCATTGTCATATTTCTGTAGGAGACAACCTATATTGCTCCTGTATAAGAACATCTCATAACAATATAAAACACTAGATTAGCGTTTGCGGGACACCGCAAAAGCAGAGCAGCCCCGAAACTTGGGGTTTCGCCTTACCCTGTTCCGCCTTCTACAAGTCTCAGCATATTGGGCATTTTCTTGTGACCTTGACTTTTGACACTCAAGGTCACGCAATCAATGAATACATTTCATTGAATATAACATTAATTAATGAATTTAAGTGTTTAAAGTTATAATAATCCATTTTCTCAATATATGTTGACCTTGCTGTGACCTTGACCTTTGACCTTGAAAGTGACCATGTCATTGTAATTCCCCAGAAATGTAAACACTTATACATGTCCATAAGTTCTTAATTGGATTGAGTTATATCCAAATTAGTTGCACATTGCAATAACACAAATCTCATGACCTTGACCATTGACCTTCAAGGTTACAAAATCAATGAACACTTTTCATTGAGTATGACAATCATCTATTAATTAAAAGTGTTCATATTTAAAACCATGCTAAAGTATTGACCTTGCTGTGACCTTGACCTTGGACAGACTGTAGCAAAACTCTTTTCAAAAAATTTTACTCTTCCAAGGATGTTACATACCAAGTTAGAGCTTCATAGCACAAAAACTTTTCAATTTATCGCGTTTACAAGGAATTTGTTAGTGATTTTATAGCTCGTGACCTTGACCTTTGACTTTGAAAGTGAACATGGCATTGTAATTCCCCAGAAGTGTAGACACTTATACATGTTCATGAGTTCTGAAAAGCTTAATGGGAAAAGGTTATATCCAAATTAGTTGCACATTGCAATAACACAAATCTCATGACCTTGACCTTTGACCTTCAAGGTTACACAATCAATGAACACTTTTTATTGAGTATAACAATCATCTATTGATTTAAAGTGTTCATAGTTATAATAAAGCATTTTCGCAAAACCATGCTAGAGTAGTGACCTTGCTGTGACCTTGACATTGGACAGATTGTAGCGAAAACCTTTTCAAATTTTTTTACTCTTCCAAGGATGATACATATCAAGTTAGAGCTTCATAGCACCAAAACTTTTCAAGTTATCTCGTTTACAAGGAATTTTTTAGTGAGTTTATAGCTCGTGACCTTGACCTTTGACCTTGAAAGTGAACATGTCAAAATCGTTCCCCCGAGGTATAAGCAGAAATTTATGAATAAAAGTTCTGGAAAGCTTAGTAGAAAAAAGTTATAGCCATTGGTATGAGCGCGGCGGCGGCGGCGGCGGCAGAAACTTCACAAACACTGATAGCAGCCCCAGACGGGGCTGCTAATTAGGTCCAGTCTGCGATATAGGAAAATAATGATATATTTTTATGAATGCAAGATATTCCTGTCAGCTTTCATTTACATGAAATAAGTTACTCATTATGATTTAAGACATAACCAGTTGTGATTATCTTTATGTAGTTTTTCACGTTCATAGTTTTAATTTGTAAAATCTGTGATTTACTGTGATCTGTGAATTACTTGTAAGTGATATAGAGCTAATCATTGAACTCCCTGGGATCTTTATTCAGGTAGCTAACTCGATGGTAGCGGGTTGGACGGGCCCCCCTGCAATGATGGTCGCGTTTAGGAAGATGTTTGGTTCTCACTCGTGCCAAAGTATCATCAGACAGAACAACTTCAGCAACTTCCAGCACTACTTCCTACTTAAGGTACAATCTTCTTCTCCTGTGTTCAGACGGGTCATGCAGGGAGTATAAAGTAGGATTAAAGTGATTTCAGATTCTTCGGGTGAATGAATGGAAAAAGGATTTTCATTATGATTCACTCTTCAGTAAAAAACTAGATACAAGAAATGTGATCAAGAGACCATTTGATTGTTTTAGTGGGTTTTCTATATGATATGTGATATTGTAATTTAATCATCAAATTGATGACAGAAGATTTTGGTTGAGACAGGTTCAGCAAGAGCATTAGTGTTATCAGTCTTTAGGGACTGACAACTCTTGCATTTGGTAATACTTGGTGACTAATAGAAGGGTTTTCATCATTGAAGTTTCCCTTCACTGCACTGAAATTCAAATTATATGAAAAAGTTTTGTAAACTTGTTAAAATCTCTAAATTTAACCAATTTCATAAACATTAATTCCGCAAATTATCACATTTTCTGTGTAGACGATTCCCTTGGCAATGGCAAACCTACGTAACGTGCACTCCATCTGTCCACCTGAAGTGATGAGATTTCTCCTGGAACTCTTCAAGTATAATGACAACAGCAGGAACAAGGCAAGTCAATATGAAACACTTTAATCATTATCTCCAGATATGTTTATCACTTGGTCTTCAAAATTCATTTTGTTATCAGTCATTGACGCTACCATCATGATAACATCAATCAAATTTGAATTTAATAATATTATCAATTTCTTTGTATGTTCGAATTGGCCAAACCCTCACAAACTTAATTCACACCTTAAAAGCAACAAATTCTGAGGTTTAAAGAACCTCTCTCTTTTTATCAAATGCATATTTTCACATAAGTAACAATATATTATTATGCTGTTATAATATGTTACCCTTTATGTTATGCATACAAATCTTTATCTTAATTTTTCTATGTAAAATTGCTCATGTACCACTGTGGTTGGTTTTACAGAATAAAACGTCTTGAATCTTGTCAATATATAAACGCCACTGTGTATCACAGACTTTCCCCATCTCTACATCTATAGTTTCTGTATTTCAGTATTCAGACAACTACTACAGAGCTGCTCTCATAGACGCAATGGCAGCCACCATCACTCCTGCTGTCACTCCCATCATGATACAAGAGTAGGTTGTCTCCCTTTATCTAAACTGAAATCTTTATCTCAAGGTAAATTTCAAATAGGTCCAAAAAGTACGTCCCAATTATTCACTCAGCTACTGTTTGTTTCTGACTATTTTAAAGCAAGTGATCTTATACAACTTGAGGTGACATCTCTGTTACAGCTTCAAGATACCATTTTGTATCAGTATTGTAATTAGGTAAGTTGTTGATATCGCTGTTTGGGAGATATTTTAGTCATTTTGGTCATGCCATTGTAAATGAAGCAGAGACAGGTAGATACTTGTTATCACTACAAGCTGTTCTTGTGAGGCTCTTAAATATTACCTAATACTTACAGGAATCATTACAGACTCAAGAGATGGAGGATGGTATATGAACAAATTCTATGCTATCTTAGCAGATAATTGTTGAAACATTTCCCAAACGGAGGTTAACAACAACTCACTCACACTTTAAACTGATATGAATAATACGATAAAATAACTAAGTATTTTTTTCAACATTTTCCAAACAGTGGCAGCCTGTGTAAGAGCACAGACAACCTGAGCCCTGACACCAAGCAGATTCTGGAAGAGATCACTCGCTGTCTGAACCTGGAGAAACTCCTGCCTTGTTACAGGCACACCGTCACTGTCAGGTAGTGGAACTCAGAAGCCAGTTGTCCCTGTTTTACAAATCATTATACACCTTAAAAAATAGTTCTTTGTGGAGGGATATTTAATGAGAATAAGGACTGATGTTGAAAAGGTGTTAATAATCTGTGATGTCTTAAAAAAAAAAAAAAAAAAATGATAAAACGTAGATGAATTGTTTTTTATGCCCCCGAATCGGAGATTCCGTGGGTATATTGTTTTTCACCTGTCCGTCTGTCCGTCCGTCTGTCCGTTTGTCCACAAAAACTTTAACCTTGGTCATAACTTTTGATTGGTCAGAGCTAGGTCTTTGATACTTGACATATGGATCCCTTGTGATGAGACCTTTCAAATGACACCATGACATTTGACCTTGTGACCTTGACCTTGACACAGCGAGCAGGATGCATCCAGGGGCATTCGTGTTTCACAAACACATCTTGTTTAGATTTACGTTTTAAATGAAAGTGTGGCTTGTTCTTCGCCAATATTCAAGATTTGTAGTCAAAACAAACTGACAGTTGGAGGTTAATTATTTTTTAGTTTTTATATATCTGTGACCACCAAAAATGAGAATCTACAGTAACTTAATAATGTGTTTATCTACATTGTAAGTCCTTTTTGCTTCAGTTGTATACGTGCAATCCGAACACTCCAAAAGAACGGCCATCTACCGAATGATCCGGAACTCTTCAAGAGCTACGCTGCTTATGGAGTCTTCAGGGATATAAGACTGGCTGCCCTAAAGGCTCTCATTGACTACATTAAAGGTAAGCACATTCACTATTGTAATAATTGGGGAAAGGTATTCTGAGTAGTCAATAGTCATAAAACTTAAAAGCTGATTCTTGCTGGGCCGTCAGTCTCTGAGTCAGGTTGGTTTTGTCACATGAGGTTTTCTGTCATCATGATTTAAAGGGAGTCTGCAACCCGAAGTTTTAACTTCCAGAGTTTTGTTAGTAGGGCCCCGAAAGAGTCGTAAATGCTCGGTAGGGACGAAATCGTTTGGTTACGAACCGCTTACAGCTGACAACCAGTACCAAGTTTGTGTCAAGGATTTTGTCCCTACCGAGCATTTACGACTCTTTCGGGGCCCTGCTAATAAAACTCTGGAAGTTAAAAATTCGGGTTGCAGACCCCCTTTAACTGTTCATACTCTGTTAAAGAATTTAGAGAAGGTCATTACAGATGATGAGGCTATTGACAAATGAAGAATGTTCAGTATTGTTTTTAATGAATACTGGACACAAATTATTAGGGATAAATTAGATGTTTGAAATATTGAATAATGGATTATGCTTTCTATTACCACATGAAGAATTATTGATGATAGAAATTTCAATATGTCTAACTTATTTTGCACATTACATATTGTCTATTATTCATATTCTTATGCAGTTGACAAAAACAGTGAGTGTTTACATTGGGTCCTCAACATGATTGAAACAGATCCAGACATTCTAGTCAGGTGAGCAGAGGCTTCATGTTTCTTTAACTGTGTCAAAAATGTTGTTTAGATAATCAATGAAATTTTTGTTCTGCATACAAGTGATTGTATTTCTACTTGTAGTCAAACCAAACTTACTCTTTGTTTTGAAAAGGTTAACTGTTTTGGAGTTATTATATATAGACCTATGAATTGTAATAATATTTTTTTGATAAATTTCTTATCATCCTTTGTCTTTGTTGTGTATGGCTCATCATCACTTGATGAAATGTAGCTCATCTTCATTTGGTTATAAATGCAGTCCATTCAAACATTTCTAATCAGTGTATATCTCCAACCGTTTAGGTCAGATTCTTTTTTTTTCACTAATGAAATATGTCACCTTTGAATGATGTAGATAATTGTTTAGTAAATGTTTACTCATATTGACATGTCATATTTCTTGAAGACCTATTCAAAAATTCAAAAGCTTATGCCAATTAAATTCATGTATTTTGTAACTCCCTCTGTATCAGACATGCTTGCCTCCAGCTGCTCGTGGACAACCCTCCCTTTAAGAAGGCCGAGAGCAACTCGCTCAATACCGACAGTCTCGTGCAGAAACTCTGGAAAATGATGAAGTTAGTCTCTCTTAATTTCTATATTAGTTTCTGATTTGTTTTGATAAAAGGTCAAAAATGTAGTGTCATCAGTTAATCATCCTTTCAGAACTGTATTTGTTATTGAAATATGACTAAATCGGCAAAATACTGAGTTTTATGATTTATCAACTTTTTTGTTGTGGCTTATAGCAATATATTGATATAGATACTTATACATATTTCAAGTTTGTGGGGAAATTATAGGGTTAAATAAAGAAGTTGATCATGCCAAAAAAAATCCTGATAATTTGACTTTGAATTCCTCAAAAACATCTTATAAGGCTCTAAGAACTCTGTCCAGTTCATTGTAAACTGATTATGGTAATGCTTTAAAAGATATAAGCTTTCACATTGAAATACTAACTTCTGTGTATTCTGTTTCAAATAATATTACCATCTTTAATCAACTACCGGTAAATTGAAACAGAAGAGACTTCTTTACGATACTTTGATTCTTCCAGCTCGATCCTCTTCTACGACAGTAGACTGAGGTGTGGTATTGCAGACCTCTACTTTGTCCTGTATGGTCGAACACGGCCCACCTGTCTGGCCATTCCAGAGGTGAGACGTCTTTCTTGTTTAGACTAAAATTATTTAAATATATTTAGTAATTAATTACATATGATGTCATTGGGTTGTGAGATTTTTTTGTATTGTTCTTCTGTCATTGTATATAACTTATAATCAACGAAAAAATATGTAATGTTTACTAGGAGTTTGATTTGAATGACGAATAACCCTATATTTATTAAATTGACATTTCCTTAGATATGTTAATGAAGCATTTACAAAGTTGAAAAAAGCTGAGCTGATTTCCTTGTCACTGTTCAGCATTCACAAGTGACAAGCTCTACATCTGACAGCTTTTGATAATGATCTAATGAAATATCTTTGACACATTTATTTCTCACAAACTTTAGTTTTGACCAAATTATTACATGTTCTCATGGTTGTGTATTTTGCATTTTGAATATCTTACAAGTATATTTTGAAACAAGGTGTTTTGGTGCTGAATTTGAAGGAATATTCAGATTTTAATAATATTACATCATTATCTTTTAAACCAGAGTGTTTTAGTGCTGAATTTGAAGGAAAAGACAACAATGCTGAACCCAACAATAGTTCCAGAGAAATCTGAGGTAATCATTTTTCTTCATTCATTCTATTCTAATCACAAACAAGTTGTCATTTTGTCAATTATGAATACTATAACGAAAGGAATGAAAAAAAAAGATAATTTTGAATTGAAATATGAGTTCAATACAACCTATTTATCAAACTTGGTCCCAGGATGAACTTTTTAACGAGATGTCACAAGCGGAAGACACTACGCCAACCAAAGGTTCTCAATCGGAGGATATGATAGACATCGACATCACCCCTGAGAAGAAGCCATCATTGTCTAGATTGGAGTCACATGGTTCTCGAGAAGGCGGCGTCAAGAGGAAAGCAATATCGCCTCTGTCAGACCTTCGTACAAGTTTTGACTCAAGTCAGTCCGGAATCAAACCCGAGCCTGTAATTAGTGAAGAAATCGGAGGAGGGGTCAAACTCAAGATAAAGGTACGACGATTTGGTTTCATTTAGAGTGTAAGCCAGAATTAAGCCATATTTTTAGTTGTTGTTTTGCCAATTAAATCAAATTGAATAAATGATAAGCTAAAATATGATTGCCAAGAAAAAGACTTTCCAATGTATCTTTAGTTCTCGGTGTACTGTTACAAATGTTTGGTTTTTTTTGTGGTCTATTTATGATGGTTTTTCATTAAAAAAGGAAAAATTCATTCAAAGAATTGTTAGTTATATTGATGAATTTGTTTGTTTTGTAACTTTTTACTGACTGTCTATTTTAAGATGGGTTTTATTCAAATTCATTTAATGTTTTTTGTTTATACTTGATGATCCTTGAAATTATAACATACATTTGGAGAAAATCATTATTGGGATGTTTTATTTCATTTTTTAAAATGTTTTCCCTTTTTTATTATGTTTATTCATTTATGATTGTGGTTTTTTTTAACCTTAATTTAATAAAAAAAGAAACAAACTGATCAATGATTGTTATGACATGTTATTCATGATGAAATGTAAATGACATGCATGTTAGACATGGAGATAACGTGATGCTGCATGTTGAGATACTAATGAAGTAATATCACTGTGATGCATGATTCAGTGTGCATGAGACACAATTTATCAAAACATGTTCCGGATTTTTAAAGCTTTCATAGATAACTGAAAATATCTCTCATTGGCAATTGGCAGAGGTTCTTTAATTCAATTAGAAATCGCCAACTAAATTTGTGTTAAGTTAACTTGAGTCCCTTTAATTTGCGCTTCTTGAAGTTAGTTTTTTAAGAGATTTTATCATATCCATGGTTGACACGGGCCTGGAAAAGTACTTGATTTTGTTTTGATACTGGAAAAGTACTTGAATTTACAATGCTTACTAAAATGTCCTAAAAAAGTATTGAAATATCAAATTCATGTCCTTGAAATTTTCAAAACAGTACTGGATTTACTGAGACATCGATCACCATCTAAAACACGGGTCTATCATGTTTCTGCTACCTGCGCAAATTGATGAAACCAAACCAGTCTGCAAGTTTCCAATCATTTAAACAAAATCGGTAATTTCGGGTGCTCACAATCCATTGCATTCGGAAAATTTCAATGTCGCAATGCAGCACTTTGGAAAATAGAGGCATCAAACCGAAAGTTTTGTCACTTGACCTGCAAATATATGTACTTGAAAAATGGTAAAATATCCTTGAAAAGTACTGGAATTTTATTCTGTTTGGGCTTTATGAACCATGAATTATTATCAAAGTTATAGATTATCAAAAGTATTTAATGACACAGGCTTACAATAGTTTTAGTGTTCAGATAGCTGTAAATTCATTCATTGGCCCAGCTTGTAGACTGTTTACACAAAGAGCATTCTAAGTAAATCTAGCCTCAATAATACTCTCAAAATTCCAATATTGAGTCTAGCTAGATACAGTTACATGTCGCATCAGCACAAAGAGCACTCTAAGTTTGTCAGGGAGTTTTTTATTTCTCCATGATAGATATTTTTACAATTCATACTTTGAAGCTTACTTAGGTAACTCAGGTATGACTGAGCTGCCTATGTGGGGAGAGAATGTGAAAACTATAGTTATGAGAGCTTTAAGAATCTGGACATTGCTAGATGTTTTAACACTGACCACATTTTGCATTTACAAAACAAGTTATTGCTAAGTCACTGCATGTTTTGTGCATGGCAACTAAGTGTTTACAGATCTAATGTTTAGTCATCCAAGATTTCACTAACGCAACAAAACATATTTGGTGAAATTGGTAACACTGTCACATTCAATCAAGTTACAAAAATCATATATCTGCTTGAATGGTATTTTTAGTGGCTTAAAGAGATGGGGCTGAAATAGGTTATAAACATTAGAATTATCTGTAAAGTTATAATAAAATATATTGAGTGTTAGGTAATGGAAAACAGTTGTATTACATTCTGCTACATCAGTGAAAATGTTTCCGCATAGCTTCACCCATACCCTGATATATGAAAGAAGCTTTGAATTGTTTTATATAGCAAGTTACTGAAATGATTAGCATGGTGCAATGGCTGCACTATAGTTTCAGAGGTCACGTGACTGTCAGTTGTATTAATTAACAAACTAGCGCTTTCATTATTGAGTAACTCACAAGCATCTTTCTATACAATTCCTTGGCTTTTTCTTTAAAGTACAGGCTACAGATAGTGTTGAGTAGCAAGGATATGTTTGGAACTACACCGAAACTTAAATGCTGATGTAGCACGATGTCCAATTAATCGAAGTAGTACATTTATATATTTGCACATAACTAATCAAAACATATATTAGTATTAGCCTCAACATTGAACCTGCATGCTGAAATGTTTAATGTTCATTACAAAATGAAAGCTTTTATAAATATAAGGTAATCTAAGTTACGATAAGATGCAAGATAATCATTAAAGTTTTAGACAAACTAAAAATTAGGTGACTTGTAAATTGATATAGAACCAAGTTAATACAAACTTTTACAAAAATCAATTTGTGCGGCAAATTAACTTTCAATGAAGGTAAGCTGTTATGAGAATTAATATGTAAGTCAGTGACAAAATCCACCTGTAAATTATTCAAAAGTTAAAAAATTGCTAGAGAGTTATTCTTATATTCTACTTTCTCCATAATCCAAAAAGGTTTTTATAAACACTATCCGACACTCATACAATTATGTTTTCGAGTATGTCATTGAATACATAACAATTTATTTTTCAAATTGTTCCTTTCCTTAACTTAGCTACAATAATGCCTTATTAAAACTACCGTCAGGTATATGTAATTTCTATGAAAAGACATCAGTCAGTTAATTTGTATTTCAACAATCTTAAAAAGCAAGCCTTAGTTACAATAACCATATATACAAGAGATTAATATATAAGAATTTCAGTGTTTATTTGGGCTATCAAAAGGAAATAACATTTAAAGAAATTGAATGGAATTTGATATATCAAAATCAACTCTAAGAGATTAGTACACTTTTGATATTCATTACAAACAGTATCACTGAGAACCTTATCATATTTAACGAGTTATTATAAAGGACAATTATCAGAAAAATATCACTTCTGTTGTATGTTCAAAATAAAGACTTTCATATCAAAACATAGACTAATTGAAAAAACACTTCCATTATCAAAAAAATGAAAACTCATCAAGTGACAAGAAAGCACAGACAATCTGCTAGTTGTACAGTTTGGTGTTTTATTTTGTGTTCAGATTGGATTGAAGAGCACGGACACAGGGCCGACATATCACGCCACTACCCCCACAGCAATAATGTCCCCCCCTCCAGCCGTGCCCACCACCCCAGGGGGGTCGTTTGCTTCTGAGTTTATGAAGTTTGTCGGGGTACATGTTTGGCTTATTGCCCATAGCTAGCTGTTTGTACCTTTGCTTTGCTTTGATTGGCTATTTATGAATGTGTTTGGTTCTTGTGACCATTTGTATTTATTTGTAGCTTTGCTTTGCTTTGCTTTGATTGGTTTGAATCTCTGAACATGTGTTGGGTGGCTTTGACTATTAGCTTTGCTTTGCTTTGCATTGCTTTAACCTCTTGTTGAGGGGCTTTCATTATTGATAGAAGAGTGAGTATAATTAATAGGGAGCAGTACTGCAATTATCATCAGGAATTTTATGCTTAAATTACCAGGCCTTTTGTTGCCTTATAGATTCTGTTTTGTCAATTCAATCTGCCAACTTTTCTTACCAACATGTTTATTATTGTGTTTTAAGATATTGGCAATTCGAGCTTGTAACTCGCTTTTTACAGCATATCAAGTATCATGATTGCCTTTGAAGTTAAGATTTTATTTCATGAGCATGTTCTGAATAAAACATAAGACAAATAATTCCATCAACTTATGCAGAGACTTTTAATTGTTTGTGTGCTCTATTACATGCTTGAAGGGCACTTGATTTGAGCACAGATTATCCTGATGAAAAGTCCCTGGGTCAATGTAGTGTAGAGAAGAATTTTCAGAAATTGGTGAAAGAAAAGAAATGTATCAAATAATATTCCAAGGGAAAAATTGAGGATACTTATAAATCGCTGTCGGATAAAATACATGTATACATATGGTTTTGACATAAGTTGGTTTTATGTGCTCTTTTTGTTAATGATGAAAGCCTCTACAGATAATTTATTGACAACCGTGTCATAGTTAGTGTACCTTGTCACTCAATTTGTTCCTGTGCTGTTACTCAATCATAACATTTATAACCAATTCTTGCTTGATGCCAGTAATCCTCATATTTAAGCCCTTGGCTTAATTTCTGATTTCACCCATTTCATATCAGAAATATATTTTCTGAAGTTACCCCCTGGTCCTTAGAGAAGGGAGATAAACTGCAACATATATGGTCTTTTTACATTTAATATAATGTATCCCCGTATGGCAAATAAGATGTTTATTTGTTAATGATTCCACCTACAATGCTGCGACGAAAACAAATATGAGTCTCTATTTTCTTAAGCTTTTAACTTAAACTTGATTATAACCAACATCAATCTTTTTACTCTTATTACTTGCTGAATGAGATCGTCAGATGTATTTAGATTTTTATGTTTTGTATCTTAAATGACACTTGCATTTGGAGACCAATCCATTTTTTTTTTAAAACCCACTTATGCATTATCAAAGCTGAATACAGACTGAGTGATTCAATCGAAAACGCTTGTTTTGAGCATTTTGAAGGGAGAAATCTTATATCAGGGCCAAAATCAGATCTTGTTGCCCATGGGCTAAATAACAGGTAAATATGAGGATTCCTGGTACCTCTAGCTTACCCATGTAGGCTTTGACTAATCAATTACTTTTCAGAGTATTGAGTGTATGGAACAGTGTGAAGTAGTTAGATGTGTTTGATATGATTTTTTTTTTGCACTGAATCTGTATTTTGCACAATTTTTGTTTTTCAGGATTTTTTCACTTCTATCTAGTTTTCTTGATTTTTATCAGTTTTTACTGATATTGAAGGTTTATCAAGACAGACAGATGGTTGTTGTTCAATTTTAGGTACAATTGATAGACATGGGGTACACAAACACCTGTATTATATCTTGGATCTTTAGTTGAATATTGAAATTCATCAAAATTTTCTCACATAATGAAAGGGGAAGTACAAGCAAAATATATTTTTGTCAGAAACAGGAATGCAATAATTTTTAAAATATATTATTTTCACATTTATGTGAAATATCAAAATTCTTTTTTTTTATTCTCAATCCTTTTATTTTTATCAAGTTATATACTACTCTAAAAACGTTAAGGGTCTAACCTTTTTTCTGGCTTATGTATTTCTATGCAGAGGACAAGAGATATATATTCACATTTCAAATTTTGTTGAAATTGGTTCAGTGTATCCTGACAACAAATACTGTGGAATAGCATGTTATATTAAAAAACAATGAACATGGCAGTCTCCTGAAAATCACTAATTGATCCAAGGGTCAGTAAAACTGGTTGCATTGTTTGGTCGGACCTTTCAGATGCAGTTAGGTCTTTAAACGTGTCATGGTTTGACATAAACAAAACTCTATTGTCAGGGGAGAATTCATTGTGTGGCTACAGGGTGGTTCAACAGAGAAGATTTTCATTCTTTGGATGCAACCAAATCTCTGTGCAACATTGTTCTGTGTGCAACAAACCCACAACCACAATATAGG
Organism: Steromphala cineraria; assembly: GCA_916613615.1. Classification (NCBI taxonomy): domain Eukaryota; kingdom Metazoa; phylum Mollusca; class Gastropoda; order Trochida; family Trochidae; genus Steromphala; species Steromphala cineraria. The sequence continues at coordinate 64,913,264 of OU744722.1, read as the reverse complement.
TTTTACCCTTAACCTCTTTTGAGTAGTATATTTTAATGTGTTTTTTGTTTAAACTAGTCTGTTAATTAAAAAAAGATTCTAATTTTGCAACCAACTTTATGCAAAAAAAACAAATTTTCCTTTTGATATTTAACAAGGTTACAAAATAAGAAATACCTCTGTGAAATAAGTAAATAAGAAGTATCTTGAACTTGTTCAGTATAGCACGGATATAGTGAACTCAGTTATAGTGAACAATCGGATATAGTGAACAATTTTTAAAGTCCTGTAAAAACCCTTTGCTTGCGGCCGAACGCGAGTAGCGAACACCGGATATAGCAAACTAAATTCTTTGGTCCCTTGGAGATCGTTTTATCCATGTTCTATCGACATGAATACAGTTATAATAGTTCCTCTCAGTTCAAACTTCAAACCTGCTTTAGAGGGAATCTCCTGCAGCAATAAAGGCATAAGCAAATAATGTGCCCTGTCTATGGTTTGGAGCCAACATGTTATTAGACTAACCCGCCACGTATATATGCACCCTACCCTGCATTTCATGTGTCATCATATTCATCTGTAGATGTGGTGTATCCTTGTAGTGTTCAAGTCTTGCTTATATTGTGTAACAGGTATAAGGTGGTTGTTTATATACCAGTATGTAGATAGACAGATAATCATTATAGTTATAGGCTTTCATGGTATATTTATTTGTTGTGTTTTAGATGCGGATGATGTCACTTTTTCAATTATCTGTAATTTCAGATATTTTTTTTTAATGGAAATACTGACCTAAATAAAATTTGCATGTAAATAATTTTTTAAAAACTTGAGAATATCTTACAAAATTATTGATTAGAAACTCCTTTAGAGTCAACAAATCGCAGCAATAAAATGTAAAAAGGTTTCTTTAGAAATTCTTCTTTAACCGTATTTGTACAAAAACATTTATTATTGTGTCCTGAAAGGCAATTTCTTCTAACTGTAGTAAAATATTTTATAAATGTTTAAAAAGATTTTTAGAATCATAAAGTTTTCACATATTTCTTAATCTTATTCCAGCAAATAAAGACGGAGAGTGACATCCCCGGAACCCCAGGACCGCCCACCCCCCTCCTTCCTCCCCACCCCCCGGAGCGGCGACGAGAGAACAGTGTCAGTCGACTGAGTGAAGACTCCAGCTCACCCTCCCATGTCCCTCAGTCTCTCTCAGGTCAGGCTACACCTACCATCTTCCATTGTGCTAGCCAGTTTTAGCTTTCTACCTCCGTACCCTTTCTCTCCGCACAGAGGTAGCTCATAAAGTCATCATCCGTCATTTGCATTTTTTGGCTTTTTGTAGATTCCCTTAGGGAACAAAATTGCCTCACCAGTTTATACAGTAAACTTTTTATTAGTTGAAAACAGCTTTAATGGAATTTTGCCTGATGTTACAAAAGTCAATGTCATGACTCAGTGATTTTTGTAGATTCCCTTAGAGAACAAAATTGCCTCACCAATTTATACAGTAATATTTTTATTAGTTGAAAACAGTTTTTAATGGAATTTTGCCTGATATTACAAAAGTCAATGTCATGACTCAGTGACAAAGTCAATTGAAGTTTTTGGGAGACAATCCTTGGTGCCATTACACTATGTTCTCGAATGTCAGAATTAAACCAGTATTAGACATACTTGAAGTCTTTTCGCAGAAGCAACCAGCTGGGTTTTTTTAATTTACGCCTTGTATATCAATAATCACACAAACCAAGTGCAGTGCCTTCTTTATTATGCCCTACAACAACAAAGTTGCGAGGGTTTTAAAACGGGCTCTATCCGTCCGTCTGTTACACTTTGTGACCGGCTAATAACTTTGTAACTAATCAACTGTTTCAATTCAAATTGTAGTGGAAATGAAGAAACATGTAATTATGTGTCATGAGTAACAATTTTTAAGAATATCTACATAAAATATAAGGATTTTGGAGAAAAAGTAGTAAATTTGTATGAAACTGCTACAAGTCTTGTTGGGCTCACAACTTTTAAACTAATCATCACATCAATTTGATATGGAGAAACATTATCATATGAAGGTGTGTCATGATTAACAATTTGGAAAGTATCTTTTTTTAAATTGTACGTTTTTTGGCTAAAAATGAGGACTCTGTTAGAAAACTGTTACCAGTCCTGTCCGGCTCAAAACTTCTTATCTTAACTTATCACATTTGAATCAAATTTGACATTTAAATACATAATCATATGAAGGTGTGTCATAATTAACAATTTGTTTAATATTTGTGTGAAATTGGCTGTTTTTTGGCTAAAAATGAGGACTCTGTTAGAAAACTGTTACCAGTCCTGTCCGGCTCACAACTTCTTAATTAATCATCACATTGTAGTCAAATTTGACATACATAATCATATGAAGAATCAAATTTATCATCAAGATCCTTTATACATAAAAAGTAATTTTTGTGTCGGTATTTTTACAACATTTATTATTGGACCCAAAAAATTTTTTGGGGACTTATGAATCTGCAATATGATAAAATGGAATGTACATCAAAACAGTGATAAAAAAAGCTTAAATTAAGTTAAGATAAGTAAAATCTACACTTATTGTGTCATTTGCGGGGGATATAGCGCAACAATGTCAGCCGCTTGTTCAGGACAGTTTGAACAGGGTTGTGGCAACTAATACTGTATTGATTTTTATTGACTTTGGATTGATGTGTTATCAAATACAATATCCATATATATTCAAGTTGCGTCAATAATATCCTTAAAAAATTAATCCTTGAAAATGTATTCTCTGGGTTCAGAAGGTGAAACTGACAAAACTTCTTGAATAATCCTAATTTAGATTCATTGGTTAGCTGTATTTTTTCATTTGACATTACTGACATAATTCTAATCTAGGATCAGACATTTCATAACTCTCTTTTGATTATAACAGATGTACCAAGCACTCCATCAGGCATATGCATCCCAGCTTCAAGCACTTCAACTCCGATCAACCCCAATGTGCTTGACCTCTCCATCAAAACCCCAGCAGAGGTCGAGGGCTCAAGCAGCAAACACCACAAGTCGAAGAAGAAGAAGGATAAGCACAAGCATAAGCACAAACATAAGCACAAGCACAAGCATAAGCATGATAAATCGGACAGGAAGGAAAGCAAACCCAAGGAGAGGGAGAGAGAGAGGGGCGAGAGGCGCGAGAAGGAACGACATGGTGATTTGTACAGTTCCGGAACTAGCAACTTTAACTCTCCAGCCATTCAAGCTGAGCCACCAAGTTCTCCTGAGTTCGAGATCATGTAGCTTCTCAGTACTGAATTTCACTTGATTACCGTATTTCCTCGAATAGACGCCGGGCCTCGATTAAACGCCAGGTCTCGAATAGACGCCGGGGTTATGGCTGTTTGAAGTAAATACACGCCAGGGCCTTGATTTTCGAAGCTCTCTTAGTGCTAAGATAGTCGTAGGCCAGTGTTAATGTATGGTACTTACGACTATCTTAGCACTAAGAGAGCTTCGAAATTCTAGGCCCAGGTCATGAATAGACGCCGGGTGGTTAGTTAATTAATCAATGCTCCCGTAGATGAATGCAAATAATGAAATCTCCCTTTTCACCATCTATATACATCTATTTCCTACTAAAAAATAAATAGACGCTGGGTCTCAAATACACTGGGTCTCAAATACACTGGGTCTCAAATACACTGGGTCTCAAATACACTGGGTCTCAAATACACTGGGTCTCAAATACACTGGGTCTCAAATACACGCCAGGGTAAGGGGGTCTGAAAAAATAGACGCTAGGGGCGTCTAAATCGAGGAAATATGGTATTTGACTCCACAGAGTTCTCAGCATTGTGAGATCCTTTGACTCCCAAGTTCCTGAGTTTGAGATTTTGCAGCTCCTCAGTTGACTGAATTTCACTGAAAAAATTTACTCTTGAATCCTCCTAGAGTTTGTATGTTTTCTACATATATTTGTCAACATCTGAGCCTTTCCACTCAGTGCTTTTTTTGCAGGGAATCAAGCTTTTTTTGTTCTAATTAGTAAAAGGCTTACAGTTTATGTTTGCAAATTCTTCAGGGCGAGATTATTCTCCCACCATATGTCTGTGCGTCCAACATTTTTTCTGGAGAACTTGAGAACCATTTGACCTAGAAACTTCAAATTTTATATTGATATTATCTATGTGGTACAGATGGGTTTCAAGTTCAACAAAATTTATGATTTTGTTTCCTGGAGCATAATTTGAAAACTCTTTGAACTCTTTAGGTTAGAAACTTCATATGTCAATTCTGAGATTCCCATTTCCAACTGATTTGCCTTTAAGGGTTAAACAACATTTTCAAAGGTTTACCCAAAATATTCAAATGTCCTGACTTTTTAGCTCATCAGGCCTGAAAGGCGTGGTGAACAACGTCCGTCTGTAAATTTTATACATTTTCGATTTCTTCTCCAGAAGAAAAAGGCCCAGAAAGCTGAAACCTTGTGTACAGACTCCTTGACTAGTGAGCATTATAAATTGTAGCTTTTATGGACCTATGGCCCCTAATAAGAGCAACAGGGCCAACACCCTTAAAACCTTTCTTCATCTTCTTATCCAGAAGCAAATGGCCTAGAAAGCTGAAACCTTGTGAACATACTCTTTGACTAGTGATTATAATTTATAGCTTTGGTGGCCCTGTGGCCCCTTATAAGGACCTCAGGGTCCACACGCTTATAACCCATATCATTTTTCTCCAGAAGCATAAGGCCAAGAAAGCTGAAACCTTGTGTGCAGACTCTTTGACTTATAAGGGTTATGATTTATAGCTCTGGTGGCCCTGTGGCCACTAATAAGGGCCACACCCTTATAACTTAATTTCATCTTTTTCTCAAGAGACATCAGGCCTAGAAGTTGAAACTTTGTGTGCAGACTCCTAAGTTAGATAAGGAAGATTCAAAATTGTACATTTGGCCCCAAGTAAGGGGAAAACCATATTTGTCACACCATAAAGCAAAATTGAAAGAAGCCTGATCAGCTACAGTCACCACTGGCTCTATTTTTATCATTGAAATGAAGGTATATATATCTGACATTTTGTGTGATAAGAATATACAAGGCTATGTTTTATTGTTTCTTTGCTTATAAGTGAAGCCCAAAGATTTGTCAATTCAAAATTATTTTTTACAATGACTGGAAATTTTTGTTTATCCCAATGTGTTTGAAAGAACTAATTCCCTTTCTGGTCTTATGATATTATCTAAATTCTTGATAGATAATTATATTTCTTTTATGCAGCAGAAATTGCATTGAACATACAACTTCATGCAAAAAATAACCAGAACAATATTGACTGCAGAGACAGAGGCAGGTTATCAACTCGTCAGGCCTGAAAGACAAAACAACGTGACCTCTGAGCCTTCTTATCATTGTTGATATCATACAGTTTTCTCAAATTCTCTCAGATATTCCAAGTATGCATTCACTGATTGACTTGCAGTCTCCAGTCATTTGCATGTGTCCCCAGTTGCTACTTTGGATCACATTGGATGCAATTTCAAGTAACTCAAGTTGAAGAATAATCTGAAATATTTTATACAAATGTCAAGGTAAGATTGATGTAAGTGATAAACTATAAGTCTAGAAAGCACTAATATTTGCCATACAAAACTAAGACTGGCTGAAGCGCAACCTGTAATTTTTATGAGTGTATTTCATTCAATTTATCTACATAGTATTTATCAAAACAATATGTTAAAACTATTCAAAAGAAATAAAAGAATAAGGAAATCTTGTTAAAATGGTTTGTTTTGTCGATAAGAGCATATCCCTATTCAAAGGCAATTAGAAAGACAAAATCCTGACGAATCACCAATTCAACCTAAAAACAAGGTCAAGGAAACGGTTTGAAATTCAGAAAGACTAAGTGGTGAGACCCTTATGAGTTGTTAATTGTCTTGCACATGTAAAATGTGTGCTCATTAAACAATTTGAGCTCAACTTTGTTTCACTCCTTTTTTGTAGTATAGATATGAACGAGAAGTTCAGTTCATTTGTGTATTGATAACAGAATGAATTATATCTGCATGATGTTTTATTTACAGCAAATAAACATATTTCATTCCATACAGCTTTCTAGCAAATGTAGTAATGACAAAACAATGACAATCACAAAATATTTGTTGCAAGTTTATTTGTTTGCATACAGTAGAACTCGGATATAACGAACTCCAAGGGACCAAAGAAGTTAGTTCGCTATATCTGGTGTTCGCTATACGCATATAATTTTAATGATATTATATAGGGACAGGACTTGAATTTGTTTTCGCTTTATCCGAGTGTTCGCTATATCCGTGTTCTACTGTATTAAAATGGGCCCGTCCGTCCGTTCGTCCGTCCCGATATCCTTTCCGGAGCAAACTCAAAAACTGTAAGACCTAGGTCAATGAAACTTGGTGTATGAATCAATCACTATGTGTAGAAGTGCCATTTTGGGGTTTCAACTTTTTGGGATTATAATTTTTGGCGGTTTTCATGGAAACGTATCTTAGAATTTTCTTTCCGGAGCAAATCTCAAAAACTGTAAGACTTAGCTCAAGGAAACTTGGTATACGAATCAATCATTATGTGGGGGTTTCAACTTCTTGTGATTATATTTTTAGATGTTTCTATGAAATTGTAAGTTGTGACAATTTACGACCCCAGAAATAAGAGATACCTAAAGTGCACAGTCATTGTTTATTTTATATATAATATGTATTCCAAATGGAACTTTCTGTCTGTTTGTTATTTTCCTCTAAACATTACATTTATTAAAAACAGCATACTTTCTAAAAACTATAACACCCATCATATAGCAATAACTCCACAGTTCGGAGAACATAATTGGAGATTTATATACTCTTGAGTTAGAAGTTACCATTTTTCTTTTGACCTTATTTCTTTTATGTAGCTAAGTAATAAATTAGCTTTAACAATGTTCATACCCATCCCATAATGCTCTCCATCAAAACTCATCATTCCATCGGTAATGTTATATGTATCAAAAACAGGAATATTCAAAGGGTCAAAGAATTTCTTCATTTCTTTGTTGAAGTTTATAACTTTATAGGATGTTTGAGATGTGTATATAGGTGATTTAAGAATGCCAGGCGCATGATTTGCAGCCCATAGTAGTCTTGGCCAAATTTTACTGGTATTTTTCATCATTTGAAAGGTTGGATTAAAAAACGATGTCTGAACTTTAATTTGATTGAACTGATCATGAACGCCCATACCCATGTACAAAAGAGATTTTTCTTTCATCGCAGAGGCAGTATCGTTCATGCTTTTTCCAGACGCAGACTTGTAGTAGCAAAAATCACGAAGTTTGACTTTCCCACCACATGCATTGAGAGGACTTGCAAGAAACAGTCGGCACACTTTTTCTGTAAACATGTACATTCCTTGACAATTCTCTTTTTTCTTATCTGAAAAAAAATACAGTTTTGATAATGTTTGCAATAATCAATGTCAATACTTTCTTATATCATTTAAACAAGAAAGGCATGAAAGGGATTGGAGTCATTGTCGTAACTCTACAGTATGGTGGGGCTTTGAAAACAATTGTTTGAATCACAGACTCTAAATATACATTAAAGTATACATGCACATATCTATATAACATATTTAATCAAGGTACGTGTCAGCTCTGCTAATGGAAACGTTTTGCTGACTCCTTTATGTTTTATGAACTTCGTTATCGGGAAGGATTCCAATTTCAGGCTATTCCACGGATTATTGAAAATTATATTAAGGAAGGCATTTTTTAACTAAATTATTGACATTCGATGTTCGAGAGCCTTGAAAGGAATCAAGTTATTGTGAACAAAATTTTTTTTATTAAAGCGTTTTTTTTTGAAAATGTTATATTTTAAATTTTTCACTTTAATTGAACATTAATGCTAAATGTATTATTTTGATAGTGTAAAAAATATCATTACATAATCCAATCATTCATAGTCCAAGAACAAAATTAATTATAGAGATTCACATAAAGTTTATTGGCGGACATTTTTGTGTGAACACCATTAATTCATTTTGTATAAGAAAAAAGAATCGCATGGCTGAACTTTACATTATATATTTGATTTATCACTGCTTCATTTAATGTAATACATTGTCTTTCAATCAGAACCATTTTTTTTCATAAAAGACAAGTGTATATGTTTGGAAAGAATATAAAACGTGATTATTGTGAGCTCTTAAAGTACCTTTAGGTGTACCAGGCTTCATAGCTCCATCCTTCGTATTCCCAGTCACCACCAGCAGCATAGCAGTATAGACATGCCGGACAAGAGAATCTCCAACAAAAGCAATATCCATTCCATCCAGAATATCACAGGCTTCTTGTGCAGTGTGTTCATGGTATGTACAGCCCGGATGAGAGGGAATCCATGTTGAATATTCTGCATGTTTCATATTCCTCATGTCGTAACAATCTTCACACTCACATTCAACTGCTGTCTTTGAAGCACATTTGTTGTGGTAGCAACAAGGAGTTTTACCTTTAGGGTCACAGAGAGCTCGATAGTTCTTGACATCAAGATAAGTAACATTACCACATAGACTGTCTGATCTCTGGTAGGTCGATGGCAGTTGATACCGTGAGTGTGCATTGAAAAGAAAAGCAAATATTTCATCATGTTCCTTCTTGGTAAGAGATCTTGTCTTCCATTTACCGGTCATCATTCCAGACAGCACACCAGGGCATGATCCCTCAGCGTTTTGATGTGCCAATGTCTTGTTCAGAATATTAACTTCATATTTCGGAACTCGATGAGAATGATTTAGGTTCATCCATTTTAACCAGCTTATCGTGACAGATTTGTTGGTGGTAAAAATAAAGAGACACAAAATAAGGAATTGGATAGTTGAGATAGTCCATAATATTCTATGCTTCCGCAACATTGCCATTCCTGGAATGTTCGTCGATTTATTCTTCCTGCAAAAATAGATTCATTGACATTATTTAGTTCAGACTATGTCTCCCCTCAGGGGAAATTATTTTAAAAAAAACCATTTCAAGATTACTATTTTTTTACATTTAACGATGTACGAGCCATATAGAGTTTAATATGCAAACCAGGTCTGTTAAATGAATGTTTTTGGTCAATCCGTGATGAGATGCCAACAACTAAATAGCGCTAATTGGATCTGGCAAGGACATTTAACTTTGAGGCTTGGGCAACCTTTCGAAAGGCATCATTAAGTTGCTAAGAATGAAAGTTTGTTTAACATGTTAATGAAAATTAATGTTTTTAAAATAAAGCAACAGATATGTCATGGTGGCTACGCTCCTTACTGATCAACAGCAATATATTGAAAATGTTGAAGAAAATGTATGTATAAGCTTTTTATGTAATATAGGTTTGAAGTTTTTATAACTTCTAAATTATGTTCATATCATATGAAACTTAATTGGATATTTTTGGAGGCTAACATTTACACTTATGAAGTTGTACTTATGCTGGAGGTGACATAAATGTATACATATTACAGTTGCTTATTTAGTTCAGGAGTTATGAAAGAACAGAGCCATTTGTCCTGTAGCATAGTTCATGAAATCAATTTGATAGACATTACCTATGCAATCTCTTGTGGTGTGAACAGTTAACAAGTATACAACTATTTAATGTTTATAGTGGAATAATTTTCAGAATGTTAGAGCTTTTTATTCTTGAGAAATAATAGTGACGAAAAAATAATTTTTACTTCTAGCCTTCATGTGCCTTATAAGGGGACCCAAAGTAACCAAATCTACACTCATAATCTGCCTTAGCTAAGCAATCTTTAAGCAAGCCTTCCATGGTAGTTGTACTTTGGTACGTTGAGAGAAAAATGGTCAAATAAGCAACTTATCACCCGTTATTTAAGAAATAATATTTATGAAAGATGACAGATTTCTTATACTTTTAAAATTTGGAGGTATTCTTGGGCATAAGTTTCTGGATGTTTTTATTTTTTTTATTACAAAGTTTTTTAGGGCATGGTCTCTGTGTTCCTTATCAGGAGTCATGCCATGATAATTGCCAAAATTTATTGTTCTTGAAAAGGTAATTTTCAATGCCTTTTATATTCATAAAGTGCTAGACCGTTTGGTACCTTTAAATTATCTTCTCTTATCTGCTCGTAAATGTTCAATTATATCATATTTTAGCGTATTGAAAGGCATTGTCTGTCGGGCACTAGCAAACTCAATTCTCAGATATTTTTTATCATAGGCTAGGATTTGAATTCTTATCATCTTACTCCTACACCCGAGTGTACAATTGAAACGGGTAATCCATCTAAACACTACGATAGAATATTTGAGGTTGTTGATAATATCTGTCTGGTTTGTCTGCATTCAAATTTCGTGTCTGTGGCACCAACTAGGCCTTCAATCAGCTTATTTAATATCTGTCTTAACTAAGTACACCTGCCAGAGATCATTGACAAACAGAGGGTAAAGTAAATAAAGGGTTCAACTCATGAAGATTTAGATAGACATGCAGATGACGTGAGTATCACTTCAACATCACAATTACATGTACAATATACATGATCAAATAAAATCATTATCGGCCAATATGAACAGATATTTGAAAGCAGATATTAATGTATAAGTAAAATTGAATCACAAAATTCAACTCATGGCAATAACTTCCTAAAAACTTGTTCTCCTTCTTCTAATTGAAATCTTGTGCAGCAGAAAAGTGAAAATTCATTAATTTTTCGCGTCCAGCACTATTCAAACTAGACCTCCTTGGACTTGTGAAAAGAAGCATGTAGAAATGCTTTTGATCTCACCAGCAGAATATTGATGCTTGATTGATAGTGATCCTTTATATTTAAATAAATAGTTTATTTGTAAGTCTTTATCTTCTGATGACAAATCATAGAAAGATGATCACCTACAGAGTTGATGTCTGGTTTGTTTTCAAAATAACAGACTAATCTATTTTCATGGCTTAAATTCCCTATGGTTTAAATCAAAGAATACAACTATTTCTGACATGCATAAATGTTTATGTTACAGTTTGTTTACGTGCAATCTTCAAGGAGATCATACATTGAACTATTGTCCTTTTATTTAAGTAGCCTGTTCAGATGTTGAATCTAAAAGTGTTAAAAAGGGCAACGTTACTTAAATTAGAAAGCAAAAATATTTTCGAAATGGTCGTCAGACTAATAAAAGTAATACCCGATCATCTTACACACACCATTATTTCATTGAAAGTTGATTTTAGCAATGTATCATCACATGTACTTGCATGTGGAAGTATCTTCAACATTTGCAAAGACTTCAAAGACTTACTTTGACATACTTGTTACATCATCTTAAAGCTGCCAACTCTTGTTCAAGATCTCCAGCAGAGTCACCGTAAACCCTATTTGGAAGGTTGGTAGTTCACCACATCATATTGAGTATTCTTCTCAAAAATGAATTCAACTGCCCTGGTTTGCTTTTTCAAACTTAAAAAATAATGATATGCTTGTTTTAAATAGATGCCTCTCGGAGAGTTGCCCAAACCTCAAAGTTAAACGTCCATGCCAGACCCAATTAGCGCTATTTAGTTGTTGGCATCTAACCAGGGATTGACCCAAAACATAAATTTAACAAGACTGGATGGAAATTGATGACAAACCCTTGGTGTGTAGTTCAAGCAGAGTCTTGAAGACCTAAATACTGTTGCGGCAGTCCTAGTTTTAATGTTACGACTTCTGTAGACCTAACCGTTAAAGGGGCAGTAGCACGTTTTTTGACAATTTTATATTTTCATTTTTTCACTGATAATTGGACCTTAATGCTAAATGTATTACTTTGATAGTGTCGAAAATCTCATTACACAAGCCAATCATCCATAGTGAGAGGACAAAGTATGAAGATTCACATAAAATGCATTGGCAGCCATTTTTGTGTGAACACCTTTAATTCATTTTGGGTAATAAAAGGAATCGCATGACTTAACTTTTCATAATAATTTTGATTTATTACTGCTCTATTGAGTTTAGATACATTGTCTTAAGATTGGAACCATTTATTTTCATTTTCCTGACATCACCTTATATTACCCCTAAAAACGTGCTACTGCCCCTTTAAAGATAGAAATACATGCACATAATGAAAAATGATCAGCTTTGAATTTCCAACAATGTAATTTATGATAAGAAAGTATTTAAGGGTTCAGAAATTTTTAAAAAGGAAAATAAGTGAAAAAATCACTTTTTTTCACTTTTTCACATAAAAAATGAGTAGTATACCGGTTTACATAGCTCTTTTTTGACAGGTTAATTACCCCTGTGATTGATGGATGATTGATGAGTTTTTTAATGAGAGGGTATAGTTCTTTTTTGACGGGGGATTGAAGGAGTGATTGATGGATAGTTCAGACTATGTCTCTCCTCATGGGAAATTATAAAAAAACATTTCAAGCTAACTACTTTTTTTACATTTAACGATGTACGAGCCATTATCATGCATTTAAGATTACACTTGTTCATTATTTCAAATTTCAATTGTTAATCGAAAATTGGTCTTATTGCCGTATGATCGTACATGAGTTGAAATAGTTCAACCCTTAACTTGCTCTGATTGTTCATTCATCAATGATCTGCCCTAGTAGAATTAACACTTTCTTCTTCCACTCTATGTAGAGGAACGGGCTTTTGGAAATTTAACAATTCCCTTTTGGAAGACAAAAAATATGTAGACCTTGTTAAGGAAACCATTAAAAAAACTTTGAATGAATACAAAGTCACAGAGGAAAACTGTTTAGATAAATATTTAATTAATGATCAATTATTATGGGAGACCCTACTTTTTATGATACGGGGGAAAACTATATATTATTCTTCTACGAAAAAGAAAATAAGAGTAGAAAAAGAAAAATCCTTAGACTTAGAGCTAGAAAAACTAGAGGAAAGTTTAGATCAATCAAGTGCTCATGATGAAAAACTAGCCCTGTTAAAGGAAATTGATGTTATTAAAAATGAATTGGACGATATCAATAATTTAAAGATTAAAGGAATGATGGTAAGGTCAAAAGCTAATTGGATTGAACACGGTGAAAAACCAAGTAAATATTTTCTTAAACTCGAATCGAGACATTTTTTAGATAAAGCTATTATTGAAATAGAGAAATCCGATGGAACTATTATATCCGATTCTGAAAAAATGCAGCAAGAAACTAAAACCTTCTATGAAAAACTTTACAGAGCCACTAGCGTCAGTCAGATAGACCTGTCCGACTATTTCAAAGATGTTGATGTACCAAGACTAACTACTACAGTATCTGATAGTCTAGAAGGAGAACTAACACTGGTTGAGTTGTCGATAGCATTAAAGGCAATGAAAAGTGACAAAAGTCCCGGACCTGATGGATTAACAGCAGAGTTTCTTAAATTCTTTTGGAAAGATCTTGGACCATTTTTGCTAAATTCGTTGAACTACGGGTATGAAAAGGGTAGCTTGTCAATCACCCAAAAGCAAGGTCTTATAACATGCATCCCAAAGGGAAATAAACCAAAGCAATTCCTAAAAAATTGGCGGCCAATATCACTTTTGAATACCTCTTATGAAATTGGAATAGAATAGAATTAAAAACGTGTTACCATCTATTATAAACGAGGACCGGAAAGGCTTTATCAAAGGAAGATTCATTGGTGAAGTTACCAGATTAATCTACGATTTGATGGAACATACTGAATCCTATCAGATACCAGGGCTTCTCTTATCAATAGACTTTGAAAAAGCATTTGACTCAGTTGATAGAAATTATTTGTCAAATGTTTTATCTTTCTTCAATTTTGGTTTGAGCATTCTCAAATGGGTAAATACTTTTTATAATGGGATAGAATCAAGGATTATGGTAAATGGATTTGCCACGGATCCCTTTAGAATTGAACGTGGATGTCGACAAGGAGACCCCATTGCCCCATACTTATTCATTCTTTGTGTATAAATATTAGGAATAATGATACGTAATGATAGTAAAATCAAGGGAATTACTATTGGTGACATACAATATATTCTTGCTCAATTTGCTGATGACACAACCCTAGCATTAGATGGATCAGAAAAAAGCCTCTATGCAGTTTTAAACGTTTTACAACTATTTGCACGCTTTTCTGGATTGAAAGTAAACGTTGACAAAACAAAACTCATTTGGATTGGTTCAAAAAAGAGGTCACGTTACAAACTATGCAAAGACTATAACTTCGACTGGTCAAAAACAGACTTTAACTCATTAGGAATTAATTTTGATATTGATCTCGATAGCATGATTGAAAATAACTATAAAGATAAAATTGAAAAAATTGAGAAACAAATGAATATTTGGTCAACTCGTTCTTTAACCCCCTTAGGAAGAAATACTATTTTGAAATCCCTTTTGCTTTCACAGTTAAATCATATATTTTCATCCCTACCTAATCCACCAAAGCAACTACTTGAAAGGTTACAAAAATCATGCTTTCGGTTTATTTGGAATGGTAAACCGGATAAAATAAAAAGAAGTATAATTACGTTAAATCAAAAACACGGTGGGATTAGAGTTCCAGATGTGAGAAATGTTATCTATGCACAAAAATTGAAATGGATAAGTAGACTTATTACTGACAACAATATATGGAGTCATATCATCAAGAAAAAATTACCTTATTCATACCACATTTGGTCTGGCAGTTCAAAATACATTAAAGAATTTTGTATTCCAAAATTATCCAATAGGTTTTGGAAAGATGTTTTTTCAGTATTTGCGATATTTCTCACAAAACATGAATCCAATACCTTATCAGAAGACCAAATCAAAAGTCAAACAATCTGGAATAACCATGACATTACTATTGATAACAAACCGATATTTTACGAAAATTGGAAAAATAAAGGCGGTGTTTTCGTTAACGATATTATTCATGAAGAAGGCAGATTGTTGACATTCGAAGAATTTTGGGAAAGATATAGAATAAAAACAAATTTTCTAACTTTTGAAGGACTAAAGGCAGCAATAAAATCACACGCACGTAAATCTAATATTCATAATTTTGGAGAACGATTGCACAATCCTATCTTTCCATTTAATTATCGAGCGATGAACACGCCTGCTGGAAATAAGCACCTTTATAATACCCTATTGAATTCATCATTTTTTATGCTACCATGCTATTCCAAATGGGAACGTGTTTTAGATACAAAAGAATGGATGATTTTTAATATTATTCCAATAACATGTACCAAAAGCACTGAGTTAAGATGGTTGCAATACAGGATTATTCACAATATTCTGCCAACAAAATGCTTACTTTACAGAATAAAATACACAGATTCACCTCTTTGTTCTTTCTGTAAACAAGATCTAGAAACAGTGGAACACCTTTTTGGCAATGTGAAATTGTAAAAGCAATATGGTCTGAAGTAGAACAATGGCTTCAATCGGTTCAAATAACAATTAAGTTTTCCTGTGAAAATGTTTTGTTTGGTTTTAAAGGTGTTAATAATAATCCTGTTAATGCAATCACCCTCGTTATAAAACAATATATTTTTAGATGTGCTTTGGGGAGTTATATGCCTAATATCTGTTTCACTAAAAGAGAAATTATTAAATACTATGAAATCACAAAATATATCAATTAATCAAATGGTACTGAACAAAAATTTGTTAAATTCTGGTCAACGTTGCATTTGTTATTGAGTTAATTTTATACAATGTATTACTTACACTTTGAGCTTCTTATGTTGTATACAATTAAATTCATTATATATATGTAATGCACTGTTTGTTAAGGACTGTATGCCTGTAAATGCAAAAAAAAAAAGAAAAAAAAAAAAAAAAAAAAATGATCTGCCCTGAAGGAACATCAATCTGGGTAATATGGTTTAAACAGAGGTGCCGTTTTTACCAATTTTGGAAACGAATTATGATAGTGCCTTTAACCTTAGTCTTCATAATGTCTTTTAATCAAGACCAACGTTTTGGTTTTAATAAAACGTGGTTTTGTCAAAAACCTGGTCTAATGTAACTTGGTATGATCATCATACGGCCTTACGTCTTAGTTGTGCATTGGAAACAATGTTTTACCTTTCAAATGGAGGCAACAAAAACATGGTAAGAAGTTCAGTTGAACCAAATACATCTTTACACATACTGTTTGAGAATCCTTAATAACCTTTTAGCTAGGAGTTATTGTTTTACAAACGATTTTACAAAAGACCAGAGGATAAAGCTTCATTACCCCCGCACACACTAACTAAGAAGGCAGGCAATTTGTTTCCATAAGCTTCATGAGGGTGAATGTACTATGATGAAGAATTAGAAGTGCAAGCACATTGCACATTAGCGTTTAGAACACATATGAAAGTAGCCAGTTATTCATATGCCCGAGCGAACTCTGTTTTTCATATCGGTGCGTACCATTTGGTCTTTGCTTCAAATGCTTTTGAAATAAAGATTTGTCTCTGTGTTCACTCTTCGTATATTGGCCACAAACTTAAGAAACGCTGAAGATAGATTCGTCTGAGGTGTTGTAATCAAAAAGGGGCAGTAACACGTTTTTTTTAAATTCTAAATTCTAATCTTTTCACTGATAATTTTACGTTAATGCTATATGTATTACTTTGATAGTGTCCAAAACTTATTACAGAAGATACATTCGTCTGAGGTGTTGTAATCAAAAGGGAATTTTTGTTTCATAATTGATGAAATATTGATTTTTTATTAAAACATGACTTTAAAAGAGAAATTTTCTTATGAATTAATAATTTTGATGAAATTTTTACTTTGATGAAAATTACTTTAAAGGGGAGGTATTTGATATTTCATATTTTAAAACTTTCACTGAGAATTGTAAGTTACTGCTAAATGTATTATTTTGACAGTGTCAAAAATCTCATTACACAAGCCCATCATCCATAGTCAGAGGACAAAGTATGAAGATTCACATAAAATCCATTGGCGGCCATTTATGTGAATACCTTTAATTCATTTTGTGTAAGAAAAAGGAATCGCATGGCTACACTTTACGTTATATATTTGAATAATTACTGCTCCATTTAGTTAAGATACATTTTCTTTCAATTGGAACCTTAATTTTAATTTTCCTGACATCACCTTATATTCTACTATCTTATATTGCTACTGCGCCTTTAAAGGGATTTGCCTGATGACTTTGATTAAATTTGTTTCAGGTTTCATGTATAAAGCTTTGATTGATGAATAATATGACAAAATAATGACTATAATGAAAAATAATCACTTGTAAGAAAAGATACCTGATGAATATCAATGTGGATAAAAACATGTAGTCAAGACCTAAAAAGATATCTTAAAAACTTTTTTAAACACTAAAGTTTTATTTAAACTACTCTGATGGTTATAAATCACTTATTGATAAATTTATTTGATTTGATTTAAAAAAGTACTTTCATTGAAATTTCTAATACGTGTACTCAGGGGCAAAAGATCCGATACCATAATACATGCATAATAGTGATTAAGCAACGAGTGATATTTACGGCTGAAACGGTAATTTCATGTCTTCAAGACCTAACTGAACTAACTGTTGAATTGCAAAGCTATATCTGTTAACGCTTTTGAAAAACACGCCTTTCATAAACACTGTTTTGTCAATCTCCTTTACTAGACCAGATAGGATAGTGAAAATTGCCCTTTTGCTTGTTTTTAACCAACTTACAGACAAAATATATGCGAAACTAATTTATATCAAGTTTTTTAAAAATATTTATAGCATCTTACATTTATCAAAATTCTAATTTTCATATTTTTTTAATTTCAATTCTAAAGATTAAGGCCAAAAATAACATTGAAAAAGCTGTTTTTGGACACTTCGTGTACTTGAACAATCGTACAAATATAAGTATCATACTATGATGTTTGACATTGTGAGCACAACAGGATTTTTTGTCAAAAGCGTTTACATATACAGCTCTGAAATCCAGAAGTTAGTTCAGTTAGGTCTACAATACATGAAATTACCCTTTTTCAGTCTATCACTCTATTTTATATGGTATTGTATCTTTTGCCCCTGAGTATGCCCCGTATGAAAAAAAGTTTAAACATAGGAAAGTGAAAAACATTTGTATCTTAACTATGCATAGATCACTCGCATAAATGTTTTGAATTCAATTTGTTATCAAACTCATTTCACATGATACCTAAATCGATTATGACCATACATTTCGAAATGTATAAATACTATCCTCGACCCAAACAATGCCGACCCTCATAATCAGTAAAATGAGTATATTTGTTTCTTTATTACATTAAAGATAATGTAAGGTGTACCCCATTTCGCAACAATTTACTTAACCATAAAAAATAAAATAAAAGTATCCCTTCGATTATACTGTAGATAGCAAGGTAAAGTAATTATAATCTAGCTACAGATAATATTTTTTCTGCAGTGTATATTTCCATTAATCTTTTCCCAACCTTTGTAATGTAAATAAGATATTATAGTATTATAATACGCATTCCAAAAGGACAAGTAACATGCAGCCATGGAAACAACGGATAGCCATTCATAGAATAAGTGAACACAGTGAGGGCCCTTGTATGTTTACCAAGCGTTCCAATCTCTGTCATGAGCAACAATCTCAGTTTTTGTGCCTGTTTCGACAAATGTTATGCCAATTCGATTAAATACTGTTTAAAATGTCATTCTGCAGTTTTCATACAAAAATATATCGTAATGTAGGGGTCATCATTCTCATATCATAAATCACATACCTTCTCCAACTTGCTGTTAACTAACAGCATCATTATTATATGAGTAGTTATATAAATCTTCAATCCAGCTAAGGTATTTTTTCTTCAAATACAATATTTCATATTTTATCAGTTTGTTTTCTTTAAAATCATTTTGTTTTCCACAAATTGTTTTTATTGCAAAGGGTGATTCTCTTCAAACTAATGGTTTCATTATAGTAAATATTTCATCAGACAAGAAAAATTCCAGCAAAGTAAAAATTTTAAAAATCAAAATTAACATTTCATCAGGTTTTTTTCTGCAAAGTCATTTTTTCCATTAGAGTAATTTTTTTATCCAATTCTCTATTGTTTCTAACTATTCCTCACTTTCAAAATGTTTTTGAAGCCAAACTATCATTCTACAATTTTCATTATATGTACATGACCTGAAACATCATTTCCTACAATGATACTTTCAAAAACTAAATTCTCTGCATTGAAACTGTTTTTATATTCTTATATAACTTCCTAATTGGTGTATTTGTATATATCATTGTATCATTGTAACATTGTATCATTGTTTTTGTTTTTGTATAAATAATTGTATTGTATAAATGTTATGATCTTCGGTTGAAACTGGAGGAAATAAAGAATCTCTCTCTCTCTCTCTCTCTCTCTCTCTCTCTCTCTCTCTCTCTCTCTCTCTCTCTCTCTCTCTCTCTCTCTCTCTCTCTCTCTCTTTCTCTCTCTCATGGCACAGACTTTTTTAATCTACCATTTCGGCATAAGGATATATTTACGTAAATATATTTTGATTAAGGGGGCGCGCCTTGCCCTGTAGTTTGGGGCAAAGTGCCCAATCCCCATGGCGCTTTGCCCCATTCGAAAAACAACACAGAATGTAATAGATATTACACACCAATAATGAGCCAATACAAATCAAAAGCTATCATCTTGATAATGCAAGGCAACTATCGAACCCACATGAAGGATATAATTTAATTAACATAGAAGTTGGCAATATATGCAAGGATGCGCAAAATATTCCTTAACATGTCATGGACCTACATGTTCAACATTCTCAATGACGAAATATCTTTACGGTTGGTACATGTACATTTCTTTCAACTAGGAAAGTGTTAATAATGTAGGTTATTGAATATCAAAACACGTAATAAATAGAATAAAAGAAGAATTGAATTGGTTATATGGACGAATTAAAGAATTCATATCATCTATATTGTGTCGAACTTGGCAGAACGGCATAAATTGGTTATCGTTTAGGGTTGAACAGTAATATACAATGAATTATATTTTCATGGTTTAAAAAAACCCCCAGAAAAATATGTTTTTGTAACTGCTACTTGTCGTCATTCTTTAACAAAACAAAACCCTTTAAGTAAAATGGTATATTTCATTTTTAGCTCATCAGGCCTGAAAGGCCACGCCCTTAAAACCTATGTTCGTCTTCTTCTCCAGAAGCAGAAGCCCCACAGAGCTGAAATTGTGTGTGCAGGTACCTTGGCATGTGGGGATTCTGATTTGTAACTTTTGTGACCCTGTGACCCCAATTAAGGGCCACAGGGGACACGCCCTTAAAACTTATTTTCACCTTCTTCTCCAGAAGCAGAAGCACCAGAGAGCTGAAATTTTATGAACAGGCACCTTGGCATATGGGGATTCTAATTTGTAACTTTTGTGACCCTGTGACCCCAATTAAGGGCCACAGGGACCACGCCCTTAAAACTTATGTCCGTCTTCTTCTCCAGAAACAATGTCTCTAGAGAGCTGATATTTTGTGTGCAGGCACCTTGGCATGTGGGGATTCTAATTTGTAACTTTTGTGACCCTGTGACCCCATTAAGGGCCACAGGGGCCACACCCTTAAAACCTATGTTCGTCTTCTTCTCTAGAACCAATGACTCTAGAGAGCTGATATTAGTACCTTGGCATGTAGGGATTCTGAAATGTAACTTTGGTGACCCTGTGACCCCAATTATTTCTAAGAATCTAAGGGACCATGCCCTCAAAACCTATTTTCATCTTCTTCTCCAGAAGCAGAAGGCCTAGAAAGCTGAAAATTTGTGTACAAACTCCTTATCTAGTGAGGATTATAAATTGTAGCTTTGGTGGCCCCATGGCCCCTACTAAGGGGGCACCACATTGGCCACACCCTATAGCGAAATCAAATGTAAAGCCTGATGAGCTACAGAGCCCATGGCTCTATTTTTAGCTCACCTTTACGAAGTAAATGTGAGCTTATGTCGTGGCGCTTCGTCCGTCGTCCGTCCGTCCGTCCGTAAACTTTCAGGAAAAAGACTACTCCACCTAAACGAATCCTGATATCATTTTGAAATTGTAGTATGTTATACCCATGGTGATTCCTCACAGAAAGGTAGACGTTTAAGTTTTGAGAATCCAAGATGGCCGCCATGGCAGCCATATTGAACTTTCAATTAGATTTCAGGAAAAAGACTACTCCCCCTAAACGAATCCTGATATCATT
Organism: Steromphala cineraria; assembly: GCA_916613615.1. Taxonomy (NCBI): domain Eukaryota; kingdom Metazoa; phylum Mollusca; class Gastropoda; order Trochida; family Trochidae; genus Steromphala; species Steromphala cineraria. Next base: position 64,892,070 of record OU744722.1, on the reverse strand, counting down.
TTGAAATTGTAGTATGTTATACCCATGGTGATTCCTCACAGAAAGGTAGACGTTTAAGTTTTGAGAATCCAAGATGGCCGCCATGGCAGCCATATTGAACTTTCAATTAGATTTCAGGAAAAAGACTACTCCCCCTAAACGAATCCTGATATCATTTTGAAATTGTAGTATGTTATACCCATGGTGATTCCTCACAGAAAGGTAGACGTTTAAGTTTTGAGAATCCAAGATGGCCGCCATGGCAGCCATATTGAACTTTCAATTAGATTTCAGGAAAAAGACTACTCCCCCTAAACGAATCCTGATATCATTTTGAAATTGTAGTATGTTATACCCATGGTGATTCCTCACAGAAAGGTAGACGTTTAAGTTTTGAGAATCCAAGATGGCCGCCATGGCAGCCATATTGAACTTTCAATTAGATTTCAGGAAAAAGACTACTTCTCCTAAACGAATGTAGATATCATTCTGAAATTGTAGTATGTTATAGCCATGGTGATTCCTCACAGAAAGGTAGACGTGTCAGTTTTGAGAATCCAAGATGGCCGCCATGACAGCCATATTGAATTTTCAATTAGATTTCACGAAAAAGACTACTCCTCCTAAACGAATGAAGATATCATTCTGAAATTGTAGTATGTTATAACTATGGTCATTCCGCACAGAAAGGTAGACGTTTCAGTTTTGAGAATCCAATATTTTCAATTAGATTTCATGAAAATGACTACTTCTCCTAAACCAATCTAGATATCATTTTCATATTGTAGTATGTTATACCTATAGTGATTTCTCCCACAAAGGTAGACGTTTCAGTTTTGAGAATCCAAGATGGCCGCGATAGCAGCCATATTGACTTTTCAGCTGCAGATGACACATCATTATTACTAAATTTTAAGCTTTCATCAAGTGATCACTCGCACTATTTAAATTCTCTAATTTGAACTTATTAATCATAATATTATCTTGAATATGGAATATTTAAGATTGTCATGCAAGTTGTTCTATGTTTTTAAGTGTTTCTTAAACATTAAGATGAAAGACAAACATAATTAATTAAATTGTTTAAAATATTTATGGCAACTAGCTGCAAAAACCCAATGACATTAAACATCATGTTTAATTTTAATCAATTTGTATCTCCCTTATTTAAATACCACACAAAAGGGGTCAACCAGAGTTCAGATATTCCTGTTGAGTCCACTATGCTTTTCTAATACACATCCCAATACAGGCTGCTAGCATCACAGTCTCAGCTGCTAGTCTGTTGCATAATCGACCTGACCCAATTGATATGGTAGAGCATTATGCTATATGGCCATGTGTATGCAATAAGAGTTATGGAAATAAGCCTTGTATTCTCATGACAGTGATATGTTCTTTCTAAGAATAACAACTTACACATAACTTGTCAACAATAAGCTTTGTGTTAAGCAATCTACATGATAAGTTGATGTGGAAAGAGTTATTTTGCATCAGGTTCCAGTTCCTGTGTTTTACTCATATTTGTACCATTTCTATATCTAACAGAAGTTCTTCTTGACACAAAATCAATTTAGGACATAAGCTAACTATATTTTGTGAAATTATATATATTTTTCACAACAATTCATGTTCTCTCCCGTCAAGTCTTTTAATACCACACATAAGGGCTTAGCCAGAGTTCAGGTTTACATGCTCAGCACACTAGGATGCTTCTCCAAATATACGTACACAAAGCCCAATACACAAATTGCTACACTCTCCTTAAGGATATGGGGCTAGCAGCCCTGCCTGCTTGTATATTGCATAGTAATCCTGACCTAATTGATAAATAGAACATAATGGACTGTATGGAAAGTATATAAATTGTCTTTATGAAAAGTATACTTGTATTTTATTAATAGTAATACTTTTTACAAATAACAATTTAAACAAGTCAAGAATCAGCTTTTGTGTACAACAATCTGCACGATGAGTTAATATTAACGAGTCAAGAATCTGCTTTTATGTACAGTAATCTACATGATAAGTTAATAATAGAGGTATTTTGTATCAGGTTCCAGTTCCAATACCATGTGTTTTATAAATAACTAATAAACTAAATGATAATTGTATCATGCTGAAGGGGTTCTGGGAACAACATGTCATCATAGAAGTCATTATTTTTCAATTAGATTTCAGGCCAAGTACTACTCCTACTAAATCAATTAAGATATCATTCTGAAAAGTGAGTATTTTGTTATATAGTGATTCCTTACAAAGACGCATTTATTTTATTATCAAGAATCCAAGATGGTCAATATGTCAATTATATTGAATTTTCAATTAGATTTCATGAAATTCATTGAAAAGAATACATTTCCTGATCAATCAAATCAATGTCATTATATTTGTATTGATACGCTTGTTTTTATCAACACTATAAATACAGTTTTTAAAAAAAGTATGAATCATCTTTATCTGCGAACAGCCTGAAGCATGACTGTTTTAATAAATCCTTTATAATAAAACATAAAATGATAAAAGTTGTTCACTCCATCAGCGGGTTACATAATTCCTGACACTTCATATATGGCAAATAACATAGCCAGTGAGGGATAGATATACATTTTTTAATCATCTAAATTTATATCTGATTACGGTCTGAACAATGATTATCTAGATAATTATAATGATCATTCAATTCACACAAATCCTTTTCAAAAGCATTTAAAATGATTAAATGTGTTCATCCCAACACTAACTGTTAGGCTTTTTACTCCTTTGTTCCCATGCAATTAATTTATTCCAAATTGAAAATTTTTCTTAATGAATAACAAATTATCTTTTTATTTTGTTTGTCATGCTAATAAAAGATATAATTTAAGATTCATCTTCAAAACTAATTGAACAGCTGTCTGAACAATTCTTTTTTTACAAAGTCTTTCTCACCAATTCTCTCTGTTAGTTAAGATACTTCAATAAACATATTACTGAGTTGACCTCCAGATTATTTCCATTGCAAACCTCTCTTCTAACCCCACCCCTCCTATCCCCTTTTTTCTCCTGTCCTTCCATTGCAAACCTCTCTTCTATCCCACATTCCTTCTACTCCCCCCCCCTTTCCCCTCCTATCCTTCCAGCCCCTCTCCTGCAACTCTCCTCTAAAGAGTATCTGTATTGCATATTGAAATGAGGGGAGGACACTCACTATATGGAATAACAGTAACTTACATAAAAGGATAAGTTACATAAGCTACATGCAGGTGCAAGAGGTCATCATAGGTCATCATATCTAGTAATTAGCATAAACCCCCATGATGCTAGCCTATTCTGACCAATCAGATTGCACTAACATATGTCAAGATTTAAGATATTCAGAAATCTTCAGTTAGAATTACATGCGACATTGACCTGGACAGTTTACTTTGGCAATTGGACTTATCACTAACTGAATTTGTGATTTGTGTCAGAGGGATATATTCCAAATGTTTATGTGCATCATCTTTTTAGTTCTTTGGAAGTTGAGAGTGTGACTAAATGAATACTCCTAAACCAATCAAGATATCATAATGAAATTAATACAGATGCCCACATAACAGTAGCATTTTGAAGATTAAAAAGTCCAAGATGGTCACCATTTCAGCCATAGATATACAAAAAGTTATACAAAAACCTACTGCTTGTTAACAAATCATGATTATATCATTCTTGTATTAATGTTTGTTCAAGCTCTAGTGGTTTCCAACAGAAGAATAGCATTTTACAAGATAAATAAATCATGATGACAACCATAATCAATTATCATATAAAAGATGGTTACACAATTAAACCATATTACCACATCATTCATTTTAAGGTGAGCTTCTGTACCCTCGGTACTTTTATTTAAGTTAATGTCGTCGTTTGACTTACATTTGTAAATACTCAACTTGACATGTAGGTTCAACAAGTTACTTGATTGAATTCGATTTAGCACTATGATTATTCAAGTCTAATAAATAGAAAGTAACTCACCTTTATTATCCTTTGAATCGAGAAACTTGAAGAGTAAAAAATCTCTTTCATTCAATCCACATTTTAAAGACGTCTCACACATAAACATGTTATCACGTGACACTCTCTCTCTCTCTCTCTCATTCTATTTCATATTTGGTTGTTGCTGTTTATGAACACTTAAGCAATCATATCATTCGATCTAGTCAGTGAGTATTGTGTTGAGTATTCTATACTTGCTTTACAACCAATTCAATAAATACATGATATGAAAAGTCTCCGGGTAGGAGCCCTTGTTGAAATAAATAATCGCTTAGCTGCACCATTCTTTTTCAGCCTTTCAATTCTTTATGAAGGCATTTTGATCGCCTGTCCAAAGTAAGCGCCTGCCTTGAATAATCACCAGGTTAAAATATTCCAAATGACTGTGGGGTATAGACGCCTCTTTCGCTGGTTTGTTTCGTAATGTCCTGCGATTTCTTTGCGAACATTTCTTCCATGCAGTTTGTAAGGTCTTGGCAGTCGACGTATTCTGTCTTTTTCTCTGTAGCCAGAGAGTTCAAACTCCCGTTAGCTCTTGTTATTTTATGAATTTTGTGTAAATTGACCTTCGAGATTGTCGTTATTGTGTTTATGCTTATTCTGCTTATAGACTTTCGACATAATACGAATTAAGCGGGAGCCGCTGTGAAGTAAGTCTTACTCGCTGGGGAGTACAAACGAATATAGTTTGAAGATTCTTATGTACCACAAACCAAATTCTTTAAAGGGGCAGTAGCACGTATTTTGATAATTTCATATTCTAAAATTTTCACTGATAATTGTTCGTTAATGCTAAATGAATTATTTTGATATTGTCAAAAATCTCATTACACAAGCCAATCATCCATAGTCAGAGGACAAAGTATGAAGATTCACTTAAAATCCATTGGCGGCCATTTTGTGTGAACACCTTTAATTCATTTTGTGAAAGAAAAACGAATCGCATGGCTTAACTTCCCATTGTTTAATTGAATTATTACTGCTCCATTTAGTTTGAATACATTGTCTTTCCATTGGAGCGATTAATTTTCATTTTCGTGACATCACTTCATATTCCCCCTAAAAACGTGCTACTGCCTCTTTAAGGCAAAACTTTATGAGCTAAACTACGAGACGGACACGAACGTTTGTTTCTTATAATACGAACATGTTTCTACACTACTGACAAAGATACAATACTTATTTTAACTGTTAATCTGAGATTGATTATATTACTTGATTAACAACATTCTCCATAAGTTGTCATCAAACAAAATGCATATTTGTGTTATGTTGTTTCTAATAGAAGTTTTTTTTATCACGACATAGTCTTGCTCATAAAAAGTAGTTACAACCGTTGTATAACTGAAATAGTGTTGTGTTATGTTTTGATATAAATTGTTTCCTTCTTTTTTTAAAATATATATAAATTTTGCAATAAAATATTTTTAATGTAAGGAATCAGGCGTTAGATATACTTATAACATTCAAATAATTTAAAGACAATAACTTCCCCAGGAATGTAAAGGATAAGGAGCTATAGGAAGTAGCTACGAGTGAAAACCCATTGAAAACTAACTGAAAAGGGAGTTAGATGGAAATCCAATTTCTAAGCTAATATAACGCCTAATATAATGTGGGAGGAAATAAACGAATTTGGTAGCCCTTGAAATAACTATGCATATTTTATAGTCTGATTTGGAGAATATCTGGCCTGAAAGACTCAATGGGGTTTCGATATGAAATTACGTCCTGCAGGAAATCGTTTTGTATTTCGACTTCTCCAGAATTAAGAAAGCCTAGAAAGCTGAAATCTTGTTTGGTTTAAACAATGTTTATTTCAAAAGAAAGGGATTGGTAAACAGGCTATAAAGCATATCTGAATACCTCTCCCATACAAAATAAATAGATATACAACATATGTTCATGCATCATTCATAGACAAAACACAATTTAACAAAACCAGTAGTGATATTTAACGAGAAAAGCGGTTTGTAAGGGTAAAATAGTCATGAACCGATTCTAAAATTTTTTGGTTGATATCCTCAGTAAAAGAGTAGTTGCCAAATAATATAAAGCATCATAATCATTGACGGAGAAAAAACACTTTGACCGAAATGTTGTGTAATTTGGACAGATAAATAAATAATGAATGACATCTTTATAATGATGACCGCAAGTGTAAGTTGACATATTTGGGAAAAAACTATCAAATTTATGTGCGTTTAGATTGCTGCAGCCAAGTCTTAATTTACAGTGGATATTTTGGTTGGTTCGTGTTCCAATATTTCTGAAGACATGATGCACATTGCATGATATATTTCGATCAAAGTGTTTTTTAAACGAAGCAACGGAATCTACGTTTCTAGTTTCATTATCTAACATATTCCATTCCACAGAAGATGGTAAAAATGATCTTTTATATGATTCTGTGCGACAAAGAGGAACTTGAAGTGTGTTAGATGATCTTGATTCATACATGGATACAGAGGATATGTTGAATGGAATTAAATCAGATAAATATTTTGGAGTTTTGTTATAGAACATTTTATGAAAAACATACATTTGATGAGTCCTGCGATGTTCGCTTAGAGATGTAAAACCAGTTTCAAGATAGATTTTGGAATGGGTAACTCCTCTATCGGATCCACATATGGTTCTAAGGGCATCTAAGTGCAGTTTCTCTAATAATAGCTCTTGACTTTGCGTACAATTATTTCAAATATAATCACAATAATCAAATATCGGTAAAATGAATGAGCTGTATAAAGTCTGTAAAGTTTTTCTTTGAAGGCCATATAAAGAGTGTGCAATTCGCTTGATAACATTGCATATGTTACATTAATTTCTTCGATTCAACTACCGTAACTACTGTTTTAGATTTACATATAGACAGATGTAAATTCTGTGAAAGGTCATCAGGCAGTTTATTTTGTATTTCAACAATTATTACAACTATATCTTAACTTTAAAATTAAAAAAATCCAATTGTGTAAATAAGATATTAAAAGAGATTTACGTAAGTAAATCAAAGTGTATTTTGAGATATCAGAATCAAATTTCAAAAAAACATTAAAACAATTTTAATATTTATCAAAACCTAATTATGTTTACAGAGATACTATAAAAGACTTCAAAACCCCGTAAATGCTTTCACAAATTGTACCAACTAATGTAACATATTGGAACTAAACAATCACTGATATCAAAGACAAAGAGTCACAAGGCAGCACAGACAACCTAAAATGTTGAAATTGTTCTGCAAGCATGCACTTGATAAAACACAGAAAACTATATATAATAGTATCATAATTCCAACAGCTCATGCAATGACTTTGCCATTTAATTTGATTCAAAGGAAAAGTCCTTGGGTCAATGTCATTTGTGACGGAAGAAAGTTTCTCAAATTGTCATTTAAAGGGGCAGTAGCACGTTTTAGGGGAAATATAAGGTGATGTCAGGAAAATTAATATTTATGGTCCCAATTGAAAGACAACATATTTCAACTAAATGGGCCAGTAATAATTCAAATATATAACGTAAACTTTAGCCATGCGATTCCTTTTTCTTACACAAAATGAATTAAAGGTGTTCACAAAAAAATGGCCGCCAGTAGATTTTATGTGAATCTTCATACTTTGTCCTCTGACTATGGATGATTGGCTACTGTAATGAGATTTTTGACACTGTCAAAATAATACATTTAGCATTAGCTTACAATTATCAGTGAAAATTTTAAAATAAAAAATTATCAAAAAACGTGCTACTGCCCCTTTAAGGAGAAATGGAGGATACTTCTAGTCCTATTGAATATCTTGGCTGATATACATATACATGATCTGATATATATGTAGGGTGTATATGCCCACTTTGTCAATAATGAAAGCCTCTTCAATGACGACATCGTTGTTCTTCTTGTACTTTGCTGTCTGTTCCTGTACTGTTTTTATCTCAATCGTAACATTTATAACTAACTCTTGCTTGAAACCTTTAGCTAAACCCATGTAGGCTTTGACTAATCAATCACTTTTCAGAGTATTGATATTCAACAGTTTCATTCTGATTAAAGTAGATGTGTTTGATAAACTGAATTCTTTTGCACTGAATCTGTATTTTGCAATTTTTGTTATGATTGTTTTCACTTTAATCTAATATACTTGGTCTTGATCTATCTTGTTACTGATATTGAAGGTTTATTATGACAGACAACTGGTTATTTTTTTAGTTTTAAGTATAGGGTATGTACCTTTATAATCGATATCTTAAATCTTTGTCAATCAATTTCCATCTAAAACAAATTGATATATATCAAACTCTAAATCAACATTGCTAATGGAAACCTTTCTTTTATCGTTGACCAAAACGTGTTATATTTGGTAAAACTTTATTGTTATTTTTCAATATATATTTTTCACAAAGCTATATCTTTTGAATGTTTTTTCTGTTTAAACAAGTAAATTAAAAGAAGTTAATTTCTCTCTTTTTTGCAAGACTTATCTAGTTTATAATCAGTCAGTTTATTTTGTATTTCAACAATTCTTTCAACCAAATCTTAACATTAACAATAACACAGTCCAATTGTGTAAATAAGATATTAAAAGGGATTTATATAAGTTTATAATAAAAAAATCCATAACAATGAAACTTTATTGACAAAAAAATTCAAATGAGAAACAATATAACAAGGTTGAATAAATTTAAAAGTAAGCAAATGAAATAGACAAATATATGTTTTTAAAGTTCCTCTCAGTTGAAACTTCAAACCTGCTTTAGAGGGAATCTCAAATAATGTGTCCTGTCTATGGTTCGGAGCCAACATGTTATTAGACTAACCCGCCAAGTATATGCACCCTACCCTGCATTTCATGTGCCTATCGTTATCATCTATAAACTGTTTGCAACGCACAAATAGAAAGTGGTCATGTCTTTATGAGTTGGTTATTGTCTTGTATTGTGTTCCGTGAACAATTTGAGCTTAAACTTTGCTTCACTTTTTCAATTGTATAGATATGAACAGACTTTCAATTCGTTTGTGTATCGAAAATAGTATGAGTTATATCTGCATGACTTTTTATGTACTTTACAGTAAAACTACATAATTGATTACATACAGCTCCCTGGCAAAGTAAAAACAAACCAAAGACAATGATAAATATAACTTTGATAACAAACAAATTGATCATTGCACTAATAAAATTTGGAAACCTAGTTTATTGTTGATGACATGACTGGCTGTTAGAGAGGCCAATTGGTACCTATTAAGGCATAATGTGGTACCATGATGTGTATGAATATGACATTAGCTGTATTTATGAACGTACAATGCTCAAATGACGTTCAGGGTCAAACCAATACTTCTCCGTTACATTCCGACAGAGGCCGAACAACTAGTGGCTGCAGGGTTGTTCAACACAGAGTGAATAGCAAACAATACTGTGTATAGGTTAAGTATGAATAGTACTATAAGTTGAACCACAGTGCAGTCAGATTGTTCCTCAATGAAGACCAGTTTTTGACTTTTGATCATGTCAAAATTCGATCGATAGCAGCAAGAAAGCACTTGTGATTTTTGTGCACAAATAGTTCATGAAAAACTATTTTTGTACATGAAAAAGCTCAACAAATAATAAATGTCTGATATATTTGCTTCTGGTCAATGCAGATAGTTTCCTCGATCCTACTTTAAGCTTGAATCAGGAGACTGTAGTTTTAATTGTGTTTCGATATGGTATGTTTTTTTTCAAAATATGTGTTTGTCCTCAGGATATCGTAAGCTATTTCAATAGAATATCTGCTAACAAATTGAATTTGAAACCTTGTCTATGCATATAAGCTTTTAGGCAACAATAACGGTTTGATTCATAACTTCTTTTGAGAAATAAATAGATTTTAAAAAATGATTCAATTATTTATTGCAATATTGTTACATGAGCTGAATACCAAAATTCGGTGCAATACGTTGTCTTAATGAAATATATACATGATTTAATACCAAACAATTTCCCAAAATAGCTTGTTCGTCCTTTGATACACATCACATAGAATAACCTAAAATATTTTGAAATATGTTTAACAATACTTAAACAATAGTTACCATTTTTCTTTTGACCTTATTTCTTTTATGTAGCTAAGTAATAAATTAGCTTTAACAATGTTCATACCCATACCATAATGCTCACCATCAAAACTCATCATTCCATCGGTAATATTATATGTATTAAAGATAGGAATGTTCAAAGGATCAAGGTATTTCTTCATTTCTTTGTTGAAGCTTATAACTTTATTGGATGTTTGAGATGTGAATATAGGGGATTTTAGAATGCCAGGAGCATGATTTGCAACCCACAGTAGTCTTGGCCAAGCTTTATTTGTATTTTTCATCATTTGGAAGATTGGATTGACAAACGATGTCTGAACTTTAATGTACTTGAACTGATCATGAATGCCTATACCCATGAACAATAGAGATTTTTCTTTCATCGCAGATGCAATTCGCTTCGTGGTTGTTCCAAAAGTAGAACGATAGTAGTAAAATTTTCGAAGTTTGACTTTTCCACCGCATCCATTCAAAGAAGTTGCGAGAACATTTCGACACATTTTTTCTGTAAACATGTACATTCCTTGGCAATTCTTTTTCGTACCTGAAAAAAATGTATAATGTTTGAATTTGTAAATGTCACGACTTTTCTGAGATCAAACAACATTGGCATTATTTTTTTGATTCTTTGATTAGGTATTGTGAGGCTTTTCACAACAGACTCTAAATATACATTAAAGTGTTTATCAATGTATCTTAACATACTAAGCAAGGTACGCGTCAGCTTTGCAAGGGACGCAGAATTGAAACACTCGTTTAGCTGGCTCCTTTATGCTACATAAAGCTCGAATTATTAGACGAATCAAGATTTACCACAACCAAACGTGATTATTGTGAGCTCTTAAAAGTACCTTGAGTTGTACCAGGCTTCATAGCTCCATCCTTCATATTCCTAGTGACCACCAGCAGCATAGCAGTATAGACATGCCGGACGAGAGAATCTCCAACAAAAGCAATATCCATTCCATCCAGAATATCACAGGCTTCTTGTGCAGTGTGTTTATGGTACGTACAGCCCGGATGAGAGGGTATCCATCTTGAATATTCTGCATGTTTCATATTCCTCATGTCGTAACAATCTTCACACTCACATTCAACTGTTGTCTTTGGAGCACATTTGTTGTGGTAGCAACAAGGAGTTTTACCTTTAGGGTCACAGAGAGCTCGATAGTTCTTTACATCAAGATAACTTACATTACCACATAGACTGTCTGATCTCTGGTAGGTGGATGGCAGTCTATATCGTGAGTGTGCATTGAAAAGAAAAGCAAATATTTCATCATGTTCCTTCTTGGTTAGAGGTCTTGTCTTCCATTTACCGGTCATCATTCCAGACAACACACCAGGGCATGATCCGTCATGTACCAATGTCTTGTTCAGAATATTAATTTCATATTTCAGAACTCGATGAGAATGATTTAGGTTAATCCATTTTAACCAGCTTACCACGACAGATTTGTTGGTTGTCAAAATAAAGAGACACAAAATAAGGAACGGGATAGTTGAGATAGTCCATAATATTCTACGCTTCCGCAACATTGCCATTCCTGGAATGTTCGTCGATGTATTCTTCCTGGGAAAAAATAGATTCATTGACATTATTTAGTTCAGACTATGTATCCCCTCAGGGGAAAGTTATAAAAAAAACACATTTCAAGATTACTACTTTTTTTACATTTAACGATGTGCGAGCCATTATCATGCATTTAAGAGTGCACTTGTCCATTATTTCAAATTTCAATTGTTAATCGAAAATTGGTCTTATTCAAACATAGGTTTTGCCGTATGATCGTACATGAGTTGAAATAGTTCAACCCTTAACTTGCTCTAATTGTTCATTCATCAATGATCTGCCCCGAAGGAACATCAATCTGGATATTATGGTTTAAACAGTAAACCACTTTTGGAAACGAATTATAATAATGCCTTTAAATGCCTTAGTCTCCATAATGTCTTTTAATCAGGACCAACGTGGTTTTGTAAAAAACCTGATCTAACTTGGTATGATCATCATAATGCCTTACATCTTAGTTGTGCATTGGAAACAATGTTTTACCTTTCAAATGGAGGCAACAAAAACATTAGTTTAGTTGAACTAAATACATCTTTGCACTTACTGTTTGAGAATCCTTTTAACCTTTTAGCTAGGAATTGTTGTTTTAAGAACGATTTTACAAAAGACCAGAGGATACAATTTCAAAACCCCCGCAGGCAATTTGTTTCCATAAGCTTCATGAGGGATGAAGAATTAGAAGTGCAAGCACATTGTACATTTAACGTTGAGAACACATATGAAAGTAGCCAATTATTCATATGCCCGAGCGAACTCGGTTTTTCATATCGGTGTACATTTGGTCTTTGCTTCAAATGCTTTTGAAATAATGATTTGTTTTGTGTTTTCCTCGGATATTGGCCACAAACTTAAGAACCATCAGGCGAAGGTGTGTATTTTGTTGCCAATGTTGGCATAAAATATCATTATTATTAAATGAACACATTTTTAGCTCATCAGGCCTTTCGACTTCTCCTCATAAACCATATACACTAGAGAGCTGAAATTGTGTGTACAGGTACCTTGACATGTGGGGATTCTGATTTGTAACTGACCCCAATTTAAGGCCACATGGGCCACGCCCTTAAAACATATTTTCATCTTCCTCTCCAGAAGCAGAAGCCCAAGAGAGCTGAAATTTTATGTACAGGCACCTTGGCATATGGGGGTTCTAATGTGTAACCTTTGTGATCCTGTGACCCCAATTAAGGGCCACAGAGGCCACGCCATTAAAACCTATGTTCGTCTTCTTCTCCAAAACCAATGACTCTAGAGAGCTGAAATTTTATGTACAGGCACCTTGGCATATGGGGATTCTGATTTGTAGCTTTGGTGACCCTGTGACCCCAATTTAGGGCCACAGGGGCCACGCCCGTAAAACATATTTTCATCTTCTTCTCCAGAAGCAGGAGCCCAAGAGAGCTGAAATTTTATGTACAGGCACCTTGGCATATGGGGATTCTAATTTGTAACTTCTGTGACCCTGTGACCCTAATTTAGGGCCACATGGGACACGCCCTTAAAACTTATTTTCATCTTCTTCTCCCGAAGCAGAAGCCCCAGAGATCTGACATTTCATGTACGGGCACCTTGGCATATTGGGATTCTAATTTGTAACTTTTGTGACCCTGTGACCCCAATTAAGGGCCACAGGAGACACGCTCCTAAAACTTATTTTCATCTTCTTCTCCAGAAGCAGAAGGCCTAGAAAGCTGAAACTTTGTGTACAAACTGCTTATCTAGTGAGGATAGGCCACACCCTATAGCGAAATCAAATGTAAAGCCTGATGAGCTACAGAGCCCATGGCTCTATTTTTTAAGTTATTGCTGTCGTTTGACTTACATTTGTAAATACTCAACTTGACATGTAGGTTCAACAAGTTACTTGATTGAATTCGATTTAGCACTATGATTATTCAAGTCTAATAAATAAAAAGTAACTCACCTTTATTATCTTTGAATCGAGAAACTTGAAGAGTAAAAAAACTCTTTTATTCAATCCACATTTTTAAGACGTCTCACACATAAACATGTTATCATTAAAGTGCTTTAATTAACAACCTAGCTCGTGAAACCTAATAGACCATCTATAATGAGAGCGTCCAGACGGGTAAGGGGGGTCACATGACACAAACTTGGTACTGGCTGTCAGTTATACGTTACCAAACGATTTCGTCACTACCGAGCATTTTCTACTCTTTTGGGGCCCTGCTAAGAAAACTCTGGAAGTTAAAACTTCGTACACGATGCCAGTGGACACCATCACGTGATTGAGCCTTAGCAAATCAAAACAAAGCACGTACATTCTATTTCAATATTTGGTGGTTGCTTTTTATGATTCGATCTAGTCAGTGAGTATTGTGTTGAGTACTCTATACTTGCTTTACAACCAAATCAATTAATACATGATATGAAAAGTCTTCGGGTAGGAGCCCTTGTTGAAATAAATAATCGCTTAGCTGCACAAACTGTCTTTTTCAGCCTTTCAATTCTTTATAAAGGCATTTTGATTGCCTGTCCAAAGTAAGCGTCTGCCTTGAATAATCACCAGGTTAAAATATTCCAAATGACTGTTGGGTATAGACGCCTCTCTCGCTTGTTAGCTCTTGTTATTTTATGAATTTGGTGTAAATTGACCTTCGAGATTGTCTTTATTGTGTTTATGCTTATTCTCTTTTAGACTTTCGTCATAATATGAATTTAGCGGGAGCCGCTGTGAAGTTAGTCTTACTCGCTCGGGAGTACAAACGAATATAGTTTGATTCTTATGTTACACAAACCAAATTCTTTAAGGCAAAATTTTATGAGCTAAACTACGAGACGGACACAAACGTTTGTTTCTTATAATACGAACATCTTTCAACACTACTGACAAAGATACAATAATTATTTTAACTGTTAATCTGAGATTGATTATAGTACTTGATTAACAACATTCTCCATAAGTTGTCATCAAACAAAATGCATATTTTTGTTATGTTGTTTCTAATTGAAGTTTTTTAATCAAGACATAGTCTTGCTCATAAAAAGTAGTTACAACCGTTGTATAACTGAAATAGTGTTGTGTCATGTTTTGATATAGATTTTTTTCTTCTTTTTTAAAAATATATATAAATATTGCAATAAAATATTTTTAATGTAAGGAATCAGGCGTTAGATATACAGAACTTATAACATTCAACTAATTTAAAGACAATAACTTCCCCAGGAATGTAAAGGATAAGGAGCTATAGGAAGTAGTTACGAGTGAAAACCCATTGAAAACTAACTGAAAAGGGAGTTAGATGGAAATCCAATTTCTAAGCTAATATAACGCCTAATATAATGTCGGATGAAATATACGAATTTGGTAGCCATTGAAATAACTATGCATATTTTATAGTCTGATTTGGAGAATATCTGGCCCCAAAGACTCAATGGGGTTTCGATATGAAATTACGTCCTGCAGAAAATCCTTTAATATTTCGACTTCTCCAGAATTAAGAAAGCATAGAAAGCCGAAATCTTGTTTGGTCTAAACAATGTTTATTTTAAAAAAAAGGCATTGGTAAACAGGCTATAAAGCCTATCTGAATACCTCTCCCATACAAAATAAATAGATATACAACATATGTTCATTCATCATTCATAGACAAAACACAATTAAACAAAACCAGTAATGATATTTAACTAGAAAAGCGGTTTGTAAGGGTAAAATATTCAAAATATTTTAGGTTAATATCCTCAGTAAAAGAGTAGTTGCTAAATGATATAGTTTGAACATCATAACCATTGACGTAGAAAAAACACTGACCGAAATGTTGTGTAATTTGGACAGATAAATAAATAATGAATGACATCTTCATAATGATGACCGCAAGTGCAAGTTGACATATTTGGTAAAAAACTATCAAATTTATGTGCGTTTAGATTGCTGCAGCCAAGTGTTATTTTACAGTGGATAATTTGGTTGGTTCGTGTTCCAATATTTCTGAAGACATGATGCACATTGCATGATACATTTCGATCAAAGTGTTTTTTAAACGAAGCAACGGAATCTACGTTTCTAGTTTCATTATCTAACATATTCCATTCCACAGAAGATGGTAAAACTGATCTTTTATATGATTCTGTGCGACAAAGAGGAACTTGAAGTGTGTTAGATGATCTTGATTCATACATGGATACAGAGGATATGTTGAATGGAATTAAATCAGATAAATATTTTGGAGTTTTGTTATAGAACATTTTATAAAAAACACACATTTGATGAGTCCTGCGACGTTCGCTTAGAGATGTAAAACCAGTTTCAAGATAGATTTTGGAATGGGTAACTCCTCTAACGGATCCACATATGGTTCTAAGGGCATCTAAGTACAGTTTCTCTAATAATAGCTCTTGACTTTGCGTACAATTATTTCAAATATAATCACAATAATCAAATATCGGTAAAATGCATGAGCTGTATAAAGTCTGTAAAGTTTTTCTTTGAAGGCCATATAAAGAGTGTGCAATTCGCTTGATAACATTGCATATGTTACATTAATTTCTTCGATTCAACTACCGTAACCACTGTTTTAGATTTACATATAGACAGATGTAAATTCTGTGAAAGGTCATCAGGCAGTTTATTTTGTATTTCAACAATTATTACAGCTATATCTTAACTTTAAAATTTAAAAAATCCAATTGTGTAAGTAAGATATTAAAAGAGATTTACGTAAGTAAATCAAAGTGTATTTTGAGATATCAAAATCAAATTTCAAAAAAACATTAAAACAATTTTAATATTTATCAAAACCTAATTATGTTTACAGAGATACTATAAAAGACTTCAAATACCCAAATATGTATATGCTTTCACAAATTGTACCAACTAATGTAACATATTGGAACTAAACAATCACTGATATCAAAGACAAAGAGTCACAAGGCAGCACACACAACCTAAAATGTTGAAATTGTTCTGCAAGCATGCACTTGACAAAACACAGAAAAGTATATATAATAGTATCATAATTCCAACAGCTCATGCAATGACTTTGCCATTTCATTTGATTCAAAGGAAAAGTCCTTGGGTCAATGTCATTTGTGACGGAAGAAAGTTTCTCAAATTGTCATTTAAAGGGGCAGTAGCACGTTTTAGGGGAAATATAAGGTGATGCCAGGAAAATGAATAGTTATGGTCCCAATTGAAAGACAACATATTTAAACTAAATGGAGCAGTAATAATTCAAATATATAATGTAAAGTTTAGCCACGCGATTCCTTTTTCTTACACAAAATGAATTAAAGGTGTTCACACAAAAATGGCCGCCAGTAGATTTTATGTGAATCTTCATACTTTGTCCTCTGACTATGGATGATTGGCTACTGTAATGAGATTTTTGACACTGTCAAAATAATACATTTAGCATTAGCTTACAATTATCAGTGAACATTTTAAAATAAAAAATTATCAAAACACTTGCTACTGCCCCTTTAAGGAGAAATAGAGGATACTTATAATCCTATTGAATATCTTGGCTGATATACATATACATGATCTGATATATATGTAGGGTGTATATGCCCACTTTGTCAATAATGAAAGCCTCTTCAATGACGACATCGTTGTACTTCTTGTACTTTGCTGTCTGTTCAATCGTAACATTTATATAAATAACTAATTCTTGCTTGAAACCTTTAGCTAAACCCATGTTGGCTTTGACTAATCAATCACTTTTCAGAGTATTGATATTAATAATAATAATAATAAGTGCACTTATTTTGCGCTAAAGTCCATCTGCATGGCAGTTGCTCATAGCGCTACAAATATTGAGCATAGACGTGTCGGAAGAGGAAAGTTTTGAGATTTGTCTTGAAAGACTCAACTGAGGGAGAGTTCTTGATTTCTTGGGGCAGAGTGTTCCAAAAGGTTAAGGAACAGTAGCTGAATGATCTGTGACCAAACGATTTGAGGCTCACATGTGGAACATTGAACAGTTGTCTGTCCATTGATCTGAGGTGTCGTGTTGGAATATGCTTACATAACTGGTCACGAAGGTAGGATGGGGCAGTTCCATAAAAACAGTTGTAGGCCATGCAAAGCAATTTGAACTGAATTCTAGCATGAATTGGCAACCAGTTTCAACAGTTTCATTCTGATTAAAGTAGATGTGTTTGATAAACTGAATTTTTTTGCACTGAATCTGTATTTTGCAATTTTTGTTATGATTGTTTTCACTTTAATCTAATATCCTCGATCTTGATCTATGTTGTTACTGATGTTGAAGGTTTATTATGACAGACAACTGGTTATTTGTTTAGTTTTAAGTATAGGGTATGTACCTTTATAATCGATATCTTACATCTTTGTCAATCAATGTCCATCTAAAACAAATTGATATATATCAAACTTAAAATCAACATTGCTAATGGAAACCTTTCTTTTATCGTTGACCAAAACGCATTATATTTGGTAAAACGTTATTGTTATTTTTCAATATATTTTTTTCACAAAGCTATATCTTTTGAATGTTTTTAGTACATTAAACGAAGTTAATTTCTCTCTTTTTTGCAAGACTTATCTAGTTTATAATCAGTCAGTTTATTTTGTATTTCAACAATTCTTACAACCAAATCTTAATATTAACAGTAACACAATCCAATTGTGTAAATAAGATATTATAAGGGATTTATATAAGTTTATAATTAAAAATCTATAACAATGCAACTTTATTGACAAAAAAATTCAAATGAGAAAAAATATAATAAGGTTGAATAAATTTAAAAGTAAGTAAATGATATAGACAAATAGATGTTATAATAGTTCCTCTCAGTTGAAACTACAAACCTGCTTAAGAGGGAATCTAAAATAATGTGTCCTGTCTATGGTTTCGAGCCAACATGTTATAGACTAACCCGCCAAGTATATTCACCCTTCCCTGCATTTCATGTGCCTATCGTTATCATCTATAAATTGTTGGCAACGCACAAATAGAAAATGGTCATGTCTTTATGAGTTGGTTATTGTCTTGCACAATCAAGTAAACACGTGTTCCGTGAACAATTTGAGCTTAAACTCTGCTTCACTTTTTCAATTGTATACAGCTGCGTATCCGTTCACTTACCTTCGTATTCTAGTGCAAATATCATGTAATTTGTAAAGTCTTTGAGACATCATATCATTGTGAAACAGAAACTGATAATCATGAAATTTCACTGCATAAGTTAAGATCCAGTTTTTTTGCGTTGCGATATTCGTATGTCATACCCAAAAGATAGCTGTAGCAAATTTGGCAGGTAATTGAAGAGACCAGGGGTCAAAAACACTGATTTCTATTTTGCTCTACAAAATCCTTCATAAGTGATCAACAGCTTTAGATCTTATTCATATGTAGTCATTTGCGCTAAGGCAACGTAACTCTGATGATTTTTTCCCTACATGTTTACTTACATGGATGCTTTTAATCGAAATTGAAGAAAATCCGAATTTCACAAATATGACCCCGTCTATTTAACAATGCCAAATATCGACATTCAGCACCAATGTGAAGACGATCCCAAAATCAGGTTTGGGAATGGTTATTTTACACATGGACAATTAATGATTTTCTGTAAGTGGCCCTGGAGTTATTTTATGAACGTCAAACCGAAACCCAAATTACATGATATTTGCACTAAGATCACAAGCAGGTGAACAAACTTTTGGTATGAAGCTGTAGATATGAAGAGACTTTCAATTCGTTTGTGTATCAAAAACGATATGAGGTATATCTGCATGATTTCTTATGTACTTTAAAACTACATAATTGGTTACATACAGCTCCCTGGCAAATGCAGTAAAACAAACCAAAGACAATGATAACAAACAAATTGATCATTGCACTAATAGAATTGGAAACCTAGTTTATTATTGACGACATGACTGATTCCATGCTGGCTGTTAGAAAGGCCAATTGGTACCTTTTAAGGCATAATGTGGTACCATGATGTGTACGAATATGCCATTGGTTGTATTTATGAATGTACAATGCGAAAATGAAGTTCAGGGTCAAACCTTCTTCGTTACATCCCGACAGAGGCCGACCAACTGGTGGCTGCAGGGTTGTTCAACACAGAGTGGATAGCAAACATTATTGCGTATAGGTTAAGTATGGCACCATGATGTGTATGTACAATGCTCAAATGAAGTTCAGGGTCAAACCAATACTTCTCCGTTACATCCCGACAGAGGCCGACCAACTGGCGACTGCACAGAGTGAATAGCAACAAATAAAATAAAGTGTGTATTATGTATGAATAGTACTATAAGTTGAACCACAGTGCAGTCAGATTGTTCCTCAATGAAGACCAGTTTTTGACTTTTGATCATGTCAAAATTCGATTGATAGCAGCAAGAAAGCACTTGTGATTTTTGTGCACAAATAGTTCATGAAAAAACTATTTTTGCACAAGAAAAAGTTCAACAAATAATAAATGTCTGATATATTTGCTTCTGGTCAATGCAGATAGTTTCCTTGATCCTACTTTGAGCTTGAATTGGGTTTGTTTTCAGGAGACTGTAGTATTAATTGTGTTTCGATATGGTATGGTTTTTTTCAAAATATGTGTTTGTCCTCAGGATATCGTAAGCTATTTCAATAGCATATCTGCTAACAAATTGAAATTGAAACCGTGTCTATGCATATAAGCTTTTAGGCAACAATAAGGGTTTGATTCATAACTTCTTTTGAGAAATAAATAGATTTAAAAAAATGATTCAATTATTTATTGCAATATTGTTACATGAGCTGAATACCAAAATTCGGTGCAATACGTTGTCTTAATGAAATTTATACATGACTTAATACCAAACAATTTCCCAAAATAGCTTGTTCGTCCTTTGATACACATCACATAGAATAATATTTTGAAATATGTTGAACAATACTTAAACAATAGTTACCATTTTTCTTTTGACCTTATTTCTTTTATGTAGCTAAGTAATAAATTAGCTTTAACAATGTTCATACCCATACCATAATGCTCACCATCAAAACTCATCATTCCATCGGTAATGTTATATGTATTAAAGATAGGAATGTTCAAAGGATCAAAGTATTTCTTCATTTCTTTGTTGAAGTTTATAACTTTATTGGATGTTTGAGATGTGTATATAGGGGATTTAAGAATGCCAGGAGCATGATTTGCAACCCATAGTAGTCTTGGCCAAGCTTTATTTGTATTTTTCATCATTTGGAAGATTGGATTTACAAACGATGTCTGAACTTTAGTGTACTTGAACTGATCATGAATGCCTATACCCATGAACAAAAGAGATTTTTCTTTCATCGCAGATGCAATTCGCTTCGTGGTTGTTCCAAAAGTAGAACTGTAGTAGTAAAAATTTCGAATTTTGACTTTTCCACCGCATCCATTCAAAGAAGTTGCGAGAAAATATCGACACATTTTTTCTGTAAACATGTACATTCCTTGGCAATTCTCTTTCGTACCTGAAACAAATGTATAATGTTTGAATTTGTAAATGTCACAAATTTTCTGAGATCAAACAACATTGGTATTAATTTTCGTTATTCTTTGATTAGGTATTGTGGGACTTTTCACAATTCTTTTGAATCACAGACTCTAAATATACATTAAAGTGTTTATCCATTTATCTTAACATACTAAGCAAAATACGCGTCAGCTCTGCAAGGGAACCAGAATTGAAACACTCGTTTAGCTGGCTCCTTTATGCTACATAAAACTCGAATTATTAGACGAATCAAGATTTACCACAACCAAACGTGATTATTGTGAGCTCTTAAAAGTACCTTGAGTTGTACCAGGCTTCATAGCTCCATCCTTCATATTCCCAGTCACCACCAGCAGCATAGCAGTATAGACATGCCGGACGAGAGAATCTCCAACAAAAGCAATATCCATTCCATCCAGAATATCACAGGCTTCTTGTGCAGTGTGTTCATAGTATGTACAGCCCGGATGAGAGGGAATCCATCTTGAATATTCTGCATGTTTCATATTCCTCATGTCGTAACAATCTTCGCACTCACATTCAACTGCTGTCTTTGAAGCACATTTGTTGTGGTAGCAACAAGGAGTTTTACCTTTAGGGTCACAGAGAGCTCGATAGTTCTTGACATCAAGATAAGTAACATTACCACATAGACTGTCTGATCTCTGGTAGGTCGATGGCAGTAGATACCGTGAATGTGCATTGAAAAGAAAGGCAAATATTTCATCATGTTCCTTCTTGGTTAGAGGTCTTGTCTTCCATTTACCGGTCATCATTCCAGGCAGCACACCAGGGCATGATCCGTCAGCGTTTTGATGCGCCAATGTCTTGTCATCATTATTGGCTTCATGTTCTCCGATAGAGTGATTAGAGTGATGAGAGTTCCTCCAGCTTAACCAGCATATCGTGTCAGAGTTCAAAGTTAAAATATAGCAGCACAAAATAAGGATTTTGATGGTGAATATACTCCACAATAATCTATGGTTCTGGAACGTTGCCATTCCCGAAATGTTTGTCGATTTATTCTTCCTGCAAAAAAAAGAGACTGAATGACATTATCTAGTGCTTTACATTTATATTGATAAGTTTGAACTATGTCTCCCTCAGGAGAATTGTACGAAATACAAAAATTTAAAAAGCTAATGAATCTTTTCTTTAAGCAATCTTTATTAGTTACGTTTGTTTTTCGCATTCTCTCCCCGCAGCGAAAGATCAAGTCATATAATGTTGATACAGCCTCTGTTTTATCACACCGACTTTGTGGGATAGAATGGAAGATGCCTGGTTGGAGGCAATCAAAGTTAGCTGTGCAGTCAGCGACGCTGATTTTCTTATCCTGATTTTGTATCGTGTTAAACGGTACACAATATAAACATCCCCGTAAATACTTCTAAACCTGTGACTGAAATGGTCGCATTGAAAATGAATCATATCAAACATATTTGTCTAAAGTCTGGACTTAAAAAGTCTTAAAAAGTATTCACACAAACTCTCACCTTCCATTCAGTTCCATGTAGGTCAATTTATATTACAACATATGTATTCTTTGCAGTGGTATCAACATTCAAATATATGTATTCGTTGCAGTGGTAACAATATAAGTCATGTTCTATGTTCATACAGTGTCCATATGAGTATCACAATAGGTCACAATCCCTTTCTTTTTGTTACTTCCCAAAAGATAACTTGAAAGCAAAACAGTCACATTTACAATGTTTATACGGTATGTGTTTGTCATTAGGAAATATATTTACAAACTTGATCTTCAACCTACTGTTTTCGGACTGTTTTGGTTCAAAATTTCAAAATTTGTTTGAACTTTGTAATTAAAACCCCTTAAAGGCACAACAGTATCTTATAGGTTACTGCCATACCAAGTTTGAAAATTCCAAGTGATATAGTTTTTAAATTATGATACGGAAACGACACAAAGTCCGAATATCTGACCGTTTTTGGTCAAAATTTCACAAATTATTTGAACCATTGAGAAGAAACCCCTAAAAGGCACAACAGCAATATATAGGCTACTGCCATACCAAATTTGAAGTTTGTAAGTGGTATAGTTTTAGAGTAATGCTCCGGAAACGATTTCGGACGGACGGACGGACGCACGCACGGACAGACGGACGTACGCACGCACGGGGGTATAATAAATAGAGATGACTGTTTTCATCGGTCCAAATTTTTCAAATAGTTTATTTGTTCTATTTCTTGCCTCTTTAAGGGGAAAGTGTTATAAGCGTGGAATCTGACCTTATTTGAGCAGTGGTTGGATCAACATTTAATGCCTTTCTTCCTCTCTGGAGAAGTTGGACATAAGTACATCTCATAAATCCGTCATTTGGTGAAACATAAATTAAAGTAAACGGTGAAATAACCACATTTTCACTTTAAAACATAATTATATTAGGAGTCTAGTTCCAAGAAATTCGTTTTATATTTTTACGCAATAATTTCTAAGAATAGAATAAGACAAATGTTTTACTTGATACCACGTATGGAAAATTCGTTTATTAAGCACTTTTGAATAATTATATATCTATATGCAAGTTGTAACGAGAATGACAATGATAAAAGACAATTTTACAATTTGTGGTCACGTGCCCTGCGACAAGAACACGGATTATAATTTGTTTTGCAGTTTTTAAGGTCGAGGCAGCATGAATAATATGTTCGTTGTCGGATACAATACCACTATCTACCAAGATAAAGAAAAAAGCCAACATCTATATCATTCACACACTACACACAAACTAGAAGCTAGAAGGAATATTATAGTAGAATGAAATTACTTAGGATTTGCATTAAAAGCCCATTTCTGATAGAATTCAATATGTTTCGAATTGAAAAGTTTTCCATCTAATAGTAAACCTTAACATCATTTTGAAAAAGTTTAATGTGTGGTAGACTATTTTACATTTACATCTTGTGGAGTTTAGCAAATAAAAGTATCAAAACCAAAATATTATCCCTTTTAAAATTTGGAGAATTGCCAAAGCGGATCATATCTACAGTAATGTTTATCTTACAAGTTTGTTGGCACTATTATTCAATCCATTTTGAAAATGTGTTTTAAAAAAGTCTGCTTACCGTACAGTCCCAAAAAGATGTTTTATATATTCTGGTCCAGCCTTACAAAAAGTAAATAAATTGTTGTCAACAATGTGAACATTAATTAAAAAGGTATTACAGGTAGAATTCTGTGGAACAATCTGAGCGGAGTTTTATGTATGTTAGTAAACATTGATTTTAAAACGAAAAGCCAGTCGGGCATATCTTATCTAAGATGATGTTTTCTTGTTAACGACCACTAACTAACTATTAGTCAAGTCTTAAAGGGGCAGTAGCATGTTTTTAGGGGGAATATAAGGTGATGTCAGGAAAATGAAAATTAATGGTTCCAATTGAAAGACAACGCATTTAAACTAAATGGAACAGTAATAATTCAAATATATAATGTAAAGTTTAGCCATGAGATTCATTTTTCTTACACAAAATGAATTAAAGGTGTTCACACAAAATGGCCGCCTATGTATTTTAGGTGAATCTTTATACTTTGTCCTCTGACTATGGATAATTGGTTTGTGTTATGAGATTTTTTACACTATCAAAATAAAACATTAACGTACAATTATCAGTGAAAATTTTAAAATATAAAATTATCAGAAAACGTGCTACTGCCCCTTTAAAATGTCTCTTACCTTCAAAGATATATTGTTGGATACAGCAGGAACTTACCTTATCTGCCGACGTAAGATAATTAATTCATGTGTTCTGTTCCGTGCCATGTTTGTGATATTATCTGCGCCATATTTCCACAGACTTGTAAGTCTATATTCTACGTTATTTGATACCGTCACCATTGGTTTCCAGCCAACATTCGGGTCAGGTTCCGGCAGTATGAACTCGAGGACGAGCATCGAGAAATATGATACTGTTCCAGTATCAATTGAAGAACAATATCCTTAATATGTTCCGTTAAAAGTTAATCCAATTTCATGATCGTTTGCTTTACTTACCAACACATTGTCTTGTCAAAACAAAACTACAGATAAAATGATTTCAATCTAGAGCTTGCAACGAGAGACACCGACGGGTAGGAAAGCTGATCTTACGATAATCAACCAGTAGACAGACAATATGCATGTTTGACCAACACAGTACTTTGCAGTCTTACTTTGTCTATCGTTCTACTTATGTATGTTCTTTGAACTAGGTTCGTGCAAGGATATGTTCTATGCGTGTAACTGTTCCCGTCTTCACTGTGTTGGTTATCATATTACAAACTATCGCTTCTGATAGCAAGGTCAGTGTTCAGAGAGCATAAGCACGCTATGATACCTAGACTAACATATAGTCCCTGAAAAAAAGTTGTTTTTTTTACTAAAATTTTAATTTCAAATATTTGATATTAAAATAAAAAGGAGCCCTGAACAATTCTTAATTTCAGGAAGCTGAGGCATCTAGACTTGCCAACATTGTCTAGACTTAAGAAGGCTCGTTTATTTTTTTCGCTTTAGGGTCTGGATAACAGACTATATGATACCATACTTACCGTAACACAATTTTTTCCAACTATCAGAATTTCATATTGTTACCATATGTTGAGTTATACATGTATATTATACCAATTATTTAGAGTTAAGACCATGAGACAGTGAAGGCTACATAATTGTACATCTGAATGTGAGCGAATAAATCAAATTAAGCCTACTATTTGAACTACTTCTGATTTAATGATATACCACGAGAACAGGGTTCTCATACTGTAAGTAATAATAAT
Source organism: Steromphala cineraria (assembly GCA_916613615.1). Taxonomy (NCBI): domain Eukaryota; kingdom Metazoa; phylum Mollusca; class Gastropoda; order Trochida; family Trochidae; genus Steromphala; species Steromphala cineraria. The sequence goes on along the minus strand of OU744722.1, from coordinate 64,866,185 downwards.
GAAACTGAAATTGTATCTACCTCCAAAACAATCGATCCAACTTGGACCAAATAAGGAAGCTTATACCAAATTATTAAAAAACCTTGTGCTTGACCTGACACTTGAATGTATATAACTGCGTGAACGCCCATAAGCTTGTGAGATTCCATTCTGTCTCTGGGTACGAACGTTACGCTTACTCCACTAATCTGTACCCTGGGATCAGAAGCTATATCGCTCGAGCGGCCTGACTTGGGATATAGCCAATCAAATCATTTTCTCGCGACCTTCTCGATAAAATTTCAAATAGAAAATGATTTGATTGGCTATATCCCAAGTCGGGCCGCGCGAGCGAATCTAGCTTCTGATCCCAGGGTACAGATTAGTGGAGTTAGCGTAACGTTCCTACCCTGTGACAGGATGGTGAGATGCCAACAGCCAGTAAACTGAGAAACTGTATAATGACTCCATTCAACTTAACTTGAGTCGAAGGGGTATTGATTATGGTAACGATGAAGTCAAGGACATTGTTTGTTTCATAATCTATACAGTAAGAGATCGGTAATTTATTATGGGGGGGGGGGGGGGGGGGGGGGGGGGGGGTCTGTACATATAAAAATATTTAACCTTCCCAACTAAATGTATTTCTTTTGGCGGCCTTCCGCATTTAAGTGATTTTTTTTGTGTGACCCTCCCTCGATTTATATCTACATCATAAAGTTGGACTTCTGAAATTCATGATTTGTTCTACATTCATTTTACAATTACACTTTGAATAATAGTTGATAATAGTTAAAAGAATGTTAAAACAAAAATATGTACCCTATTGTGAACTGATTATATATTGTAAATGAATAGTTTCGGAGATGTGCATTTTCTCATAGGCTCACTGTTAAAATATTGAACATTAATATTAAATTAATATTAATGCTATATATAATGCAATTGGTTTTATTGGTTCTTTAACTACGTACTTCTATATCAGGGTTAGAAATGCATCTACATCATATTAAAAAACAGCAAACAGTACCAAAAGCCTTGATTACATAAATTGGCTGACACCAAACGGCTATCAGTTGAGTTCAGTTCTGCTTTTCTATGCACATGGAATAGAGTTTATATAGCTATTTACAAATTAATAGTTTTGAGAAAAGTCTTATTCGAAATTCACATCCTGAACCACCACTAAGTACAAAAAGATTTTGGACCATTTACCCAAAAGGCTTTATAATGGACTTTTACCACATCTTTTTAACAGTTTTAGTTGCGTCTTGATCTGTTATAACTACTAGAAATTCATCATTTGTATATGAATGTCAGGAAGTAATTTGTTCGTGTTTAAGGTGTGTATATTGACTTAAGACTGTTGCATTAATTCAGCAACCCATCACATACAAACAAACAGTCTTTGTTTGTATAAATGAAACACAGGAACCCGATATCGTAAATAAAATGTAGGTAAAACGTAGGTAAAAAAGACCCGTCCCCTCTATGTAAATTATTTAGAGGGGACGGGTCTTTCTTACTCACGTGTTCTAATAAAGAACTATTCTAAAAAGTTGACCCTGCAACTAGTACACGTTCACTCAAGAAAAAAGTATTCGTTCACCACTCTTTAGGAACGCGTTTACCAAGATTTTAAACCAACTGTCTTTGAATGTAAATATCTCAGTATCGGTTATAAAGAAATTATTACCCTCGGAAGTGTGTCATATGACTTTTACGAGACTCGTGCACATTTTTGTATAATTTTTGTAATAATCTCTATATCCTCTTCGTTTCATGAAGAGCGATCCTACGCAGTCTTCTCGGTTTCGCCTCAGGTGATTCCCATCTGCTTTAGTTCGCTCTGGTCGGTTCTTCGTCATGTTGTTTTTTGGCGTCCTCTGGGTGCCTTGAGGGGTCCATCTGAGGGCTACTTTGTGACAACTGAGGATTGTTTTCTCAGGACACTTCAAGCGTCTCTCTCTGATTTCCATGATGATGCACCTTGAGTTGGTTGTCTCTGGAAACTCTTGGATGGACTCTTGTTACGCCAGAAGATTCGAAAGATTCTCCGCAGACAGCTATGGTGGAATGCTGCTAACTTTCCCATGTCCTGTTCTGTCACTCTCAAGTATTCACTTCCGTACAGCAGTACTGATTTCACATTGCTGATGTATACACGGAGCTTGGTCCTCTTGCTGTTTTGTTTTGATTTCCAAATGTTCCTCAACTTGTGAAATGAGAATCTTGCTTTGTCCAGTCTGCTCTTGATGTCCTTCTGTATTGCATCCTGGGTGCTGACAACTGATCCCAGGTAGTTGAACTGGTCTACAGCTGCACGTGGAGTTCTGTCATTAGTAGTACTCGTTGTGGTGTTAATCCTCATGTCTTCTGTTGGTTTATCTGGAGGCCTACAGGACTTGTGAAGTGAGAGCGAGTTAGTACGATATACTACCTTGCATTGGTTTCATTTCCTTTAAAGAACGTTTAATTAAAAGTACAGAAAACAAGTCCATTATTTAAACTTTAAATTACGTCTTATTAGGTTTCATTTTAACACCATGACAAGTACTAATACGCCAAATTTCGGTAAACCACTTTTAACTAGCTTCATTCAGGTGAAAATGTAAATCCATTTCTACAACATTATCATTCCAAATATAACAAAGTCTTTTGTGTATTTGAAAATCCACCAAACCAACCAATGGGCCTATTTTCAACAGTCTTTATAGTTCAAACAGTTTTAATTGGTATCATACATTTTTGAATATTTGTCAGTTTCAGAAAAATAATTTGATTGTTATAAACAGTCACAACCATATGATTTTTACGAATTATTTCTCATCATCAACACCTTGTGCTTGTTTTTCTATCAACTTTATCGAGACATTGTAACAAAATATAGTACTGTTTATGAATCTAAAATTGGAACCAATAAAGTTTATAAATAATAAAATATCAACAAAAATATTAAATTTCTACAACATTCCCCAAAATTGCCGCATGTATTATTCACTATCTACTGGATCCAAACTCTCATGGAAAACAAACAGCAGCTCAACAATAGCTGAAGAACATCCCCTCTTTCCTGACAAGCCGTTTGTTCCATTCCGGTTTTGGAAATCATTAATCAGATCTACGAATATATAGCAACTGACCCAGATTCATCTGATATCACATATATCTACATCAGTTGATAAAAGTTGTAATCCTCTGAGGCTATTTTTCACTTTTATCAAAATGTTTTTTTGTGATGAATATGGTAAATGTTTTGTTAAGATTGTATTGGTGGAGCACAGTGGTGTAGTGTAGACACCAAATATTTGTGACTTGGGTCTCATCCTGTGTTGTGTCCCTGGGCAAGGCACTTCATCCACATTGCACTCAGTCCACCCATCTGTTAAAATGGGTACCTGAAAATTGGATGTACTGACCTACATGGTCGTGATTAGCGCTTAGCAGCAGCTGTGAAAGTATACTCCTTCGGGGTAATAATGTAGCGCTTTGAGCTTGTCTTAGGACGTGGAAAAGGCGCAATATAAGTATGCACATTATATACTCTCCCAAAAAAGAAACGCATAGGTGATTTTGATATTTGTTGTTGAGTGTAAAAACAAATTAAACAATATAAATGTGATATTTTCTTCCAAAACGTCTTTATTATATGATGGTTTACGACTTTTGTACACAAAATCGAAAATTTTATACCTCTTGTTTATTTGAGACTCATTTGAAGGCCATTTTGAAAAAACATTATATAGAAAAATTTTAAAGCAGAATTCATGTAAGAGTAAACGCTAGATCATATGGTACCTTTAACCAACCAAAGGCACTCATTTTTTCAAATTTTGTCAATCAATTCTAAACGGAACCAAGGTTACCATTATGCATCGACAAAGTGTCGGAAATGAAAATGTTGTCGAGCGTGAAATTGAAACCGAAGTTTCATTATTCACACTAGTCTGGCATCAGAATATTCATCATCGTCCTATTGGTTATTATTGGTTCCTTCCTACAGGCCACTTCCGGTCAAAAGAGCTAAAGATGTGTGCATAAAATAATTGCCACCAAAACCTCAAATCTTTACATCCGGGTCAGCCTTTTTCTTCATTCTCTTGCCACAGGGATACACATCATTTACAACATCACTGATTTGGGTTCGTAAGTCCACCAAACTGTACAAAAGCGTTTCCATTATGTCGATATTCGACCATGAAGGCCAGTTATCACCCCTGTTTTTCGTGGCTTTAAAGAACTCATTGTTATTAAGTGACCTTTTACAATAAAGATCTTGAACCCAAGAAACTTTAGGAGACTTTGGGTTTCTAAAAACGCACAAATTTGTCAATAACAACAATTAGAAAATAACGTGACTTTGGATATCTTACAGTTCGAAAAAGGACAATTTTGCCAATAGTTTATGCCACAAGTCAACAGATTCGGTTGAGACGGTGTGAAGGTGTGGGATACAATATTTAGCATACAAAAATGTGGTTAATTGGTGGTTATGAGGAATTGGAGAAGCAAATCACAATTTCGATAACGTCCATGAACGTCACTTGCATCAGATTATTTAAAACCAAAGGGAGTGTTTCGAGTATGATAACTTTAATTCACTTACAGAGCGTCAGATGGCTCATAATCCTGCCCATTTAAAGTAAAGAAGTTGTTTATGACTTCTCAAACACTACATTTCAAGCTAATTAAGGCATCAACGATATGAATTAAATAAACGTGTACGTGCACGTCATAATACGCCCAAGATACACCAACGACTGGCCATTGCATTGCAGAAAGATGTGGGAAGAACTGCATTATAGGGAATCCATCAATTGGCTATTTCATTTACAAAGGGATGTCAAGCAAGAATTCTTGAAAATTGGCAGGAATTCATAACACTTACTTCGACGCCATCTTGTGGTCAACAGAATACAGAAACATACCTAAAACTAGTGTTCTTCACTTGGCATACTTTTTGTCTATTAACATGTAAATTTTCGCTTTGTTATCATTGACATTTTGTGACATTTTCGGTTTTAAAGGTGAAGTAAAAAATTCTTTAAAAAATTATATATGCGTTTCTTTTTTGGGAGAGTATATTATTATTATTGGTAAAAAAAAACACTGCACTATATCCATAGGCTTTCAAGGCGGTGATATGAAAATATTGCGACTTCGTTATGTTAATGGTATCATATCGTTCGGATACCTGATGCAAAATAACTGTGATGTCATATCCTTGATGAAATCCGGGCATTATTTAAAAGAATCTCCTCTTAGATATCGCTTTATCTCCCACGGGATTGGAACCCTAATCTGTTCAGGTGGGTTGTGGAAGTTTGAAAGATATCATGAATCACGTTGCGTTACTTTTTTCCAGCTGTATAAATGAAGCGCAAAAATTCACTCGTGCCTCTTTATAGACATATCAATTGTAAATCATCTAGCGAAAATAGCTGTTTTTTACCCTAGTTTGATGTACTCTTACGTAAGTAAATGAACTTGAACCTACTGATGTGTACTACTTAACGATCGTCACTGTAGCTCAATGTAGTTGATGCGAGAAGAACGTAGCTCATAGGTGATACAATGTCCGAGTATAACGTTCTAATGTGCAGTTCATCGTACATACACGCAGTGTACCATCATTGACCATATTGCATTGAAACGTTGTTATACCTAGTTTCGAAAAATACACACGATTTCAACACGTTAATTTGTTTATGGCTACGTTCACTAAAGTAGGTTCAACTACATTTGTTAACGCAAGTGTGAATCCCCCATAACGGAGCATTAGCACGTTTTGGGGGAAATATAAAGTGATGTCAGGAAAATGAAAATGAACGGTTCCAATTGAAAGACAATGTGTTTAGACTTAGTGAAGCAGTAATAAATCAAATATGTTATGTAAAGTTCAGCTATGCGGTTTTCTTTCACAAAATAGTCAAGGATGTTCACACAAAAATGGCCGCCCATGGACTTTGTGAATCTTTATGATTTGTTCTCTGAGTATGGATGATTGGTTTACGTAATGAAATTTTTGACAAAATAAGAATAATACATTTAGCATTAACGTCCAAATATCAGTGGAAAATCAAGATTGCACAAGAAACTTTGATTGCCTTCAATCAGGCATCTCCCATTCCATCCCACAAACTCGGCATTATAGAACAGAAGCTGTATCAACAGTTCATGACTTGATCTGCCTCTGTTGGGAGAGAATGCTGAAATATTTGCAATGTCTTTTGTCTAGTCCCTTTGCGACTTTTACGTGCATAGAGATTTATTGATCTAGAAGAAGTCAAATTGCATGTCCAACAGATGCATGTTCAAATTTCATTACCGTTTTATGTTACATGCAAGAACAATTACTATAAAATCTATATCTATGTAATACCCAGTTAGCATATATAGGATGTTATGTTGTGTTATGTATAATTGCGCCAGGGTGCATGGTTGATTCCCCATTGACAACATTGTTGAGTGTGCGTCAAAAACGATGGTTTCGGAAAAGTTTAAGAAGCACTCGTAAAATATCTCAAACTGACCACTTGGTTCTCTATCCAAATGATCCGCGACAAAACGGAATTGTAACGGTGCTGTTCAGACTGTTATTAAAGTATATATATTAAAGTATTAAACGCAGACTTGTTCACAAGATTCCCGTAAAGGGACACTACCTAGTATGTTGGTAAATAAAATTATTACACGAAAACAGTCATTAATTGCAAAACAACGTTTCAAATAAAAGAATGCAGTTCTTAAACGAACGGACCATTTTCCATTAAGCTTTTCGAATCTCCTCCCCTACCTAAAATGTGTAAAAGCTCTTCACACAAAAGTTCCATCTAGATTTTTCTTGATACTTGAAAACTTCGCCTATTAGTCCTAATACTACGTATGATCTGGTTTAGTAAATCGATATTTGGCAATCCGAAGATAATGAATTAAGCATATACTTTCATAAAATGAAGAAAAGTTTAAGAAATTAAATTAAATGTTAAATAGCAACCTTTCGTATGTCAAATTTTCATATGTCGATTTCACGGAGAGAAATACGGTACGATACTTAAATAAACATGACTTGAGACTGGAGACAAAGGCTATATTATTTGAAATATGAAGTTTATGAAGTTGAAGTTTTCCTAACATATGATACAATCGTTTGAAAAAATTGAAAGTTGCATCAAATGCAATCTAAATACTTTTTGATCAACAGTTCCTTATCTGTGGGATACGGTCAATATCTGTTATCTGAAAAGCCTTAAGTAAAAACCTAAAGTTAAGATTTCTTTTGATGCACATGAAATTCGATATCGATAAAATGATCACTTTCTCAAACAAACAATATCCTTTTATTTCTGTGAAGATGGTCTTACTGCCATTCAGTATCATAACAAGGCTATTGTTTACACTATATACACTGCATGTATTGACAATAAAGACTTTTAAAAAGTTAAGAAAAAATATCAGTTTTTTGAAGTTGAGCCATTTTTAGTGACCGACTGCATAATTCGTTTTAAAATCTGCTATTCATGATAAATCAGATTTACGAACAGGTTATCTTATTGGTCGTACTCTATGCTCTTCGATTTGTTATGTCGCTTAGTGATCTTGCTCACATCAAGTCTAATAACACCATTGTCATGGCGCATACGAATATAATGGGAAAAGGCAAAGGGCAAGTTTATAGCGTTTGCGCACTAATCATGAAGGTAACCAGTTTTCCCTATGTGCGAACGAAGTGAGCAAAGGATGGCAACGACTTTCTCTCGCCTGGAATCAAAATAATTTTGGTGTACCAAAAACTATTGTCCCCAAAAATAAATAAATTCATATATGTCTTTAAAGTGTTTTGCTCTCTAAGACGACACCTCAAAATTTTCAATTTTTCACGTAAAATATATGAAATTTAGTATTTTCATCGCTCAACACTACCTCTCAAATCGTTTTTTGGGTCAATTACCCGCACAAGCTTCCGGTTTACAGAGTGAATAGTAAAAAAAAATAGAAAAGGGAAGTAACTCTGAATACATGATGAATACATTGACATTCATATTCTTGACATAGTTAAGTGTTGAAATTTTAATGTTAAATAGTCATTTTGTTAGATTTACAGGATACTTTCATTATCAGTGCGCAAACGGTAAATTTCCCTTTGGATAAGACTACAAAGGTATAAATTCGTATCAAACGCTTGTAGAGGGTAGGAGGTAACCAGTGTTTTCGTAGACAAAACGGGTTCGTAGACGGGGTGTTTTCGTAGACACGGTGGGTTCGTAGACAGTCAAAACGGTGGGTTCGTAGACAGATTAAAAAAAAAAAATTTCAACACAATATGTTTTGTTAACATTTATTATTATGTTTATTTCTAAGATGTTTATTTCATAAAGTTAAACGCGGCCGGTCTACGAAAACACCTACACCCGGGGAGGAGGGGCAAAGTTGAGGTATATTCAAACTTTGAGGTTTATTTAATTACTAAAACTATATGACGTATGTGACAATGGTTGATTTTAGATGACACCTATTACTACAACATGTCATAAGAAAAACAACGCATATCCGTAATGAAAAAAAGAAATTAATAACATTGAAATGATGTAAAACTTACAGTGAGAAATGCGGATATAAAAACCATAAGAGCCATTTGGACAAAACGTTAACACTTTTTTTCCAATAGGTGGGACACCGGAGGCCAATTGTTAAAATAATAATCAGGCTTTAAAACAAATTTTCAAGAAGTGAATGAGGAATATGAAATATACATTCGTTCGAGAATGCGGTAAAGTAAGAAATGTTACACAAATATGCCACGCAATAAAAAAGCGATTATTCGTCATGGAGCTCATTCCGCCCAGACATCCCCTACTCGCCGATCCAATATCAACATGAAAAAAATGGTGTATATGTATGGATTTAAAATTATAGTGAAGCATTAACGATTTTGTATGATAAAATCGACATTCATGTTCAAAATAAAATTGTGCCTAAGAATAAGCGATAATTCACTCACTGACTCAAGGTAAAATATGATATTTTACGTGCGGACTATTTGATTATAGAAATGTGGGTTACCTCCCTTTCCATGTGATATTATTGTGTGTAATCTCATGAAAATACAACTCAATCATTAGATAAACAACGCTAATAGAAACAGTCTCACGACTTTGGTAAGAAACGATTGATGGTATTCTGTGAAAGAGCATACCTTTAAGTTATTCATATATCTTTGTTGTATTTGACTTTTGCTTGCTATAAAAACGTATTTATGAAATACAACATCCTGCTACATCAGCGTATATATATGTTCTATTATTGGAACACAACGCGGAGATGTATACGCTGATGTAGTAAACTGGAAATGCACGTACAAGTGACTTCAGAAGTGGTTATATAGAACAACCATCGATATTATTTTAAAGGTTATCTCCCATTAATCAGACAGCCCATCTGAGAAATCCCGTTATCTAACGTATCTTCAAACCTTATAAAACATCGTTGATTGTTGGATTCCTAGAGAATAAGGATATTTCCTGTATATCAAAATACAATTGTCACGTGAGAAGTTATATCCATGAACATATACTCAGCTGTTTCAGCTGTAATCAGTGATAAATGTTCTGTTTATTATCTTATGAAGAATTTTATTTTGAATATTTGATTTAAAAGGTTATCTGCGTCTCATTTAAATTATCAAATTCAGGAATTTATTTATTTATACATTATCAATCTTGAATAAAAAAAACTATGTAATAGTTAATTACGACTTTCTTACTCAAGGATGGGATTTATATTAGAATAGGCATGTAGTACATCAGGCATGAAGAGCCCGATTGGGCGAAGATACCGGCGAAATATAACTACACATATATAAGAAAAGAAGAGATATTATTTTGATTCTTTTAATCAGAGAAAAATTTAACATGACAAGAAAACATTCGAACATTACAACTTACATAAATGTGTATTTTAGTCTGTAAGAATTACAAAATACTAAATCATACTGCAATTAAGTAGCATGTAAAGCATTATAAAATGTTGGCTCTAATCCGGTAATGGTTACATAACATCTCAGTTGCCCGGGGGGTGTTTCAGGTCGCCTGTCTGGTCGAGGAGTTGGTTTGTGGCTGCAGGGAAGACAACCCAGTTCTCACACAACACGTAGCTGGCCCACTATATTTAAATAATATTGAATATTCTAGGTAAGGACATATCTTCAATATGTCTTTATTGTTAATGATATTTCAGAAAATGTGTTTCATTTTGATATCGAATGTGAAGGACGTAAGGGTGATCTTCAATGTCTCGAACAAATTGGAAGCTCAATCATCTTGTAGATGATTTTATCGTTGATGATTTTCAATGAACCCCATTGAGGCTTGTACAATGCACGAGCAAATATGATATTGTATAACACTTTACTAAAATGTAACTAAATCTTCAAATTCAAAATAGACGCCACTGATAAGCAAAAGGTTTGCCCAAGCTACACAAACAACACTCAATCAAAATTGATTTTATTATCAAATAACATGCATTTTATAGTATGTAACGTATCTTACTTGCTCGTTTCTCTTTTACAATGTCTGGACATTCTCTAGCAAAGTGTTAAACCATTTCGGAACTAATTGAAATGGATAGTTTATAATTTCAAGGTGAACATTCAAAGATTACTATCAATAAGGTTCATTTGAGGACTATTATACATTTAATTCCCACAAATGTAGAAATGATTAAATTCATATCCCAACTAGGCCTTGCGTATGCAATCGATGGGAAGGATTAGAATTGACTTTTAGCATATTTGCAACCCATTTATGTTATTACTTACGTCACTATCAGCTATCCGGGGGGAGTACATTTGCACATGCGTTGTCACTGCAACTGTTCATGCACGTGAAGACAAAAGCCTCGTAAGAATAATATTTTGTAACACGCGCTTAGTATATATATTGAAAATGTGAATTTTTAAAACCATCTTTTGGATTTTTTATCACCTATGTATTTCTATTGCCGTGAGTACTTTTAGACTTTGTTATATTGAAACATTTAATTTTCCATATAACAAAATTTAAATATTATAGATATAAAATATTAATGCAAGTGTTTTCCTAGTTCTTGTCCGTAGATCCTCGTTCCGCCTTGTGACATGTCATCTAATTTGAGACAAGTATCTGTAAATAGATGCTTGCTAAAACAGGTAAAAAGCTTTGGTAGCACGACACATTGTATTGCACATAGGCCTGTACACACCTGTGTCATTGATTGATAGACAGATGTATATGCTAATATATCTTTATGTTCACATGAAGGTCAGTATATTGCATATAACAATCACCATGTGTAAAAATGTATCATATGTGCAAACATCTAAAGGTTTAAAATGAACTGTTAGGAAGGAGTCAATAGGTCAATAGTGTTAGTCAAAAAGTGAATAGATGGTTAATTGTATTCACCAATAGAGTGAATTTGTCGTTAAGTGTACCAACATGACGAGCAAGTATTTCTCAGTCGTCACTTCCTTATTGACTTTCATAATTTACTTCGAACATCCATTGCCAGTAAGTGAGTGAGTGAGTGAGTGTCTTTAGCTCCTCCAGGATTGGAGATTTGCACACACACAAAAAATATATAAAAAGTTGATTTATGGTGATAGAAAATTACATGAATTATCTATTGGGCTTTGCTAGTAAGTGCTAATTACAAATTGGTATCAACTGTATATAACTATCAAAATATGTAGATCAGCTGTGTGTAGATGTGTAGATGTGAAGATGTGTAGATATGTGATGACAGGTGGTGTTAAAAAGGGAATAACCCTGTTAGCAATTGCAACCATGATTTACCCTAACTTTCCGATGGGGAATATGATTAGTTGGAGCTGAGAGGTGTAATGAAAAATGCAGTTTTGTATTGAATAGGATAATGCTTGGGAAAGTTGTGGTCAAATAAATAGGGAACGTGAAAACGTACATCGTGACAATAATATTGCAAAGGTTTGTTAAGATGTTACCAGCATTTGTTACATGATCAACAACACGAATGATAACGCCTACACAGCGAGGAATCTTGTAACAAATTTTAATACAAACAAAGTTTATAATGATGTACTAAACAAGTTGTTCTTAAGGCGACCCATAACATTTTGTTGATTACTACACATACTCTTTGCATATTCAGTCTGCACAATATGCTTACGTCAAAATGTGCACGTTGTTGTCAGTTTTAACAATATTTACCAAGTTTAAAACGATACTGCCAGAAATGAATAACATTCATTGCAAGATGAATTAGCTGACTAGCTTCCATGATCTGACAATTACACTTGTACTCTTGTCACTGGTCAGCCTGTTATGTCATCAAGCATCTTATCAGACCCGACCATTGCCTGTTGTGCAACTCTGACCATTGTCCGCTCTTATCAGCTTATGAAATGCTACATTCTCACGGTAATGCTCTCCTTAATGCACTGTCCATCAGAGTCTCGCATGACCATTACCCTCTGGACATTGTGACGTCATAGCGCTCAACCAATGCAGGTATGCGTCACCAGTGACCTGGGTGTACACATGAAAGTTGGGGAGCAATGCGCCCGGGGCTACAATGTGACACGCCATGATGGATCAAGCGTATAATTATGACTTGTCGTTGACAAATGTCAGAAATATGTAAAGCAAAAATCATCCCTTGGCAAAACACTTTGAAGTTGTATCTTTATCCAACTTCTTGACTTAATACTTGACTCTTCCGCTAGACGTGACAATTTGTACTTTCTCTCATTCTGTAGTTGCCCTCACCAACGCGTACATGGATGTCTCCAACTGCTGAGCGTTTAGAGAAGGCTGTGTTGAGTCGATTGAAAAAAATGAGACTAGGATCGAGTTACACTCTATTGAAGGGGTTCGTGAACTTTTGTCCCCTAAGGACGTGCCCCTCTATCATTCACCTGAGCTCCCTGCCGCGTTAGCTTCCTTACCTGCGCTAGGGAGCACGTCGCTCGTCACAGGTGACCTATTTACGTCTTCAAACAGCTACGTTCTGAGCGGGAAGAGCGTTCACGCCCATCACAGCAAATACTAGTGGCATGATTGGAAGTTAAAAGCATAGACGTTGCCTTTTAGGCATATTTATTTAGCAGTTAATGTATTTAATTTTTTAAGAAAGAATATTTTTATGATGTGTACGTTTCACATGCTAAGAGGAGATTATTGCCATTTTGATACAAATGAAAACATAAAATGATACATGAGACGAACGTTGCTTTCCCAAACCCCAAAAATAACTTTTGATTTAATAATGTAAATTTAAAATGAAATTCATTATCAATATTCAAGGTAATGTTTTCTCTAGGACCAATCACAAACCATTCCTTCGTTATAAAACATAACCATACACAGGGGCAAATCGTCAGTCATCGTCTAAACCTATAACATTCCACACTTTACCGTAAACTAATTGGCCAGGTATTTGTTACAGTTTTACAGAGGAGGAATGCGAGTGTTCACACAGGCTCAACATGTCAGTGGTAAATCGGGACACGGAGACCTGACTGAGAGCCGAGACGAGACTTGGCATCCGGGCAACTTTCAACATCAGCAGAAAAACGTGGATGTCTCAAACCACGGTTAGTTATGTAACGTAGCCGTAGCTCTCGTCCTTGACTGAATCCAATTTGGGCGTGGGCAGGTGGGCGATACAGGTGAGTAGTAGATGTCACACCTGGACACGTGTCATCAAGTCAGCAGGTGAATCAGACAGGTAATAACTCAGACGCAAACGTCAGGTAAACGTCTTGCTAATTAATCACTAGAATATACCGTTGAGGTATATAAATATGAAACTCCTGCCTGGTTGCGTGGCCTTGTGTAATACCTGACAGGTGAAACATCAGGTGAAGACGCCTTTCATCTTCAGGTGTGTACATGTCCAGCTAGAACCAGGTCAATACTTATGAAGGGTGATTACTTGATTAACGTTGATGGAGGTCAACTATATTACGGTAATTAGTCATTAGTGAAAGAAAGCAATTATCCTTTTCGAGGGATCTAATGTTGTCATGTAATAATATAAGAACGCTGTTCATTTGGAATAAGATACGGTTTTCATGTTCACTGCACCACTAAAGATACATATGACATGAGAAAATAAATATCTATCATATACACGACTCTCATGTACAAACTAAACACGTGTATAGTCAACAGTAAAATGAACTTGTTCAAGAATATTAAAGTTGTCTTAAGACCAAATTTGAAATATTAAACTGCCTGCAGTACCGCAAAATCGGATTAATCCGTCAAATAACTGTCAAACAAATAGAGGCGTTTGCTTATGACTTTGAATGTTACACTATGTACATGTACCATACATAAAAGGATTAGAAACAGACATTGCCCATATCACACTTTATTACCTGCGAGGGCAGTCATATCGAGGTTCATATTTTTCATATGTTGCCCTAGGGTAAAATATAACTTTTTCATTGTGACGTCACGTTATAAACAATATAAATCCAAAAATATATCCTCTATATATCGACATAACGACACGATTGACAAGTGACACAAGTGACACACTAAAAAAGTGTGTCAATCAGAATAAACTGTCTGAATAATGTGGACATCAATCACAACTTGATCAATGGTTTGTTGTCATCTCTACGCCTTTATTTTCCACATTCTCTCATTCTCTCTCTAAGAGGTAGCTCAAGCCATGACATCCTTATCCAACCTCTCTTGTAATATGACAGGTTTCGGGCTAGAAAGGGGTAGCCTTATTGGCTACAATTGTGCACTGTGAGACGCTTAATCAAAAGAAAGCCGAAGTCATTTTCGTAGGCTCCTTGGAAGATAAACCCATCGACAAAAAAAGTTATCTTTTGAACTGGAGTAAAAAAATATGGAAAGAAATATAATATATCTGAAGCACCCAACCAGTAATTTCAAATAACATTTTTGTTGTTGAAATTGTTTGGTTTACTAAACTTACTTTATTTCAAACTTCTAAATTTAATAAAAGTAATTTCAATTTTATGATAACTCTCTTTTGTCGATGAGTTTAGCATATGCACTTTACCCTTATTATAATGTCGTTTTCACATAACACAGTTACGTAATTTGACGACTGAATCATGACATCGGTGACAACAAGCACGCTTTCCATGCGAGACGTGCGTTCACTGCCTGGAATCTTTCAGATTGTTTGTGGAGCAAAATTATGCTGCTAGTGGAACCTGCCGGAAACCCGACATCTGGTGTTATTTTAACAGAGGCTGGATCAGGGTTTTATAACTTAAGTTACCTTCGTGGGATGAAAATGATAAATCATATACGAACTGGTAGCCGTATTTATATCATTATGGTATTAAGTAAAACATATTTGGAAACATTAGGGTAAACAAGTGAAAACTAGCTGTAATGGCAGTCTAAGTAAACCTAGCCTCAATAATACTCGCCACACTCCCAATATTGAGTCTAGCCCAATGTAATAGCAGGTCGTGTCAGCCGACCTTTCGCCATCCTATGACCCTCCAACGTCAAATGTGCAAATGCATAGCTGATTGGTCAATTCGATAAATCGGCTGAAGCGACCCACTATTACACCTTGCTAGATTCAATATCCATTATTGAGGCTAGGTTTACTTAGACTGCCATTATGGGATATGTCTATAAACACCTTCATTGACCGCTTATGTAATTTTCACAATTTAATTATTTTTTAACTATATAGCTGTAAATCTTGTAAATCTAACCGCATCAAATTATTTTATATACAAAAAAATAATAAAATTCAGAGACTTTGCTGTTCAAATTCTACGGTTTATGCTATAGAAATATAACGACCGATTCATAATACAATATGAGAGACTCAGTACTAGTGTCATCAATGTTGCTGACACACAACTCTTCCTGGACGAAGGTCAAAGGTCAAATGTCACAGGTTCGGGTTCAACCCGCATGTGATACATACATTACAGCGGGTAAGTGTTCCTCGATAAACAAAGCTGAGGACTCAAAACACAATGAATTACCGCAACAGGAAATAACTCAACACCATGTCAACTTGACATCCAGAAAGTTATGCGGAGGAGTGTATCCTACACTGAGTGATTGAGCCACGGGGGTTCGAACCTCGGAGTGGACCCTATAATATTGTTCCTCATCCTGGACATTCCAAATTTTAACGAAAACGATCAAGAAATATAGATTTGAGAGTAATTCTCGATTTGTTAGACAGAAAATAGAAATGTTTTGTGAAATGTTAGAATTCCCAACATGTTTTCTGCTTTATATGTGAAACAAATATAGTTGAACTGTATTTAATTTCTTCATAAAGAAGACATGTGACGTTCAGTCGATCTTGTGTTGATGTATTAGTTGATCATTATATTAACATCATCATTAATAATCTCACATTATATAATCCGAATGAACCAACTGCACTTCAACAACATATACTTATCTATTATGTCATATTGTATATTTATGTTAAACCTATACATGACATAATGCAAATATGACAAATATTGGATGTCAGTAATATAAGTCAGTGTCCCATGTTATATATATATACACTACTAAAATGTAGTCATGTGTGTACTTGATACAGCAAGATAATTAGACGTAACGATGTGTCATATATTATACATTAACAGTGATATGTCATTACCGAAAAAACATCTCTAACTATCAGACTGTAGTTAATTACATGTTGACAGTAACATTACTTCTCAACAAGCAAGTCTAGATCGGATGTGAACTAATCGTATATCTGAAACTTCTTTCTCTTATTTGGATATAATAATCGTTTTAGAGAAAACAAAATCAGAAACTGTATGTTAATTTAGTCCGATAACAGAGTAGATATGTATTATGTAGCCATGTTATGTCATGTCCATAGTTTCAATATTCAACAACATTTGTAGCATCATTGTTATAGCCCTATAGAAATATGTAAATTTGCAAAAGCCACGGCTACAGTCAATTATTGACCAACGTCTTGATATACCATACAAAATAAACAATATATACGTGGTCACCAAAAACAAACGTTACTTCTTCCTAATTCAGCAAACATTTTTTCAGCAGTTGAATAAGATGATTTATTTCATATTTTAGTGTATCGTTATACTAGATGACATTCATTCCTAAAATGAATACTGCGATTACTGTGATATTTCAAGTGATAATATATCTTATATTTGAAAAAGGTTAATAAATAGGATCATAGACTAAAATTTAGTTAATAAAATGTTATAAACAACTGAACCATAACCAACCACTACCAAATCAAAGCAACCAACAAGTCCCTGTTACCCAAGTATAACCTCCAAACTTCAAGATAACTGCATGCACAATGTTATCTCGGTGGTGTAAATCAATAATTAATAACGAGTATGGTAACCCAAGTAACCCACATACCATCCTATCATAATCCCTACATGTATCGAATATCTTCTGAGGAAATACAGCGGATACATCAACATGCCTAGTTAGGGCTTATCAACACCACAACATCATAACTATATATGTACCTACAGTCCGTGCTTATCAATACCATATTTGGTAATAAACAGCGTGTATATAGTGTTTCAAACCTTGTGCGTAAATTTCTTAATCTTTGCAAATTATCTGTTCGTGTAATTTCAAAACACAAAATATGTCATGAGTCATACCTTTAATTAGTTTTCAATAGGTACGAGTATAGCTCCTGTGGCTGTAACGCAAGATAATTTATTTGATTACCTGGAGACTATATCAAGTCTAGATGATGTTTTCGAGTCAGGAAATACGCTGATAGAGGAGCAAATAAAACATGCATCGTAATATATAAACCTTATATTCACTTTGGCCCGAATCATAATTCGCTTCTCACCCCTTTTTCTATATATGTATTAGTTAAATGATACTTTTTAAGGGGAGTGTCATTCTTCAGTTTGAGGTTTGAAGTAATATACAGAGAACATTTCATTATTGATTTAATATAGATACTTCAATGTCTGATTTTATTTTCTATGTGTCATGACGATGTTGTAAAATAGTTATAACTCTCTTTGACAGATAACCAGTGCATTGTAATCTGTAAAGTATTTAAGGCGTGTCTTCAACGTTGTGTAAGCTCTACAGCCACGCCCCTTATATTCTTATCTAAGTGAAGTTCTGGATCGCCCTATAGTAATCGAGTTATTTGCTGATGAACATTTTAATTTTGATGGGAGTTTTAATCTAAGCTGAGTCTAAAAATTGCGAGATAAAATAAATTATTTTCGAATGATAATATCAATGTCAACTATCTAACGGCCCATATATGTAGGATGTAAGTCTACTTACTAAACATCGTAGATGGTTCAATTAAAAACGTTAATAACATTATTAGCTTGTTGCATATTGAAAAAGCCTAGTCTGATATTCTGACTTGCATAAACTCACGTGCAAAAGAAACGTCCCCAAACGTTTTTCATTTGTCATTTTTTATTTAATGACCATGAACATAAATCAGTGTCAGGAATAGGTCACATAAACACTCAAGTTGATGGCATGACCAAGAACGTACATTGAATGCACCTCTTTTACGAGAAAAATGAATTAAATCAGTGAAATTTCCCAAATGTACATAAAAATACCCGTATGATCTTGGGGTATAAAACAGGCACAAAAATGTTCTTGGGCATCAGTTACATCATGTTAACAGCAAGAAAATGCCGAAATTAACTTAGAGCAGAGAGAGTGAGCATTTTTGATGCTGCAACTAGGCGCTACAAACGACCATGTCGCTAGAATCATGAACTGCTCGAAGCGAACAATTGGTAGGATGTTGACGCGTTTTAGGCAGACTGGCGGGACAGCATACAGGCCCAGGGGCCACAGACCGAAGGTGACCACCCCCAGTGTTGACAGACAATTACGGGTGCTTCCCCTGAGGAACATTTTCCTGACTGTGACGTCATCAGCTGCACACAGACTGAAATATCGAATCAGCAGATGGACAGTGACCAGACGACTGCGTCAACACGACATTCGAGCAAATCGACCTTACAGAGCAATGACGTTGAAGCATCAAATTTGACGTCGAATACTGGCTTTAGCGAGAACTGTTCGTCAGTGGCAGCAGCGACATTGGAGCCGAGTGCTTTTCAGCGATGAGAGCAGGTTCCAGCTCATCAAGTCCAAGGGAGAGAACGTCACGTTGTTGCGTCTTTTTGATGAGCGTTATGGAGGCGAAAGTGTTATGGTGTGGGGAGGGATTTATGGGGACAGGAAGACGGATCTGTTCACCTTGGCTGGTATTCTGACAGAACGCGGGTATATTAATGAGGTTCTGCAACCTGTCGTCATCCTGTCCAACCAAAGAACGATGCTCAAACATGACAACGTCACGCCAAACACTGCTGTCCTTACAGGTAACTTTCTCAACACAACGTTGTGAATGTTTTGTCCTAGCCAGCGAGATCTCCGGATATGAATTCAGTAGAGCATCTTTGAGGCTGCCTCGGGCGACGTATTCGACAACGTCAACAGCCTCCACTGACAGTGCAGGACTTGAGTCGTGTTTTGCAGGAAAAATGGCACCATATCCATAGTCGTGTTATTAGGCGATTTACAAACCCTGTTCGCCGTCGTGGTGCGTTACTTGTTGCATTACAAGGATGGCACACCCGATATCTTGACGTTTAAGTGACCGAGCAGTGTGATTTGTGTTTTGACAGGTGATCGAATACCGGACAATACACCCCTAGTCAACTAATCATCTTGTAAAACGGTCCAAAAGTGCCTTTATGTTGTACGAATTCTTGCAATTTGATAAATATACAACATGTTAATATAATTAAATGTTAGAATATACGAGTGTTTTGTTATTTATTATTTATAGTTTGAAAACGCACGAGGACGTTTCTTTTTGCACGTGAGTTTACTTGCTATTCAGGGAATTCCCATGTGTTTTTTGGTAAACCCAAGAGTTTTAAGAAATAGAAATTGATTTGGTGAATATTTTGATAAACATTATACATGTTTATATCTTGGTCCAGTTAATATTTAGATAAACATTGTATGATCTCCATACACTGACTTCTACAACGTACCAGAAGCCCCGCCCACAACGGAAGAAACTCGCTGCTCATCCGTCCACCCTATAGCTGACTTCCGGTGGTCTCATGTACGGGCTTGCAGCAGGTAATGACGTCACAGGTTTCAAGTGTTATGATGGCTAGTGTCGTCCTCTTTGCTGTAAGAACGTCGTATACTCATCTTATGTCTACTTGAAGCAAACAAGGGAACAATACATTGTGCTCTAAGATTACATGTGATCGAAACCGGTAAACGAAATAAACCAAACTTGAATTGTTGACATAATCTAAGTTTAGCAAATAATAGCCCAACTTATACAATGTGTAGTCGATTTGAAGAAATGATTGAGTTATGACCGTTCTTAATCCTTGATAGCATATTTACTTTCTCTGCCGTTTATGTTTTATAAATCGCATGTCAAAAGCGAATAATTGCAACCACAAAGACGAGCTCTTGCAGAATATTGTATAGTTCTTAATGTGTTCAGAAGATGTAACGTAATAGAATGTTTCCTCAAAAAGTGTAATATTGGGTTTAAAAATCATTAAAATGAATGCAGTTTGAAATTTTACGACAGTCCATTTTGCAATACTCGCAGCCGATGTCTGCAGACACTATCATGTAGAGGCAATATTGGGTACCTGCATCTGATGCTGACTGAGAGCCACTGTGGGGCGTTTTTGAAAATATTTAATCCAATTTAACTAATTGATATTGGTTTCTGTAAAATATATTTCATTTAGAGTGTAAAATGAGCCCATGTCGTGTCTTCGAACGTGTTCTGATCCGCCTTTAGGAGAAATACATTGTAAGGTTTTGAAGACAGCCTGGTGGTCACAGTGTGACCTATCTTACAGAACATATTTACTACAGATGTGTAAGACGTTTTGGCTATATAAGGTGATGTATAGCTGAACTTCCCGTTGGTCGAGTCATTGCATGTCTGTTTGTCGAGATTGTTGGATACTTGGAAACGGTTGTACTGTTTACTTCCTAGTTATGATCTGCATACCTACCAATAACAGATGACGTGTACTGAACTTTCAACATACACTTGCAATGAAAACGTTAATTTCATTGATATCAAAATTTACAGAATGTTCGATGATCTAATATGAGCAACCCATGAGGCGTCAGAGGCTTTTTCATGCTATCAGTTCTTCTCAGATAGAGTACAGTGTATATAAGGATCCAATAACAAACTTAACTTTGTTCCTGGTCCCTGCACAGATACAGGAGAAATGCTGAATTGACACTACAGTAGAACACGGATATAGCGAACACGTACATGTATATTACAACGTTGGATAGCGAATTTCACATGAAACGCATCTGAACCGGATTATTTTGTCTTGTGTTGTACGAAAACATAACGTTCGTTATTCAATGTATGTTTTCAAACACTAAATTATTAATTAGAATTGAAAACGGGAGTTATTCATCTATGCCATAAGCTTCGTTTATGTCGATAAAAATTCCCACTAAACAATAACGTACCTTAACACTTATTTGATGAGATACGAGGTTATATATACGAGGATATCATTTTATCATGATGTTTGACACAATTAAAACCATGGACTAGCACTATGAGTGTCAGAAGTTACTTAGGTTACCTTAATGAAATGTATACAATGAGTGTTCATAGCAAGCTCATTCAATCATTCGCAAAAAGACAAGCGTTAATTTTTTGCATAAAGCATAAAGGATACTTGAGGCAGTCTAGCAGCCTATATGAGAGGAGTTTCACAATGACGATACAGTTTGCTTGACAAGCGAAGGGAAATATAACAGTCTTTCACCGGTTGGGTGTATAAATGAACGGTGATGTACACATTTACAAGTCGTGGGGAAACGTCAGCGTAAATGTTGCGCCGTCGCAGTGAACTAGAAGATATAAAAAGAATTTGCATTCGGGCTTGATTTCTCAACTTATACCTCCGAGTACAATAGTTCATAAAATGTCATAAAACTGACATAACAAAGGCAGAATTATTCTGCTTCCGGGAACGTGAAAACTGTTTAGCTTCGCACATTTCATGTGTGGTCAAAATCTTGATAACAGTGAACTCCAAACAAGTATTGTGTATTTTGTTTATTAATTATCTATATATAAATAAATGGTATAATGAATGACATTCATAATACGAAGCTCTCTTAATCGATTCATGAACCTGGGACGTACAATCAAGTCGTATAAAACTACTTTAGAATATACATTGATTAACATATCAAAGGCTGTAATTGCAAACTGCAAGTGGGCCTGTTTCGTTTCGAAATAGAATATACGCTTACATAAGGGTAATTTCTGGATACCTAATCTCTTTCCGGTGTTATTTCTAAGCAGCAATAATCTAATTATATGTATCAAATACATTGACTATTTCGTGACTTTCGTTATAACGTTATTGAACAAATATCGATATAATGTTTATAATATAACATTATAATAATAATAAGCCAATTATAAATTATTACTTCATTGGTATTATGTTGGTAGATAAACAGTCTTCTGGTCAAAGTATAAGACACACAGAGATAATGTATGACCAGTGAGATAATGTACACGTGTGTATAGATCTGTCCTTTCATGTGACCATCTCGCATATATCGCCTTCATTATTGTGTTTATGAACAAGACCCTAGCAATGTGGTAACATGATAACGCGGTAACGAGATGTCGGCGAGGCAACCAGTTCAAGGGGCGTATCACCCAGATGTATCGTAACGTGAGGACAATCGTTATGTCGTGTGGGCTGATTATTATAGATGTTAACACCACGGTCCGACGGTTACTAGAATTAGCCAAGGCTAGATTTGGAACGTTACGTACATAAAAAATCTCACAATCCAGAGAAATGTAGATCAGCACTATTTTTATACTGCTTGAACTGTCGATCTATGTTAATTTAGATTGCAAATCTCATTTGTCTGTTTTTTCGTATATTCATTGACTTAACTTCACGTTTCACAATCTTTACAATAGTTGAACCACCAAACAAGCAAACCCTTATTTAACAGATTTAATATTGATGACACAAAAATGACACAAACTAATGTAGATAAGCTTTGTATATTTCCTCTTGATAAAAATGCAATTTATTTTTGTGTTAAGGTGTTTTCAGATAACTAATAGCATATTCATCTAGAGTTCCAGACTGTTACGAAGCCTCAAGATAAGTCGGTTCACAGGCCTAATCAGGACCCAAAATTTGGCGGCTAAAATTGCATTCAAATGACCCTGTCAGTAACCGATATATCAAGTACTGAGATAATTTTCTGTCTAAAACAGAAATGATATAAAATGAGGGTAATTGTTTCAGCAGTTAAAAGAGAGCAAACAGTAGCATGTCATTGCTCTATACTTAAATATCAAAGGTGAAGCCAACATTTATAACGTCATCCATGTTCTACAACGAGGCGCTGAATACTCTATTCTCTGAGGTAATTTATTCTGACGCTCATGACAGAGCATTGTTATAGATGTTTCACGTTGCACTCTGAAACAGTTCTGTTCATGAAACATCCTTTTAGCCAACAGGTATTGAAGGCGACATTACTTTTAGTGAGGCCAGGTCAAAGATGGATATTATTTATATCATAATTATATATTAAGTAATATATAAGTAATTATATGACTTGGTAGATGCACTAAAGTTACACGTGAAAATATAACAGGCAAATATTAATAAAGAATGACTATTTATATTATATATGTCGTGTTTCATTTGTTAAATGTCAGGTTAATATTAGATGCAGAATTGCCTTTCATGACAATGGAAACTCCGAAAATAAATGTACGCGTTGACTGAGAAAATTTCCGTTTTTACCAGGATTTATTTATCTCGGTTATGCATTATTATCGAATTCAATTTCAACTTAGAATTATTCCTGCAGAAAAACGTTATTTTTTAGGACAGCCATGAAGTTGTAATTTTTTTAGGTATTTTAGTTATCAATCTCATTGAAATCAGATGTAACTTTTACTAATTCCTCCCAGAGAGTATTCTTGTATATTCCACTTGAGAACGATACGCGGTTTAACATGTTGACAATGAAATTTTTTGTAAATTATCTAAATATACCCACAACACAAACAAGTTAGTTTTAGGTATAGGCTAGATTAAAAAAATTCCCGGTGTATATATTGAGATCTAACCTTGGAAAAGCATTGGCAAAACGGAAATAAATCAATAGCCGTATAGACAGATAATAATCTTTTTACTGCTCCGCATTGTTAATTTAGCACTCTGTAGTAGTTTTTTTACTATGCATACAGGACCTTAAAAGTTTTAGAAGTTTTACTGGAAACCATTTGTAATATAAACTTAGTACAGTAGACTCAGTAAACACTACAGTAGAACACACACAGCAGGTAGTGATTCAAAGCCTAGAATGATGTCAACATGATATCTTAAATTATATATATATAAAACCAAAAACATTATAAAAAAAGTACAACCAAAAGTTTAAATAACAACATAATATAAAGACGTTGTTCAATTTTCTTACTAAAAATGTGTGATTGATAAACAAAAATATATGTAGTATATAAGGACGGTCAAATACATAAATTAAACATTGCTGTCACACCAAGATATTTTCGACTGTAAAAAATTGGGTATCATAAAAGGTTTATGTAGATGACTGTGTCTAAAATGAAAAACTGGGTAGTTGCTAAATGTTTGTTATTACTACTTCAGACATGCACATTGCATGCAATAAACATATAATATAGATCATATCTTTGTCTATCGAATATCAATGGCTTTATCTAGCAAGACGTTAAATTGCAGGTATTGCAATACTTTTGCAATCGTTTAGGATTCCCATCATGCAATGTTTATGTATCATTCTCATTGATCATTGAGTCAAACGGTCATCACCATGTAGGGTATGGAGGCTAGATGAAAGGACAGACATATCAGCTTATCCCTTAAGTTATAATTATAGGATATCTAACGAGCTTCCCCTTTCATATCAAGTTTATGTCCCTAGTGAAATAATTTTGCTTTGTCACGAGCCTTGGCGAGTGACAAAACAAAATTATTTCACGAGGGACATAAACTTGATATGAAAGGGGAACGAGTTATGTATCCTATTTATTACCAACTTGCATTTCAGACGATTTATTGCTTTTTTAAACAACTTTTTATTATGCCTATAAAGAGACGAAACGGCGGATGAATATCAAACCACGTCACAGTCTCAAATATTATACTATTACGACGTCAAATATTCACATTTCTTAATTCTACCCTACGTTTATTCATAGTGTCTGGTGAAATGTAAGTAATAAGCACTTTAGTCATGAAAGAAGCGTACGTTAAAATAAAATCTCACTGCGCGAGAACAGTCAGAGTTATCTTTCTTAGATCAACGGCATGTCATGACGGCCGCCATTTGCCTGTATCTTTTCGTCAAATTGTGTAAACAACCGCCTTCAAAGTAAGTTTAAGATGCTTATCATTGTTCAACCGCGTTTTGTTTTGAAGAAGTGTTGTCTAAAGAATATTCAGTTGTCTTTATATTCTATAGATAACAAGCAATGTCTGTCTGTGTCATTTGGAGCGACATGGATCAAATTAATGAAATTCGGTGATCAAATTGTGCTCAATTTAAACCCTTTTGTGCTTATATGAGCCTTGAGATATCAGTAAAATGTTTTATTGAAATTCTTTTGTCCTTCGATTTATTCCTTAACAATTCGGTAAGGAAGATTTAAAAGATAAACTGAAAGTTTGAAGAATGACTCCGACTCACTCAGCCGGTGCCATTCGAATTTGTGAATGAAAACACGTTCGTTTTATGAATGAATAAAGTAGTCCGGACAGTGTCAAAGTTCACCGCAAGCCAATCAAATCACTTTGAGGTGTTATGACCCATATGTGTCATAACAAATTGTTATGAAACCCCTTTACGAAGTACCACGTGGGTAATAATAATACATAAAAATTGAAGAAATAATCATTTACTTAATAAAAACCAAAGGAAAAGTATGTAAAACCCCATGTTACTTCCTCATTTTGACACTCTTCCTGGTCGTATCGATAGATAACACTTGTATTTTGATTTTTATAACTTAAGAGTATTTAATGATTTAAGAGTGAAACGGAATGACATATCAAATTGTATTATTCGCTTGATATTGGCAAAGCTACTCGATCCCCATAGAGTTGGTTAATGTCATAAAATTATGATCTAATATATGGTCAATATTCCGAAAAGACATTTTCACATTTAAGATTCTACAGCCGATGTGCAGTTATAAGACTAACACTTAGTCCCTGAAAAAAAAGAGTTCTTTACTAATTTTGTTATTTTGTTTTTTTATTTTATAAGGAAATAAAAAGGAGCCCTGAACAATTCTTAATTTCAGCTGAGGCATCTAGACTTGCCAATAATTGACTTAAGAAGTCTCCTTTTGTTTTTTTTGTTTTTTTGCTTTAGGGTCTGGATAACAGAATATGTATTATCGAGGAATAGCCTTGATATAAAGTACATCGTTATATTACTTCTTCCCTGTACATGTTTTTATAGTTTTGTTGATCAATACTTTTCGAAATCCCCCGTTCGATTTCATTTCTAGAAATAAAAGTGACACTTTTCCTTTGACTAGTTTCTTGTATTGACAGATCATGTCGATATCTGTTTTTGTGAGTTGTACAATGTAGAGTGTTTTTATCGCTTGAGATCAGGACTTCCTGGCACAGCGTCCTCTATATCCGTGAATACAGCGAGACAGAAAACAAAATTTGGGCCAAACTGCCAGAACAAATTTGTCATGATGATCACGTGACCTAGTCGCTTTCATTGTTGGACTTGCCCATTGATCTGCTAGCTCCGATCCCCTAACTTGCAGTGTAAGGAGCTCTCGTTAAATCACGCATACATAGCGGGGTCAGAGAATAAATTACGTGATTTGGATAATTTCGGTCTCTATGCTTGTTACATTTGGATTGTAGTTTTAAAAACTATGACGATTAAACTGTAATAATGGTACCGAACATGCTGCTATATGAAGACATACGCTTTACTTTCTTGTTAGCATCGATGTGTAACATAATTATTTTACAACTATTACATTGTAAGTTACATTGGTGAAGAAATTCAATCTCATTAAATTGGTTCATAATTTTCTTAACTACGTATACGTTACTCAGATTATATCGTAGAGTAGTGTAGCAAATAGATCATATTTTAATAAGATTGCGAAGATCTCAATTCATAAACTAAAGGGAAATATAATCAATTTCATTTAACCTTATGAATACGTCATGTATGACAAATATATATATGTATGATAAATATAATTTAATTGTCAATTGCACAGACATGACTAAATGTATGTCTGTATTACATTTAACAAACAACATATATCACACGTTAAAGACATCAACCAAAGCAATATAACATACCGCTTTATAAACGCTTAACTAGCACTGTGTTGGTCGCAAACTGTTCTGCTTTTAACAATACAAACTTTCACGATTTTATTATGCACTTTCCATAAAAAAATGGGTAAAAATCATGTTCCGTGAAACTGAAACCCCGAGGAAACAATTTAAGAATTATCAGGTGATTGTTATGTTTAGAGTAAACAAGCGGCCCTATTCTCCTCAGATACGTGCAAGTAATGTTCCTCTCTTAAAGGGGCAGTGTCACCGGGTTATCTTTGTCGCGTTTAGTTTTAAATGGAGTTATCCTTCTGTGTTTTTATATCGTACATCGCATGAGCACTTTATAAAGTAAATCTCCTGTTTTATATATTTGAATTTTTTTTGGACAAAATGATGTATTCTTTATGCATGATTCTGCTTCATGTAAAAAAGATAGACTACAAACCTTTACTTCATCGTTATCGCAGATTAAGCCTATATTTTGTTGTAACTACATGCATATATACTTTCACATAAGTCGATGTTTTTGAAAATTAGGTTTAAAATATACAACAAAAAAGTTCTGGCCAAAACATATTTATTTCAATAAAGAATTGGAATGGTGAAAAAGCTAAAAGCTTAAAAAAAAGTTGCATATCTACGTATTACTATTTATAATTAATGATAAAGGATAAATGATGATAATTACAGGTACTTAGCAACAAGGGCACCTGCAGCGTGGCTGGTCCCTCAGGAAAGGAGGGTGGGATATTGTACCCGACCCCTCTCCCTGCAAACCCGGTTGGACCCGTGTAACTCAGCATCATGGTCTTCATCGTCGCCATCTGTCCTGATTTCTCCAAGGGCTTCTCTAGCAGATGGTGCAGCCTCCTGAAATTGGAGATGGAATCAAATGATTAAACAGAAAGTAATAAATCTAATGGATAATATGTTCATATAATTGATGTTTATGCTCACGATTCCTGCATAATGACTGTTTTATTACCAAATTATACAACAAATATTTTTCTAAAAGGTTTTCTAAATACGTAAGAAATTGAAATATTCTAACAAATAGAGAAACATATTGTCTATTTGATTCAAAGGGGAAATATGGATTAAAGGGTAAATATTTTGAATAGAAAAAATTAGGAGTGTCATTGTTAACAAAATAATTCACCCAATGAAAGAGAAACACTCCTAAACACTGTATTTTCCAATGATTGTTTTTATTCTCGCAAGAATTAATCTTTATAAACGTGCAAAGAATAATACATACAGTGTTTGATTGACATCTTAGGAGTTAATAGATGAAAATAGTTCGAAAAAAATCATTTAACAACTATAATTTTTGTGTAAGTTTCAGTCTAATTAAGAACCTTGATGTAGAAATTAGGCCTTCGGCAACGACACAACCGATGGGCATCCTTTGAAAATGAGGCTAAAAAATCAAACAGATTAACAAACCCTAATGACCTTCATATAGATCCTTAGCGTAATCTTTATCCGTTAATTACAGTGGCCGTCTTAATCCACCTTCAAGCAATGACGTTAATCGTTCAGGTTTATTTTCACAACGTTATAAACTTGTCATTAAACATCTCTTATTTTATGTCAAATAAATTCAACAAAGCTAATCCTTAGGTTACATATTTGTTTAATTCACATAATCTGCAGCTTTCGTATATGGTTGTTTGTTAAGCTTGGAATGCAAATGAATTGAAATATCAAATGTATTTGAATTTTAACTCGGATTGAATTTTGCGATAGCATGATATAAACATACCAAATCTGATAATAAACCATACGTTCAGTCTTTTCAGTCTGCTTATTCCCGCTTATGACAAAGGCTTTAAGGACGAACTTTAAATTTTGTAACGGGATCTGACTAACTATCAAGTGCACGGTGTTTAAGCGTTGAGGGTGAGATTTGAAAAGATAAAGGTCATAATTTGAGCAGCAAGGTCAAGCATCGAGAAAAAGTATAACCAGATTCATGCCCAATTATCCGATATTGATATTCTCGTGAATTGCAGATTAAGACTTTTCAAAAGGAGGCAGGGTTTTACCCTTGTGGTCATCTTCCTGAAATTCGCCCATGGTCTGCATTTGAATAATTGAGGTTTTGACTTGGCCTCCTACATAGTTTTTTAATGAACATTTACAACACTTCGTATATCTATGTACAGCTTAATCATCCATCGCCAACCATGTATGTATTTCCTCCATCTTTTGAATATGTATCACTTGCTAGACAACAACATTAGAATCTATGTCGAAACGTCGCTTACACAGAATAAAGAAGTTGTTCATCCATAAGAATTGTCCTTATTGGTCACCACACCAACTTCTAGAATGCCAACCAAAGAAGCTCAATCAATGCTATCGGGAAATTATTGTTTGAATAAACATAAACATATCGGGGAATACTAACGAAATTATTGCTGACATGAATGATAGACCCATGTCAGGTGTTCGAGTCTAACATGTCAGATTATCCATTTTAAGTAGTGGTACACCTATTTCTTATACATTTTTATTTTATAGTATAAGTATTTGTTTCCTCACAACTGTCAAAAATTCTGATTTTAGAGGACTGTTGAAAGTTCAAAATAATATCTTGAAATTTCAAGAAAGGATCTTGAAATTTAAACTTTTTAAGAATAAAATTAAAAAAACAGATGGCACTAATATGCCACCGTACTATTGTACATCTTATGATCTTATGATACCTTTGCCCAATAGTACGATTGTTAGTGATAAATATTGTCATGATTTGTATATTTGAACAAAATAGTTATCATAATAATAGTTCTAATGTCACGGCGAATCAAAAATGTTAAATCATGATAAGTGAAAGTGTTGGATATCAGTATAAGTGTACAGTGAATGTGGGAGTGCTCCAAGTGTGATAGATAGCAAACAGATCATAAAGAGACACTATATGAAGTCCTCGCCCTGTACGTGTTATCAGGATTATGTCGGTCAATGAAATACGAACTATGAAAGCAATGTTGAGGTCAGAGGAACCGGTCCCCCTTCAACACGCTCATTCATAATCAAACCGCGAGGGTTACCTTGGTGACTGACACCCATTTTAGGGTTTTGTGAAGGGAGACCAAATTACTGTTATATTCGACATCATTTAGAGATATTTGAGATTTTATGATTGATAGCCTATCAGTTAGTAAATATATTTATATACTAGTAATTGCTGCACTAGAATTTAACTATACAACAAACTTATATTGTAACATGTAAAGAAGTAAAATCCTAGTAAATAAAATATTTGGTAAAAATTAAAACACATTTAAAGAAAGGTTCAAGTAAAATTTTAAAAATTTGTAAATAATAAAACCACACCCGTGTCAATAGAGACCTAATTCCATATTTCAAATACACCCACAGACATAATTATATATTCCAAGTACACGTACAGACCTAAACCACACGCATTCCTGTCATCGTACATAAGTAATAGTAAATCACCATTCCTTCTTGTATACGTAACATTACGGTCCTCTCTTAACACACCGCAAGATTAGAAAGCATTGTTTAATACACCATTTACTTGAGGGCTGGAATTTGCCGTGACGTCATATGTCGCAATCAGCTGATTCAAGTCGGGGAACGGCGGCCAAGCCCGAGGTGAATTACTACCTATACTATGTCTTACTTACGATAGTCTACACGCTATCTGGTATACGTGACCCCAAATATTAAAAATATATTGAATCAATATTAACCTGTAAGAGGAATAGGGTTAATGACATATAAAACTCATGTAAATTAAAGTTATATATCAATACTCCATGCAATCGGGCTAATTTTATATATATATTGTACATGTGACAATTTTGTATCAAAATTCCAGTTTCAACCTTGATTGGGTTAATGTCACCTACAAGTGTTATGAATCATTGTCCCATGTTACGAAAAATGGAGTTAATAACAGACATGTTTTGAAAAGTAATGTTCTATATCAAAAGATAATGATGGTTATATAAAACACATGAACTGAAAAGTTAAACCTCAAGCAGTCTTAAATCAGAGTAATTAGACAGAATAATTTCATGACAATACATTTATATAAACATAAGGAAAATGTTTATCATAGTTAAATACCTATATCGTGGTTTCGCTTCGGCAAATATACATCCATACCAGCATCTACTTATGCAAGGAGGAAATTTTAATGAAACACGATATAACAATACATGACACATAGATAAACATTAATCAGAAAAATAATAACCACTTATCAACCATTACGGAAATCGTGGAAACTGAAACAAACTATATTTCAAGGGAATTTTGAATACAACATGATTAAAAGAAACTCTATCACTAAACCTTTTAAAATATATTTTCATTAATCAAGTTAGGTTCTAGATTATTGAGATTATAGACGAGGTGACGTTTTAAGGCTAACCATCAACTTCCTTAATGAAGAAGGAAGTTTAAAGTTCACCAAGCGAATGCTCGATCGTAACACGACAATTCGACATATTCTTCGTAATTGCATTGGACACTTCATACTAAATTACATGTATATTTTATTCTTCAGAAATTCATATCAAGTGATATTTATTAAGAAAACAATCACTGCTTTATTTGCTAAGAAACAATATGAAATCATGTAATGAAAACTTTAATATCTGGTAACATGAATATTTCAATTGGACATAAGCTTGAAATTGTTCATATCCCGATTTTCAATATAACTTGTTTTCAATATATTTATTTAGTTTAAGAGTTGAGATCGAACTTATCAAGATAAACATGTACCTCTGTATATAATCAATAAATCACCCACAGGCTTGCAGTCGAATGCACTAATTCATACCAGTATGTAAAATGCATAAATCATTTCATAGTTAACGGATTTGTTAAGTGTTATCAATTTATAAATCGTATATTGATACCTCGACGTTAGGCATTTTCCTTTATTTACATTTTGGAGAAATACATTTTCATGGAAACAAACTTAATATATCAATACAACGATAAAAGTGTCTATGCTATTCAAGTACAGTGAAAAGTTGAAAACCGTTGTAAATACAACTTTATCTCATACAAATATAACATAAACACAAAGTTCACTCCAGATCAAAACTTTCTCAACTGTCTCTGTCACTATCATATAGTTCACACATTAGTAAACGATATGAACGTTCATATTCCAAATTTCTTGCATATTTTTACTATATATGTGCACACACAATCATACTTGTTTTGGTGAGGGTTGGGTTCGACATTCGCTTGACCGTGACGAGTCCTGGGGCGCTGTCAAAAGGAAATGCGTGGCGTGACCCAATTAAGCTATTGTGATGACGGACAGGGCCACTAGCCGGTAGGATACTACCATATAAGGCAATCGTATACCTTATATGGAAACTAAGCATGGATTTTCCTAGAAGCCGAATCGAACGCTTTATAAATAGATCGCATGCCGTCTTCTGCCTCAGTTCAAATCAGCCAGCGACCGGCGAACTTGTGTTAGATTTTGTTGTGTGGTTCAAGGAAGGTTTAATTAATCAAAATGTGTGACGACGATGTTGCAGCTTTGGTTATCGACAACGGCTCCGGTATGTGTAAAGCCGGTTTCGCTGGTGATGACGCCCCTCGAGCCGTCTTCCCCTCCATCGTTGGAAGACCTAGACATCAGGTTCGTTAAATTAACATTCTTTATGATTGAAAAATATTTGTGACCGTTGCTTATGTATACTATGATAGTTTTTATTTGAAATTCCATTTCCTCAATTCGTTCCCTAATCTTAGATACTTGAATACTGCATATCTTTGAATTACTGCTTTATTTCGGACAAAATGCATATCGTCAAGCAGCATGGATATTAATCGATATTGTGAATAAGATATTTGTTCGTTAGATTTGGAATGGAAGTGAACAAGTTTTAATTTTATCGATATAATTTTAAAAAGTATCCTCAATCTACATGAACGAACTGATTTTCATTTTAAAGAGAACAAGTTCACAATTCTTTGTCTTCTCGAGTATTTAAATATTTGTTCGGTAAAGAAATCGCCTTTATCCGGCTAACGCTTTTAAGGACAAAGTCCCATTGTCCCGGTAACAATTCACGCAAGTGAGAAATGCTGACATAAAATTTAGCCGACTTGCCGCCGGCCGAAAACTCCCATTGCACGTGGTGTTTTAGCTTCAGTCGGTAACGCCCCTTTCGTGAATCTCTTGCTACGACCACAATCGAACAGCCTGCTTAAAATCACCCTATTAGTTTACTCAATTCTTCATTGTAATTATTATTTTAGAATTTTTCCTTCAATAATGATTGAAATGAAATGTTGAATATCGACCTAATCTAATCGGGACTTGTGATTCAGCATCACGTGACCTAACAGGAAGCTGATTATAGGAGAGGCTTGATAGATTTTAATACCATATTAGGGCAAACGTAAAGTGAAGTCAGTTGATTTCAATATCCTTGTTTTAATAGTTTAATCAACTTGCAAATATTTTCATTTAATCATTGTTGGATAAAAATATTTTATCTTATGAATCAATGTGATGGTTAATCAACGTGTAAATTCATATGTAATATTTGGTTTTCCAGGGCGTGATGGTCGGTATGGGTCAGAAGGACAGTTATGTTGGTGATGAGGCTCAGTCCAAGAGAGGTATCCTCACCCTCAAATACCCCATCGAGCACGGCATCGTCACCAACTGGGATGATATGGAGAAGATCTGGCATCACACCTTCTACAACGAGCTCCGTGTGGCCCCAGAGGAACATCCCGTCCTCCTGACAGAGGCTCCCCTCAACCCCAAGGCTAACCGTGAAAAGATGACCCAGATCATGTTCGAGACCTTCAACTCTCCAGCTATGTATGTGGCCATCCAGGCTGTTCTGTCCCTGTACGCCTCTGGTCGTACCACCGGTATTGTCTTGGACTCTGGTGATGGTGTCACCCACACTGTCCCCATCTATGAAGGTTATGCTCTTCCCCACGCCATCATGAGGTTGGATCTTGCCGGACGTGACCTCACTGATTACCTCATGAAGATCCTCACAGAGCGTGGTTACTCATTCACCACCACAGCTGAGAGAGAAATCGTCAGGGACATCAAGGAAAAGTTGGACTACGTCGCCCTCGACTTCGAGCAGGAAATGGCCACCGCTGCTTCATCTTCCTCCCTGGAGAAGAGCTACGAGCTTCCTGACGGTCAGGTCATCACCATCGGTAACGAGAGGTTCAGGTGTCCCGAGGCCCTCTTCCAGCCATCCTTCCTGGGTATGGAAAGTGCCGGTATCCACGAAACAACATACAACTCTATCATGAAGTGTGATGTTGATATCCGTAAAGACTTGTATGCCAATACTGTTCTGTCAGGAGGCACCACTATGTACCCAGGTATCGCCGACAGGATGCAGAAGGAGATCACATCTCTTGCTCCCAGCACAATGAAAATCAAGGTCATCGCTCCCCCAGAGAGGAAATACTCTGTATGGATCGGCGGTTCCATCTTGGCTTCTCTGTCCACCTTCCAACAGATGTGGATCAGCAAACAGGAATACGATGAGTCCGGCCCATCTATCGTCCACAGGAAATGCTTCTAAACCGGGACAAACTGACAGTATTATGAACTCTTATACAACTAAGGCCTTACCTGTGTTCAAATATGCATCATTAGGGGTGCCTTGAAACCTCACTGAACAACAAACGCTCAAGATCAAGTGATGGTTCTTGGTCTAGTCAGGGCAGTTTGGCCCTGGTCTCGGCCATGTTGTACAGTATAAATCCACGTGCAATTGACCATATCTTTGTTTATCTCAAATTGATTTTTGAGTTTTCTAAAAAACAGAAAAAATTCTTTATTAAAAAATGCAAAATAACATCGACTTTGTTTTGTTTCTTGCATGTTAATGTTCTGAAATGTATCGAAATTACTTTGATTTTCAAATTTAATTTTTTACCAAATACGCGACTGTCTGCTACACTAAATTTCATAGTATTTTATGTTCACAAATAACAAATAATTTTGCAAATATTTACTTAAAATGTATTTAACCTAGACTTTATTTTCCAAACGACCTAGATATTTAATTTACTTGTTGGTAAGCTTTATACAGGGCATCTCAATCCTTTCACCACCTACTACCTACATTGTACAATGGACGAGAAACTGCAGATGTTCGTGAGATGTTGGGTTTATTACTTGATATAACACGCCCTGTAAACCAATCAAAATATAAGTTCTTGCAAACAATAAGATATTAATTACATCATAAAACAATACTAAAGTACTCGGGGAAATAGAAATAAAATGGTTTTTGGCATTTATTTCTTTATTACTCGACTAATGTAATTAATTCTTACAGATGTTTTAAATAATTAAGTTTTCCCAAATAGGCCATATGAAATTATTGCAAAAATATACTTTAAATTGCCTTTGTTCAGGTAAAACTGCCCAAAATTTGCATATTTTCAATACATTTCGTAACTTGCGTCACTCTCAGCAATGCTTTTCACCTGAATTTGCAGTTGCACGTGCGTTGCCACAGGAATTCTGCAATGGACCATAGACGTTATGAATGAACTCTTAAGAATAGTAGTTTGTAACACGCGTTTATATGTCTGTAAACTTAAAGGAAACCACGTTCTTTTTCAATCATTTTATGAATATTTAAATCATATAAGATAAGAATAGTAGATGACATAGCATAAAAAATTCTTGTACATTAAACAATATAATTTTAACGGACGGTACTGAGATTACAGATCATTTATATACTATAGCTTGCATCAGAAACGTACATTTCGACTTTGAAATAATTTCGAGGCGTGAAAATGACACGTTTATCTCCCCTCATATACTTAGGGGATTTTATAAAAACTATCTGAAACAAAAGTTGGGAAAAACCACTGTGAATGAATATTTAGAATAAAAATATCCAGTTAGTTCAAAATAAAGAAATAATCGTGGAAAAGCATTTTGTTTCTATTTCCGTGAGTACCGTTAGTTCATACCTCATACCAAAGCAAGATCACATTAAAATAATATTACTTAAGAAGATACATCACATGCAGTTTTACATTATACATGCACATGACAATTACATTATTAAAGTTAATAATGTTACCTAGCCTTGATATAAATATATATGATATGCCAACCACATCTTTTATTATTAATTATAAATAATACATAGTGCTCATTGATCTGATACAATATCCTAATATATAATTAAGCTGAGCACTATTAATGCCTTATACATACATAAGGCATTATCCATATGTACACGAAACATATGAGGATTACATATGAAATATACAATAAATACATTGTACCCTGTGGGTGACACTGAGAGGCTATCACCGGGTATTACCAAAAAAAAGTCTAGGACATAATGGATCCTATAAAGAATAAAATATATAAAATATAACTATTTCCCTTGTCATATGTAATTAATAATGACAATTACAGAAATACAAAATAACACAACTTTTCCAGGATGTGAAGGAAAGTGTTCTAATCAAATAACTAAATGATACCAACTTGATGTTCACTGTTGGGCATAATTCGAGTAAACTGACAAAAGTACAATCAAACGAATGAATTTATGTATTTGTATCTCCAAGATCAATTTGATCATATCTAACAAACATATTTTCAAAATTGTTCTTCATGACACACCTTCATATGATTATGTATCTCCATATCAAATTTGATCAATATGTGATGATTAATTTAGAAGTTGTGAGCCGGACAGGACTTGTAACAGTTTTCTAACGGAGTCCTCATTTTTGGCCAAAAAAGGCAAATTTTTATAAAAATATTTTCAAAATTGTTCTTCATGACACACCTTTTTATGATTATGTATTTCCATATCAAATTTGATCAATATGTGATGATTAATTTAGAAGTTGTGAGTCGGACAGGACTTGTAACAGTTTTCCAACATAGTCCTCATCTTTTGCAAAAAAAGGCAAAATTTTATAAAAATATTTTCAAAATTATTCTTAATGACACACCTTCATATGATTATGTATCTCCATATAAAATTTGATCAATATATGATGATTATTTTAGAAGTTGTATATCGGACAGTACTTGTAACAGAATTTACAAATTTACCACTTTTTCTCCAAAATCCTAATATTTTATGTAGATTTTCATAAAATTGTTACTCATGTTTCTTAATTACCATGACGAATTTGAATTTAAAGGGGCAGTAGCACGTTTTTAGGTAGAATATATGGTGATGTCATGAAAATGAAAATAAATGGTTCCAGTTGAAAGACAATGTATTTAAACTAAATGAAGCAGTTATAATTTGAATATATAACTAAAAGTTCAGCCATGCGATTCCTTTTTCTTACAAAAATGAATTAAAGGTGTTCACAAACAAATGGCCGCCAATGGATTTTATGTGAATCCTCATATTTTGTCCTCTGACTATGGGTGATCGGCTTGTGTAATGAGATTGTTGACACTGTCAATATAATACATTTAGCATTTACTTACAATTATAAGTGAAATATTTAAAATTTATAATTAGCAAAAAACGTGCTACTGCCCCTTTAAATGGTTGATTAGTTACAAAGTTATGAGCCGGACACAAAGGGTAATGGACGGACGGACGGTCGGATGTTGTTGTGGGGAATAATTAACTTAGTTAAGAAAGGGTTACCTATTGATAATAATACTTGTTGGTAAGCTTGATACAGAGCATCTCAATCCTTTCACTACCTACTTGTACAACTACCTACCTCCTATTTTCCTGAAATATTGCATAACTATCTCCTTTATACACTTAGGAGATAAACATGCTGTGTTTGAAAATTAGCGGCATATAACGGAATTATTATAGCTCTAAATCTAATTTAAAGTCGAACGCGTAGCGTGAGGCTTTAAATGGATAATTACCGGGAATGGATAATTATACTGACTATGGATAATTGGTTTGTGTATTGGGATTTTTGACACTATCAAAATAATACATTTAGCATTAACGTACACTTATCAGTGAAAAATTTAAAATATAAAATTTTCAAAAAAACGGAGGACAGAACTCTTTCATCACCAAATAACCATTTCTATATCGGACTGTACTTCATTCATTTTCTAAAGACTGAATTGTAGTAAATAAGGACCTGGAAGAGACGATATTTTTCTTTGCATCTTCTTGTTCCCATGATAAAATTTCTTATGACAGTGTTGACGACATGAAGAAAAATCCAAATACTAAATATTTTTATATTTGACAATCCTATGATAAGTTCACGCACCTGTTTTTAATAATTATAAAAGGGAAATGCGCTAGTTTTGCCGAATAAGTACATGTATCACCTATTCTTCCTACATGTACTATGGCCTCTGTTTCAGATTTTACAAGCGCTTCATTCGCCAAGCTTAAAGGAGCGTGTAACCATGAATACCGACGTAAGTATCTGCTCTACCGATAGAGTAATAGGACTGAATATATATTCGATATTTTGTATATGAAATGTTTTCAGAAATATAGCCAAGCTTTCTGAATTTGTATTGATATTGTGTTTACACACTACCGACTACTTCAAAACAGCAAAAATAATGTTCTTACCACACGAACGACATTTCAAAGTGACATCATTGTGACGTCATGACAGTCAATTGCTCTCGATCGGAATGTACGTGAATACAGGGAGACCAAGGACAGAATTTTGCATATGCTTAGAAAGGAAGACCCTAAAACGTAAGATTTTTAAGTGATTGTAAAGGTCACATCGTTTGTCTTTAACAACTCTTAGTCTTAAATAAATCATAAACTTTAGTCAAACCAAATCTCTTTATTCATGGACCAATCTCGGTTGAACAGATATACATGGAGAACCATTGTATGGCATCACTGAAGGCTTTTGACTTTCTTAGGTATGATATTATATATACTAAACTTGTCTTAATCATGAAAAATTGAAGGTAACATCACGGATATACAACTTCTTTGTTATTTGTTGAATGAAGAAGTTGTATGTCCATAATATTGCCTTCATCTCCTTCGTCATCGCAACTTCTAGAATGCTCACCAAAGAAGTCATTCGTCCTAGAATGTAAAGTGTAGATATGATAGTCTGAAAGTTGTTGTGTAATTCCTCCTAGACTAACATTTCATCTCAGAAGTATTTTTTTTCAATATTGACAATATTTGTAAACAATTCATGTATAATAACAAAATGGAGCCCAGAAGATGCTTTAACTTCATCTTCACGTACAGTACCAATGAACATTCAATGTTAAACTCCCTGTGTAGGTTGAAGGACTTGTTGACTATACCAGATCAGGGCTTTTCGACTCGTTTAGAGTCTCTGGTCACAAAACATCGACATATCGCTATCATATCTTCGATGAGAACGTCGGAATTGATATCATGTTATAGTTTAAAGGGGCAGTAGCACGTTTTTTGACAATTTTATATTTTCAATTTTCACTGATAACTATAAGTTAATGCTAAATGTATTACTTTGATAGTATCATAAATCTCATAACATAAACCAATCATCCGTAGTCAGAGAACAAAGTATGAGGATTCACATAAAATCCATTGGCAGCCATTTTTGTGTGAACACCTTTAATTCATTTTGTGTAAGAAAAGGAATCGCATGGCTTAACTTTATATTGTATATTTGATTTATTACTGCTCCATTTAGTTTTTATACGTTGTCTAAAGATTGGAACCATTTATTTTCATTTTCCTGACATCACCTTATATTCCCCCTAAAAACGTGCTACTGCCCCTTTAACGGTGATTGTTACGTAAGAATGCGCGGTATTATCGATATATGGGTATATTGCAATTAAGGAACAACGTGATACGAATCGGTACACACTTCTGAAAATATCTAATATATCGAACATTTTAAAACGAGCTATTTCCATCTAAAATTGCAACATAAAAACCCACAACCGAATAAAACATGATTGACGGAAAGTACTTTACAAAGTATAAAGTTGCGTATGGAACTAGCTAATATATGTATAAAGATCATGATCATTGACAGTGACTGAAAGATCCTTTCCCAACCGCCTAATAGCTGCGGAATGATGATCATTCTTAACGCTCAGTTAGAAAAGATAGCAATCAATGTTTTTAAATAATGAAGTACCAATATATTGCAATACGTATTGCTTGTCTGTATCGCAATATATTGCAATACAGAAATGAGGCACGATACCCATCCTTATTGTTAAGCTCTCAAGGCCAGTCTCCGATTGCACAACGCATAGACGTTTCAAAATGCTGTAGCCGCCCCTTCCAATTAATAAATGTAATAGATTTCAAGTAAAGGTTGAAACAGCTTACAGTTGACATCACTTACATTTGACTTTTATGTTACAAATGGCGTTATGTGAAGAGACGTAATTTGCTCATATCTTGTACTACAGTCGCATTTTATCACTTGTAAGATGTACTTCTTTTAAACTAATATCATTTTAGTCCTTTAACTAGAATGTCTACAACATTTTTTGTAGTATCTTTTAGACTTCAGTTTAGAACTCATTTACGAATTTTGCATTTATTCATGTTTTGATATACTAAGTTGTAAATTTGCCATTTCTTGTTATAGTGTTTAAAGATACTTTTTGATAGAATAAATAATAGAACTTAAAAATTACAGCATAAAGTCATTTAAACGCTTTTGAAGTGTTTATGATTTTATTCTGAGAAGTAGCTAAGAAATATATTGTTGTATACTTTGTGTGGAAATGACATTAAAGATATATACTTTAATACGCGTTTGAGCAGATGATATTAATCTTAAAATAATACAGCAATACCAACACCTCTCAAATGGAGAAATATTATGCAAAATTACAAATAATGTCTCTTGGAAATTGTTTACCAAGTCAGAATCAATGAAATCCATCTTGGATAAGATTGTCAACTACGTTTTGCATTATTAAATTCTACAACAAGACACCGAATAACATGAATGACCAATGACAAGATGTACTAGTTATAAATGGTATACCAACATTAGATAGTTTGCAAAATCTGTTAATAACAAGAATTGAAATACCAAAAAACGTGTAAGCTGAATATAGTGTCATTACAGTTACGTTTTGTGATGAACTCTCGTATTCTAATGAATTAAGTTAAAGGTAATTTTATGGATGATCATTTTTTTTATGATTGAAATTTTTTTATACCCTTTCATTTTTGTTTAGAAACGGTATTAGGATCTATACTCTCTATAGTAAAGATGTTGATGATCCAGAAAATCCCTTGTCTTCTTCTAAAACAGACAGACAGACATTTTATTTAGTATTGAGGCCAAAGGCCCAAAATAAATACATATTGCAAATGATACAAGCGCACATAAAATATAGGTTTATGGTTTGACAATTTTAGCTCTAATTTTATCTATCCATTTGAGAAAGTTAAACGCATTTATAATTATATTTCTATCTTCACTGTTAAGAATGTATCTCAAGTTAATCTTGTTGACAGAACTGTACAGTAATGGGGTAATAAACTTATTTCTGGCATCTTCATACAATTTACAATCAAATTGAATGTGACATTCATCTTCAATACAATTAATATTGTGCATACAAAACCGAAATAAAATGAATTGAATTGAATTGAATTGAATTGAATATTGTGCCTAGAGCAGTAGGAGCAGACTCTGTTAGCAATTGGTACATTATTGTATCTTCCTGTTTCAATGCCTAGCCCAAAATTGCCACACCTAAACTTTGCCAAAAGAGATTTAAGGTAGGGGGAAATAGATAATGTGAGATAGCTTTCTACATGTAGTAACGATTTAAAATGCTTGTAGGCAATTGAATCTGAAAGATTATCAATATTAGCAGACCATGACTGCTTTCGAATATCTGAAAG
Organism: Steromphala cineraria; assembly: GCA_916613615.1. Classification (NCBI taxonomy): domain Eukaryota; kingdom Metazoa; phylum Mollusca; class Gastropoda; order Trochida; family Trochidae; genus Steromphala; species Steromphala cineraria. Next base: position 64,823,909 of record OU744722.1, on the reverse strand, counting down.
CCTAAATTTAAACTGATGCATAAAAACCTTGCTATCGCCCACATCCTGTGAAAGCAATACAAATCCAAAACCAAATTCAAATAAGATATTGTTTATGTATGTAGACCAAGTCAACCGACCTGAATCGTCAAGAGATTTTGACATAGTATAGCCCTGAGATGGGAGTCTTTGTGGATCCAGCTGAATTAATCTACACCAATATTTTACCGCTCTAGACATGTAGTTAAACTGTAATGGAAGCCTACGACATTCTCCTAACACCATACTACTACTAACATTTCTACCAACTCTGAGCAGCTGCCTACACACCTTTATCTGCAGACCTTCAATGATTTTACAATAAGATGTTCCCCAGACTTCAGATCTTTAACACAAAATAGGCAGAATGATAGAATCAAAAAGCTTAAAAAGATCATGGGGTGATAAAGAGCCAAATGATTTTTGAAAAGCATAAATAGAAACTAGGACTGCCGCGGCAGTACTTAGGTCTTCAAGACTTCCTCTTTGACTTTCACACACTGTTTGACCTTCACATGACTTTTTGTTTAACATGTAAACTGTAACTATTACATTATCAAAATGACCATAATTCACTTGATATTAAATGTTAAAGCCTTTACCGAAAAATGTCAATGGCTGCAAGCAATTATCATCTCAGGTTATACAGTCTTGTTGCTGCCTGATGATAGATAAAACATTTCCTAGTGTTTTTGCCAATGAACTTCAATTTTCAATCATTCATATATCATAATCATTCAAAACGAAAGTAGGATTGGCCACATTTAAATGCTCTGAATTTCAATTAAAATGGTTAATCTAATTTTAATGAGATTTATCCACGATCGTATGTTCTTTTAGCTTTGTAATGATATATAGAATAAGTTTTTATCAAGCGTCATTGGTTAACAATGATCTTTCAAACATATCCAATAAAAGACCACATTTCCAAAATGCTAAGTTTGACCCTTCCTCCTGACCGGAAGTGACTGTTCGCGAGCGATTTTATTCTTTTATCGCAAAGACCTTGCCAATGTCTAACTGTCATGCAAAAATAAATTAATTCTATGGTCTGGTTTTTGAGTTATGTGCCCTTGAATTTCGCGATTTTGAAATTTTGGTCAACTTTGACAGGTCACAGCACAAAAAGTATAAAGGTTAGCAAAATTTTTAACACTTTAAAGTACAATGCTTCAACTACATTCAGTATGAATTACAGCTCTCTAGTGCAAGTATCTTCAGAGGAGAAGATTGTCAAAGGTGGGTAGGGTCGGAAACGACCGAAAATGCACTTAAAGCAAGATGGCGGCCAAACCACGTGACCTACGAAGTTGTCCTGATTTCCTTTTTTTCATCATTTTTCATTGCGCTTCTTTTAAAAAAAATTGAAAAATGCATTTTGAAAAAAAAATCAATGTTAAATTTTCGATTTTGGATTCGACCTGGACCTTTAATGTACGAGTCGATTTTGCACAAAAAAAGTACAAATAATAATAATAGAGGAAAAGAACTTGAAGAAATCGGATAATAACAATAGGTCTTCCAGACTTTGTCTTGAAGACCTAATAAGTGCTTTATTACCTTGCGAGGTTAGACAGAATTTAGCTTTAGTCCATGGCAGTCTAGGGGTGAACACTATACCAAGATACCTATAGAATGACACAACCTCAATTTGTTTACCTTCAAAGAACCACTTTTCATAATGTCTTAAATAACCAGAATTGCGAAACACCATAATCTTAGTTTTGTCTAGATTAACATTCATGCCAGTTTGCTTACAAAATAATTCTAATGCATTTAACCTCTTCTGTAACTGAAGTGCAGTATCTGCAACCCCTGACACATCATCAGCAAACATTAATGCATATTAAAGATGATCCACATTTGCATTAATAGTCACGCCCTTTCCTCCAAAAGTTTCTAAAATTGAAAATAGTTTATTAATGAAGATGGTGAATATTAAGGGACTTAAAACGCATCCTTGACGGATACCTTGATTACACCTGAAAGTATCAGTAAGGCCATTTGAAGTCCTAACACAAGCTACCAACGTTGAATACATGGTCACAATGATATCAAAATATTTACCAGTTATACCAACATCCTTAAGACAATCAAACAAAACTCTATGATAAAAAGTATCAAATGCTTTTGCAAAATCTATTAAAACACAACAAAACCTACCCTTTCTCTTATGAGCATAAAACTAAATCTTCTAAAATGCCTCTCAAACAATATTATATTGAATTGATGTGTTAACATGTGCTTGTGATATCTTCTCAGCAGTTGTTCGCTTGCACTTTTACAAAATATACTATAGAATCGGTTGATAATTTCAAATGAACATTCATTTCAAATACGCTCTTCGTTATGTGATGATATATGCGTTGGTCTGTCTTATGTTAGCATTGGGGAATCCTGGTTATCAACAAGTAGTGAAAATAAACGACTTTATCTCAAACTGGACATTTAGTTTATTTAGTTACTGTTGAAAACAATTAAGTCCTTTCACGTTTCCAACGCACATATATAAGTCAGTCGAAAACACCGAATAGTGGAAGCGTACATAACATGCTTAATGCCTCTCACATCGGTATATATTACTAGTCTGTTAACCAGAACCTGAAATAATATAAAAGCATAAGCAAGTCTAGAATCCAGTGTCCTTTTTATTTCATTCGTGTCTTTCAAATTTTACTTTATTGACCATATCATTTCAGATACTAGTATATTGTTTAATCACAATGATTTAAAATGTCTTATATTGCTTGTGCTCCTTAATCTATCCCCCAAATGTGTCGATGTAGATAAATTTCGCAAACGTTTTATAAAAAAAATATCAAATTGTTCACCTATGGTTTTATGTCAACATAGTGGTATCCAATCGTGTATTGAGAGATTTGGTAAACACAGACCTGGCTAGGTTATCTCGACATGGCTCAAATGAGATTGCTATCCGAGTTGAGCAAACAACTTTCACTGCCATTCGTTTGATCATTACCTTCACTTTATCGTTGCTTGCCACACAAAAAAATACTGGGAGCAATATTTACCCTTTTGAACAACACAAGAATAACTTATTTGAATTTAACACTTATTGATCTTTACTTACTTGTAATTTTTAAATATTGTACGTTGTACTTAAAGGGGCAGTAGCACGTTTTTAGAGGGAATATGAGGTGATGTCAGGAAAATGGAAATTAATGGTTCCAATTGAAAGACAATGTATTTAAATTAAATGGAGCAGTAATAATTCAAATATATAATGTAAAGTTTAGCCATGCGATTCCTTTTTCTTACACAAAATGAACTACAGGTGTTCACACAAAACGGCCGCCAATGGATTTTATGTGAATCTTCATACTTTGTCCTCTGACTATGGCTGATTGGCTTGTCTAATGAGAAGAATGACGCTATCAAAATAATACATTTAGTATCAACATACAATTATCAGTGAAATATTTAAGATATAAAATTATAAAAAAACGTGCTACTGCCCCTTTAAGGCATGTTTTAATCTTGTTCATTTTATGAAAATAAAAACAGGTAATCTGCTGGCGAGGGTTGAGAGAAAACTGTAAACTTAGAGTGGAAATGTGGCATCTATGAATTTCTAACATCCAATGTTTCGAAAATATATCTGGTATTATAATCCAATCTTGCAATACATCACGGTTTATTACCTCAGTTAATCCTTTTTGATTAGATAAAGTTAATTAGATAAAACTCTTTATATCCAACGTATTTTAAGAAACTAATTTACGGTTCATTTAAATAATTATAAGACAATGCTGTACTGAATTTTTTATAGTGTGTACCTGAACGATATATTTTTTCCTAATTTTTTTAGTCAAAAGATTTCATCCACATAAACTGTAAAAATATCTAGAAGCGCAATGTATTGATCCTTAACTTGTGTCACAACATAATTTTAACAAATACATTATTGATAACCATAATTGTCAACATTGAATGACTTAGTTAGATAAATCATACAACGGATTTGTGATAAAAAGGATGATCCAGAATAAAACGTTTGCAAAGTTTAACAAAGATCAAAATCCTATTACGTGTATGTTCGTGACCAATATTTTCAAATGATGAAAGTAAGAAAAGAAAATCATTTTTCATCAATTTGAAACAAAATCTGATTAACCATTTCCCTTTGTTCTGTCATCTGTGTCAGATTTGCACATTAAATAAAATATTATCAAATATTTCTAATACTGAATTTTCATTTTATATCGAATCATACTTCACATCATAGTTCACATCATTATCGATATACAGGTGCAGCCCTCACGAGTGTTACTCATTTGTTAAGTGATTTCATTACGCACTTATCACTATTTATCCAGAGCTATTTGTCACTACCGAACTTGAGAGGCATGTTTAAGAGGTTGGGTGAGATTGATGAACCTTGCCGTGCAACTCTACACTTTCAAGTGGAATATTTACCCCGTTCCTGGCAGCTTATGTGTCCCCGCACACGGCGGTCTTATCTCTGACAAACTTACACCACTGCCGTCGCTAACCACCCCCTGAGTGCCATATATATCACGTCTGAAACTCTCTACCCTTAATCCGGGTAGATTTAAACTAAAAGTGAACAATAATTAAGTTTTCCCTGTCACTAGGAAGACCGCGTCATGCCTGCCAAGAAACCTTACAACGATCATAGCACCAGCTAATTTTATGGATGATCATTTTTTTTATGATTGAAATAAGCGTTTTGGTATAATTGTTTTATACCCTTTCATTTTTGTTTAGAAACGGTATTAGGATCTATACTCTCTATAGTAAAGATGTTGATGATCCAGAAAATCCCTTGTCTTCTTCTAAAACAGACAGACAGACATTTTATTTAGTATTGAGGACAAAGGCCCAAAATAAATACATATTGCAAATGATACAAGCGCACATAAAAGATAGGTTTATGGTTTGACAATTTTAGCTCTAATTTTATCTATCCATTTGAGAAAGTTAAACGCATTTATAATTATATTTCTATCTTCACTGTTAAGAATGTATCTCAAGTTAATCTTGTTGACAGAACTGTACAATAATGGGGTAATAAACTTATTTCTGGCATCTTCATACAATTTACAATCAAATTGAATGTGACATTCATCTTCAATACAATTAATATTGTGCCTAGAGCAGTAGGAGCAGACTCTGTCAGAAATTGGTACATTATTGTATCTTCCTGTTTCAATGCCTAGCCCAAAATTGCCACACCTAAACTTTGCCAAAAGAGATTTAAGGTAGGGGGAAATAGATAATGTGAGATATCTTTCTACATGTAGTAACGATTTAAAATGCTTGTAGGCAATTGAATCTGAAAGATTATCAATATTAGCAGACCATGACTGCTTTCGAATATCTGAAAGCCTAAATTTAAACTGATGCATAAAAACCTTGCTATCGCCCACATCCTGTGAAAGCAATACAAATCCAAAACCAAATTCAAATAAGATATTGTTTATGTATGTAGACCAAGTCAACCGACCTGAATCGTCAAGAGATTTTAACATAGTATAGCCCTGAGATGGGAGTCTTTGTGGATCCAGCTGAATTAATCTACACCAATATTTGACCGCTCTAGACATGTAGTTAAACTGTAATGGAAGCCTACGACATTCTCCTAACACCATACTACTACTAACATTTCTACCAACTCTGAGCAGCTGCCTACACACCTTTATCTGCAGACCTTCAATGATTTTACAATAAGATGTTCCCCAGACTTCAGATCTATAACACAAAATAGGCAGAATGATAGAATCAAAAAGCTTAAAAAGATCATGGGGTGATAAAGAGCCAAATGATTTTTGAAAAGCATAAATAGAAACTAGGACTGCCGCGGCAGTACTTAGGTCTTCAAGACTTCCTCTTTGACCTTCACATACTGTTTGACCTTCACATGACTTTTTGTTTAACAGGTAAACTGTAACTATTACATTATCAAAATGACCATAATTCACTTGATATTCAATGTTAAAGCCTTTACCGAAAAATGTCAATGGCTGCAAGCAATTATCATCTCAGGTTATACAGTCTTGTTGCTGCCTGATGATAGATAAAACATTTTCTAGTGTTTTTGCCAATGAACTTCAATTTTCAATCATTCATATATCATAATCATTCAAAACGAAAGTAGGATTGGCCACATTTAAATGCTCTGAATTTCAATTAAAATGGTTAATCTAATTTTAATGAGATTTATCCAAGATCGTACGTTCTTTTAGCTTTGTAATGATATATAGAAGAAGTTTTTATCAAGCGTCATTGGTTAACAATGATCTTTCAAACATATCCAATAAAAGACCACATTTCCAAAATGCTAAGTTTGACCCTTCCTCCTGACCGGAAGTGACTGTTCGCGAGCGATTTTATTCTTTTATCGCAAAGACCTTGCCAATGTCTAACTGTCATGCAAAAATAAATTAATTCTATGGTCTGGTTTTTGAGTTATGTGCCCTTGAATTTCGCGATTTTGAAATTTTGGTCAACTTTGACAGGTCACAGCACAAAAAGTATACAGGTTAGCAAAATTTCACCTAAAAACTTTAAAGTACAATGCTTCAACTACATTCAGTATGAATTACAGCTCTCTAGTGCAAGTATCTTCAGAGGAGAAGATTGTCAAAGGTGGGTAGGGTCGGAAACGACCGAAAATGCACTTAAAGCAAGATGGCGGCCAAACCACGTGACCTACGAATTTGTCCTGATTTCCTTTTTTTCATCATTTTTCATTGCGCTTCTTTAAAAAAAAATTTCAAGTCTCTAAGTGCATTTTGAAAAACAAAATTAATGTTAAATTTTCGATTTTGGATTCGACCTAGACCTTTAATGTACGAGTCGATTTTGCCCAAAAGCTTAGCATGTCGATTCCAGGGTAAGGGGTATCTGCATGCTAAATTTGAGCGAATTTGGAGTAGCCGTTTGGGCTGTAGCTCTGTCACAAAAAAAGTACAAATAATAATAATAGAGGAAAAGAACTTGAAGAAATCGGATAATAACAATAGGTCTTCCAGACTTTGTCTTGAAGACCTAATAAGTGCTTTATTACCTTGCGAGGTTAGACAGAATTTAGCTTTAGTCCATGGCAGTCTAGGGGTGAACACTATACCAAGATACCTATAGAATGACACAACCTCAATTTGTTTACCTTCAAAGAACCACTTTTCATAATGTCTTAAATAACCAGAATTGCGAAACACCATAATCTTAGTTTTGTCTAGATTAACATTCATGCCAGTTTGCTTACAAAATAATTCTAATGCATTTAACCTCTTCTGTAACTGAAGTGCAGTATCTGCAACCCCTGACACATCATCAGCAAACATTAATGCATATTAAAGATGATCCACATTTGCATTAATAGTCACGCCCTTTCCTCCAAAAGTTTCTAAAATTGAAAATAGTTTATTAATGAAGATGGTGAATATTAAGGGACTTAAAACGCATCCTTGACGGATACCTTGATTACACCTGAAAGTATCAGTAAGGCCATTTGAAGTCCTAACACAAGCTACCAACGTTGAATATATGGTCACAATGATATCAAAATATTTACCAGTTATACCAACATCCTTAAGACAATCAAACAAAACTTTATGATAAAAAGTATCAAATGCTTTTGCAAAATCTATAAAAACACAACAAAACCTACCCTTTCTCTTATGAGCATAAAACTAAAACTTCTAAAATGCCTCTCAAACAATATTATATTGAATTGATGTGTTAACATGTGCTTGTGATATCTTCTCAGCAGTTGTTCGCTTGCACTTTTACAAAATATACTATAGAATCGGTTGATAATTTCAAATGAACATTCATTTCAAATACGCTCTTCGTGATGTGATGATATATGCGTTGGTCTGTCTTATGTTAGCATTGGGGAATCCTGGTTATCAAAAGGTAGTGAAAATAAACGACCTTATCTCAAACTGGACATTTAGTTTAATTTAGTTACTGTTGAAAACAATTAAGTAATTTCACATTTCCAACGGACATATACAAGTAAGTCAGTCGAAAATACCGAATAGTGGAAGCGTACGTAGAATGCTTAATGCCTCTCACATCGGTATATATTACTAGTCTGTTAACCAGAACCTGAAATAATATAAAAGCATAAGCAAGTCTACAATCCAGTGTCCTTTTTATTTCATTCTTGTCTTTCAAATTTTACTTTATTGACCATATCATTTCAGAGACTAGTATATTGTTTAATCACAATGACTTAAAATGTCTTATATTGCTTGTGCTCCTTAATCTATCCCCCAAATGTGTCGATGTAGATAAATTTCGCAAATGTTTTATAAAAAAAATATCAAATTGTTCACCTATGGTTTTATGTCAACATAGTGGTATTCAATCGTGTATTGAGAGATTTGGTAAACACAGACCTGGCTAGGTTATCTCGACATGGCTCAAATGAGATTGCTATCCGGGTTGAGCAAACAACTTTCACTGCCATTCGTTTGATCATTACCTTCACTTTACCGTTGCTTGCCACAAAAAAACGTACAATGTTTACCTCGGTATATGTTTTTGAAAAACACGAGAATAAATAATTTTGAATTAAACACTTATTGATCTTTTCTTAATTGTAATTTTTAAATATTGTACTTTGTACTTAAAGGGGCAGTGCACGTTTTTAGAGGGAATATGAGGTGATGTCAGGAAAATGAAAATTAATGGTTCCAATTGAAAGACAATGTATTTAAACTAAATGGAGCAGTAATAATTCAAATATATAATGTAAAGTTTAGCCATGCGATTCCATTTTCTTACACAAAATGAATTACAGGTGTTCACACAAAAATGGCCGCCAATGGATTTTATGTGAATCTTCATACTTTGTCCTCTGACTATGGATGATTGGCTTGTCTAATGAGAACAATGACGCTATCAAAATAATACATTTAGTATCAACATACAATTATCAGTGAAATATTTAAGATATAAAATTATAAAAAAACGTGCTACTGCCCCTTTAAGGCATGTTTTAATCTTGTTCATTTTATGAAAATAAAAACAGGTAATCTGCTGGCGAGGGTTGAGAGTGAACTATAAACTGAGAGTGGAAATGTGGTATCTATGAATTTCTAACATCCAATGTTTCGAAAATATATCTGATATCATAATCCAATCTTGTAATATATCACGGTTTATTACCTCAGTTAATATTTTTTAATTAGATACAGTTAATAAGATACCACTCTTTATATCAATCGTATTTTACGAAACTAATTTAAGGTTCATTTAAATAATTATAAGACTATGGTATACTGAATTTGTTATAGTGCGTAAATGAAAGATATATGTTTTTCCTATTTTTTTAATCACAACATTTCATCCATATAAACTGTAAAAATAACAATGTATTGATCCTTAACTTGTGTCACAACATGAATTGAATCAATACATTATTGATAACCATAATTTTCAACTTTGAACGACTTAGATAAATAATACAACGGATTTTGATAAATGGGATGATCCAGAATAAAACGTTTGCAAAGTTTAACACATATAAAAATCCCATTACGTGTATGTTCGTGACCAATATAGTTTCAAATGATGAAAGTAATAAAAGAAAATCCTTTTTCATCAATTTGAAACAAAATCTGATTAACTATATCCCTTTGTTGAAATAAGACACCACATCTGTGTCAGATTTGCACATTAAATACTGTATTATCAAATATTTCTAATATTAAAATTTCATTTTGTATCGATTCATACTTTTTTGTAAATTCACATCATTATCGATATACAGGTGCAGCCCTCACGAGTGTTACTCATTTGTTAAGTGATTTCATTACGCACTTATCACTATTTATCCAGAGCTATTTGTCACTACCGAACTTGAGAGGCATGTTTAAGAGGTTGGGTGAGATTGATGAACCTTGCCGTGCAACTCTACACTTTCAAGTGGAATATTTACCCCGTTCCTGGCAGCTTATGTGTCCCCGCACACGGCGGTCTTATCTCTGACAAACTTACACCACAGCCGTCGCTAACCACCCCCTGAGTGCCATATATATCACGTCTGAAACTCTCTACCCTTAATCCGGGTAGATTTAAACTAAAAGTGAACAATAATTAAGTTTTCTCTGTCACTAGGAAGACCGCGTCATGCCTGCCAAGAAACCTTACAACGACCATAGCACCAGCTTGTCAATCACAACGTTGCTAACAATAAAACCTATTGCTTACACTGACTTACAGTGAGTGTACTCGGCGCTTTCACCTGTTTACTAGAATGGAACGACCCACAGCAAATTCCGTTAAGCTTTCACCCGACCTTATTGGTTAACAGCAACAGGTCGGAGCACGTAACGTCAATCAGTCGGGGTAGGGCTAATATAAGTGTGGAACATCCCTCTGGCTTGTTCTCACAGACGGTGGGAGTTATTCCTTGAAAGTGCTGGCGTCTCCTGGATGTGTGTATCTTAAAGGGAGTACATGTTGTGAAAGACGTCTTTACTGTCAATGAAAACTTTTCAGCGTCAGGAGAAATATCGTTCAGGTGTACGTATGTACTGACTAAATAGGATAGACATATCAGCTGTGTTTAGAGAACACTTTTGTTGACTCGGAAATAAACATCGAGTATAAAAGGAAAACATATTCGTTTGGAAAACATGACCGTGGATATGTATTGATCTATGTTCTATCATATTGTAAGTGGAGAAAGGTGACACTGCAATACAAGTGCAATTTTACAACCCTTATTTATGCCGACTCCTTAAAGGAACTAAGAGGACAACAGTGGATATAGAGGTACTGTAGACAGTGAGAGCAACGTCTTGTGTTGACAGCATTGTCATTATTGTATGAGTGGCTGGCTGAACAAGTGAACTATACCCACAGTATATCTGTCTATATGTTTACTTGACGTCACAGACAAGCTTACACTTCTCTGTATACCTTCTAGCACGCCAGTCAGCCTATATGACGGTCGTTATGAGATATTACGGACCCGATATTGACCAATAACAATCACCTGTCAGAGAAAAACCAATAACTGCCTGTACGATTTACTCTTGGCACACGATGAGGCCCAAGTCGGCGTCTGTGTTGTTGCGGGGTCCGCCCCTGTCCCTGGGGGACGTTATGAAGCAGGGGTACCTCCAGCGGATCAGGGACCTGGTGGACCTAGGGCTTGATGTGGACAGTCGGGACGGGGAGGGCAAGACACCCCTGATGATCTGCGCCCTTCTCGAGCCTGAGGGCTGGGGAGTCGGCATTGCAAGACATCTCATCGAGAACGGAGCCGACCTTAGATTCAGGGACAAGACTGGACTGAATGCACTCCACCTTGCGTGTATTTATGAGAGGTACGAACTGTCGAAGGTATTTCTACGTGCTATAGACTTTAACCTGAACCAACAGGACAGGTATGGAAATACTGCCTTGCATTATACCGTCAGGTCTGGTAATATGAATATGGTGAATCTTCTTGTGGACTACTTAAAGAAATATGGGATGAAAATGGATACAGTGAATAAGATGGGATGCACAGCTCTTGGTCTGGCGTACAGGCACTGTTCACAGTGCGTCTATCTTCTGAAGCCGAAACCAGAGAGTACGACTAGTGAGGAGGGAGAGAAGGGGACGGATGAGACTGAAATGGAGAAGATTGATCAGTCGGAGAAGGACGACCAGAGTGAACATCTCTCACTCACAGAGAGCAACCTAAAAACCTTCTGTGAGCAAACAGTTCCTCGTACAGCACCACAGCGACCCAAAACCGCTCTATTGAAGCGACGACGTTCTTCTTGTAGTTCCACATCAAGTATGTCCTCGGGCGGTAAAACTCAGTCTAAGATAAGCGCACGCAGCATTTCTAGAGTAAGAGAACCAAAAACGTCTCTGCCAAACGAGAAAAATACAGACCGGATCATACGCTGTGTGAGTCTGTCAGACTTCCGGAATACGAAAGAATATGTCTTCAAGCTGACGGCTATTCCTTATGACGAACTGGATGCGGATAAAAGTCTTCCATCAATTCGCAGTCCTCAAACTGCCTGGACCCCGCGACCGGAACCTATTTACACGAACTCCGAATACAAACCGTTCAGCTGGCGGACAGAGTTCAAGAAGCTATACGTGGAATATGAGTTCCAATGCTCCCCTTCATGGCGAGACACGGCCAAACCGATTGTAGACTTGATTGCGCTACCGTCTACACCCCCGCCACCGGAAGAGGAAGAGGAAAAGATCCGGGATCGGAGAGGAAGTAGACGGGCTAGCATGTCCTCAAATAAGAGCCTCAATGTTGAAGCGCTGAAAGACAAGAGACGATCCTCGGGCAATATCAAAACTCGCAAAATGTCCTCGTCTTCGACGACTGGACTCACACCCCATACTAAAACCTCTCCAGCAGACAATGCACTTGCATCGAGCTCAGAGTCCCTCAACAGCAGCAACTCCTCGAGGAAGAAGGAGCTCCAGGGTAAGACTGATACAGGTGGGAAGAGTCCGTCTTCACCTGACAAGGACTCTGTGAAGAACTTGTCTTCATCTGTCCAGATTCCAGCTGTGACGGAGACCTTGGTTGGAGACAATGACGATGACACTGTTACCGAGGACACGAGTCTAATGGACAGCAATCGACTCTCTGTCCTCAGTGATATAGATGAGGACACATAACAATCTGTACGAAGAATCAACGATATATGAAGTTGGTGTTAGGTTACATTCAGTGAAAATTGATTCCGCAGAGTGAGCAAGCGTTTAATTCAAGACGACGTGTCCGAAGACAATACGATGATATGCTTCTTGATGATGACAGTTACTGTGATAAGAATATTGTTTGAAGTCGAGTATTCACTACAATATCGAACCTTGAGTGCCCACTACACCTTCCAGAAGGTTTCCCATGTTATGAACATAAACCGTTCGAAATCACAGATCCTTACCGGATACAATGTGAAGATCGTAATGGATCACGACCAACCCGTGTTTGGTGATGCAAAATTCTCGTTTTCTGTCTCAAAAGAGATTAACTGTGATGTGTATCTTGAGTTGCAAGTTAGCCATAGAGAATGCACCAGACTGTGATATGATTGATTTTTATCAATTGTGCTGAAACGATGGACATTTTACGCTTGTTAAGTGTGACAAGACAGCATTATGGAATGTACCATTTTCTTCTTCTTCGTTACCCTTTATTTAAACACTTTTCCGTGCCTTCAAAATAATGAAGTTCCGACGACACGATAGATGAAATCCATGTTTGATGTACTGTATTGATGTGTTTTGTCTTTAACTGCGCCTAATAAGTAGCCTGAATTGTCAAAATAATGATGTAAAATGATGTTACTATCTGTTTTTCAACATTTTCGTCATCGTCTATAATTATTCTAAAAAATCTACAAAATATCATTGTTATTTTCAATATTATTATTTATCTGATGAAGAAAGATTATGTTATGTATTATTCATAACTTAACAATAATAATAATAATTTTCAGTATATATCATAAAACTGGATTCCTCTTTTTAAATGGCATTATTTTGTCGTACTAACCTTTTATAAGGACAGGATTTTAAGGATCACGCTGATCAGTAATCGAACTTATCGATATTCACTCGTGCCCTAGTGACCACAACGTGAATCAGTGCCTCAGTTGAAATCGATATTATCGAATATCAGAATCCTAATCCTATTAGCTCTTCTCTTTCAACACACGACTACTCTCCCATCAATACTGGACAACAATCTTCCTGTCACTGTCGTTTAGTCAATATTATATCCAGCAGCCATCTTGACTCTTTTCTTGGAAAATAACTTTAAGCAGCTTAAACCGTGTAACGATGATGCTAAAATATTGAATTATTGGAGATATTGATGATATGTGTCTGGGATAACGCTGATCCGCATCCTTAGTGAATGATCCGATACATTGATTCACATTTGTGACGTCAGCTTATTGTTCTCTCGTTCTAATATTGTTTTATTTTATGGAGCGTTGCATTTTACATCAAGTTTTTCACTTGATATTCCATATAGTGTTTTAGGTATGTGGTTTGATAAGCATTACTTTGAATGAATGTAATTTAGGTCGGGTAATACCCTCGTAGCTTTCCATTCTTAGGAAATAATAGATCTCGGCCTCTGGGGGTCTCGGTTCAATTATTTTCAAGGACTGGAAAGTGACAAAAATCAGTAGTATAATAACCATACCATATTTATTTTTGTCTTTACTGAATATTTTGTTATTTGTTATGTGTTATTATTAACCAATTGTTTTTTTTGTCTCAGAACTTGTTGAAGTTTGATGTACAAATCTGTCTCAATATTTATCATATTCGTTTATGTTCATCGAGTCATAAGATATCTGTTTGAATATCTTGATATATAAAATTAAATAATGTATTTCCCATGTTTTGACGCCCTGATTATAACCTCACATCCATTGTTTTTGGTTTGTTTAGTTTTATTCTAACACATGTTTCCGACATCACACAATACAATTATTGAACTATCAAAGTAACACTGATATAAGCTAACTTTCCTTCATAATACGTGTTCTGTATATAGTAAATTTACGGAGACACGAAGGTTCAAGAGATATTTTATGTAATGTTCATAGTCTTATTATGTCACTGTCTTCAAATGGCGTAAGAAGGTCATGTTTGAGAATTATAGTATTGTTTTATCAAGAACGATTTAACTTCAGCTTTGTTCATTGTCATGATGAATAATTGAAAAGTGGTGGGAATGCTGATTTGTAAACAATTGTTTGAATCCTAATTGTTCATGTAAAAGAGACCAGTGAGAAACGTTTGTGTTTTTCCAATCAATGTAAATATATGTTGTATTGTTGTACAAAAGCACAATCTGTGATAGTGAATGCCTTTTCAAAAAGGTACTGGTATTTTGCATAAAACGTTTTCATAAATTAAATTTTGTTAACCTTGTTCTTAGAGTTGATAGAGAGTAAAAGGCTGTAAAGTTAAGGGATCTTTGTATGGTAAACTGTTTAGGGAACGCGATAAGTTCTGTAAGTGATTCCATTTATCATTCAAAATGAAACAAAAAGAAATATGTACATGCATAAAATATATGGGTTTATGCAAGTATTTGGTTTATTTTACAAGTCCTTTGTCACCATAATACCATCGCCTGTCGTACTGTTCCGATGATGTGGTTTACTCTAACATACTACATGTTGAATTTATGTATGTATTAACGTTCAATTATACAACTTTAAACTACATTTAGATTACTGTACTGAAACTTTGCACCGACAACATACTCATATAGGCTTTCTTAACGATTTCACCCTTCAAGCCAGAAATCAGAGTGACTCAAAACACATTTGTTAATAGTTGTAGTGGTAACAAGGTTGAATGTTTCCATTTCTGTACTGGAGCAATAGGGTCCTACATTGCTATTTTGTCTACAATTTTCGATGTAACAGCCTTATGAATTGAAATATTATTTAAAATGATATTCATTTAGCAGAGAATTTACATATTATTATTTCGGTAACTATCCTTTGGAAAGCACAAAGATATAAAAGTCATGACCTATAAACATGGTACAACGAGTGGTCGACAGGTGACGTGATCTACAGGTACAGGTAATGAGCGTTAGCTCACCTGGTCTCACCTGTCCTGAACACCTGAATACCTCTCATAACGCTAGACGGGACAGGTAACCCAGGCGAGAAACTAATATCGATAGGTCTACCACAGCATTGATTTCCCATTATAGGCGATCTATTTGATTTTCCACAGGTATTTTGTAGGATATTGTTCTTTCTTCTATCAAGCTAGAGCAATCCGGCCTCTTATAAGGGTAGATAACGTATCTGTAGATAACACTGTGTGCCAATACGTGATACTTAGATGATAGTGGATAGAGGTGGAAGGTTTAGCACGCTCTCTTTTGTTTGAAAAATCTCAAAGTTAATTTTACACTTATTTAATTAGTCCAGTAGAAGGTCCAATTTTATCACAGTGTGTATCATATTTCAATATTCAATTAATTAACTAAGGAAAACGTGTTTTGGAATTATGAGAAAATATTTGCACAAATCAAGAATATAGGGTCTATGTTTAGGTGAAGACTGTGGAGAGTGCTGTTTCATTCTCTTTTGCACGTTTTGAGCTACTGGTAACTCACTGAGCTTTAAGCGTACGCTTACGTGTACGTTTTGCGTCTTGATGGTTTAGATTTCAATAAATTCCGATTCAATAAATGAAAGTCTGTCGCATAAACAGGACAGATAACAAATGAAGGTGATATCAAAAAGGGGTAAAAAAGATTCCTTTAGTTAGAAGATCTATTCAAAATATTGTAAATAAATGATGTTACGAAAATATAAATAAATAATATCAACGTAATATCAAATACATAAAAAACATTTCAAATTCATGTTAATTCTTCATTCATGACTCAAGGAGAACTGATTTAAGACTGGTATACAATTCAAACTTCTACATTGTTGTTAGGTCAGATATGGCTAAAGCGTACAGACCTGTTTTATAATGACGGCTTATTATATCGCTCTTGCTGTCGGTTGCTCAAATATTTACTTAGCGGAAACTTGATCTGTACATTGTTCTGCCCTAGTCACTTACAGTTCATTTCTACACTTGGCTGCTTAAAAGCATTCTTTGTAAGTAAACCTGTTTTGTATAATGACCGCCTAGCACTCATTTTGTCGATATAAGTAACTCGGCGTGTTCACAATGCTAGGTGATTTGTGTTAAGATTGCCTCTGAGTTCTTGGTAGAAGTCCAATTTAAACGTTGTTCTTCATTGTTATTTGTCCATATTACTAAAAGTGCTTTATAAACGATGTATCAGTTCCTCTGGCGTTGGGTCCAGTACAAACACACAACACCAATTAGGGTAATTATAGACCAGTTATAGACGAGGTGATGTTTGTTAGTCACACACACTTGATTGTATACTATAGTCGTATTTAGATAGCCTCTTGCGAAAATGTAGATCATTTTACAAATAACCCTTTCGTAACTATCCTATTCTTTGCGAGACACTTACTTCAGTTTGATAAAAAGTGTTCATAACTTTTGTTTAAGTTGAAGGTTTTAGCCACTGTCTCATAACCACATTGGTCCGTTATTAAATGATAAACTTTATTTTTTAAAATAAACGGGGACCTGTACTGTATTGTCAAGCAGCGCCTCTACCACTTAAGCTACAGAGGATACTTGATGTACTTATTGCTGCGTCATGTCTGTATTTTTACTTTTCTCTATAGACATATAATTATCTATTTCGAAATGAACTATCTTTAATGTAAGGAATCACGTTGTTAAAACTTCAAGCAGGAATGTATTGTAGCCTTAATGTTAAGTTTGATCAGGACAAACTATACCCGCTTAGTGTATCATTATAACCATATAAAGTAGTTGAATATACAACCGTAGTTGAAATCATTATAGGAGTATTCTATTGGAGTGTAAGCCAAATAATAACCCGGTTGCTTCGGGTTACGGCAATAAACTCATCTCGGGCTACACCCTCGTGATTTTATTTGCCATAACGCCTCGGTAGCGGGTTATTATTTACAACTTTTCACTTGCAGACATGGAGAAGAGACAAAGTCCTCTATATCCCCCGCCTAGAAGGACAAGTTGGAAACATATCAAACAATAGTTTCATCCGCTCACTTCAAAGTGTTCCTTTGTGGGTCATCGGTAATTAACTCACCATACACGATACAAGATAATTGTTTTAAATATTTCGTTGCCCTGTGTTTTGACGAAAAGAGCTACAATTCTAAAAAAAATGCATAATAATACATAAGTACCAACTCGGCAGATTCAATAAGCTACAATATGTTTTCTGTGTTTTTCTCTGGAAAACAATTCTAAGTTGTTGCTCCATTCAAACGGCCGAAAAGAGTAAATGTTGGAAACCATAAAGGGACCATTACACATTATGATCGTTCCATGTCTATATTCCACCTTTTCCAATGAGTTACACCGTATAATGTTTGAGTTCTGTTCCGAGAAGAACAATTTGCACGCACGGACGGAGGTTTTTCTGTTTTCCTGGGTGATAGTCATGTTTCCTCACAAAACTGGTCACCAAACTTGTATTGTAGAAGGCACGGTTATATTTTGTATCACACATTCGTCAATAGTACATAGTTGATAAGGACAGTTTTTTTAAAACGAATCATACATGACACATTTCAAACAGGCTTACAAAACATAATAATTTATATTCACAAAGCTTTGTTTGAATTGTTGTGGATCACCAAGTTCACAATACCTTTCAGGCGTTTAATCGGTGGATCAGGTTGTGTGATATCGATTTCACGAAAGTCAATTACATGAACAACGACGTTGTATTTAGGTATATTATTAGAACCAATCCAGATCAGTTAGTTTGAAGGTATAAAGTGTCCTTCATTCAATGAACATAACGTTGACATATGATCTTTCACGAAACCATTCACTATAAAACAATTCCCAAATTTCGTGTATATCGTATGTAAAATGTGAAGGCAAGATTTACATGTATAGTAGAAATTATTTCAAAATCAATAAAAAAGACAGATCTCATAGTTTAGATTATGACTTATAATGTAGGTAAGAATTTTCAAGCTTGGATTTCATCGAACGTGATACAATGAATATTATCCAATGAAGGATGACAGCAATAATCACATTGCCATATTATTCATTCCACTGAGCTGGTTGTATAAGTGAATCATGGCAATGAATGGAGTAGATTTAATAGCCAGATATGATATTGACCCGACAGAGAGAGCAGTAGGTCACCCAGCCCGAGATACCCTCTACAATATACCTACAACTCACTGCACACTGGGGGAAATGAGGCGAGAGGGTGGATATTCAATCACTCCAAGAGCTTTGTCACTCACTTCTCTTTACTTACATGCTTTTCCACGTCACAGGAGATAAACCAACACAGCTTGGAGAAAGGGAAAGATTTCTTCTATTCAATGCCGTATGTTGAGTATGGCCCATTACTGAAATGTGCTCCTTAATGGAATGTTCTTTTGTGCTTTGGATTGATTTATCAAGGACGATTATAAACTTTCTGTACAGTTTATGACAAGCTGGAAAAAACGTATTAT
This sequence comes from Steromphala cineraria, assembly GCA_916613615.1. Classification (NCBI taxonomy): domain Eukaryota; kingdom Metazoa; phylum Mollusca; class Gastropoda; order Trochida; family Trochidae; genus Steromphala; species Steromphala cineraria. The sequence goes on along the minus strand of OU744722.1, from coordinate 64,804,806 downwards.
ACGTGATTTCTTTTATTTACCAGGAACAGCTATTGGTTCCATTTTCAATACCTACCTTAAAGTTCTTAAAGTAAAGTTCTGGCAGAAAATTCAGCATAGATTGTTGGTGTTATTTTACATGACCCAAAAGGTCTTATAGGGGCCGTAGCACATTTTTAAGAGGCATGTAAGGTGATGTCAGGACAATGAAAATAAAAGGTTCCAATTGAAAGACAATGTATTCAAACTAAATGAAGAAGTAATAGATCAACTATATAACGTTAAGTTCAGTTATGCGATTTCCTTTTCTTACACAAAATGAAATGAAATGTTCATTCAAAAATGGCAGCCAATGGACTTTATGTTAAACCTTATAATTTGTTCTCCGAATATGGGTGATTGGTTTGTGTAATAATTGTTTTAACACTATTAATATAATACATTTAGTATTAACTATTAGTGAAGAATTGAGAATATATATTTTTTTCAAAAAACGTCCTATTGGTCCTTTAAATGGGAAATTTTCTAATATAAGTAAATGCAATAGAGTCACCCTTATTTACTATATACACTGAGGTACAAAATAAACTTTACCTACGTTACTTTTCGATTTACTAAATAACTAACATTTATTAGATGCATTTGATTATCGTATGATAACAATAACACATATTTGCAGTACATGTAGTTTGAACAAATTTATGTGCGGTTTCTGTTTAATCAAAATATCTTCGTTAATTAAGAAAGGAGTAAAACATATTTTACACCAATATGACCTCCACCATTTAACAAAAGTTGTAAGAATAAGGCCTTTTTATTGATTTTAACGTAGAATATGTCTTATACAGCTGCATACCAAAATTTTTTCACCTTCTGTGATCTTAGTGCAAATATCATGTAATTTGTGTTTCGTTTTGGCGATCATTAAATAACCCCATGACCAGTTACAGAAGCTCATCAATTGTCCCAAGCACATCAATTGTCCATGTGTAAAATAACCATTCCCAAACCATGTTTCGTGATCGGCTTGTCACTGGTGCTGAATGTCGATATATGGCATTGTTAAATAGACATATGGGGTCATATTTGTGAAATTCGGATTTTCTTAGATTTCTATTAAAATCATCCATGTAAACTATGTAGGAAAACAATCAGCACAGTTACGTTGCTTTAGCGCAAAGGAACACATGTGAATAAAATCTAAAGCTGTTGAACACTTATGGAGGATTTTGTAGAGCTAAATAGAAATCAGTGTTTTCGAAATTTTGACCCCTGGTCACTTCAATGATCTGCCAAATTTGTTACAGCTATCTGCTAGGTATGACATACGAATATGTCAACGCAAACTGAATCCTAACTTATGCAGTGAAATTTCATCATTATCGGTTTGGTTTTCACAATGATATGATGTCCCAAAGTCGTTACAAATTACATGATACGCACTAGAGTACGAAAGTAAGTGAACAAACTTAAAGGGGCAGTAGCACGTTTTTTGATAATTTTATATTTTAAATATTTCACTCATAATTGTAAGCTAATGCTAAAAAAATTATATTGACTGTGTTAACAATCTCATTACACAAACCAATCACCCATAGTCAGAGGACAAAGTTTAGGGATTCACATAAAATCCATTGGCGGCTATTTTTTTTGTGAACACCTTTAATTCATTTTGTGTTAGAAAAAGGAATAACACGGCTTAACTTTATGTTATATATTTGAAATATCACTGCTTTATTTAGTTGAAATATATTGTCTTTCAATTGGAACCATTTATGTTCATTTTCCTGACACCACCTCTATTTCCCCTAAAAACGTGCTACTGCCCCTTTAAGATACGCAGCTGTATATCTGTAAACAGTAATGTTTTCATTAAAATATTGAGCTTGGGATTAGACTGTTATGTTGAACGTATACACAGTATGATCTAAAGAAGTATTTTCTTGTATCGAGATATTTATATGTAGATATATAAATCAATTTATGTTTAAACTATACATAGTGTTACATTACAATACAAGTAGCCCGGTGACCATATCGTTAAGTATATGCTCAAAGCAAGTTACTGAAACTCGGGGTTTTATTTTTAAGAGTCATTGACAAATGTTATTCTTAACGACATTCGTGTATTGAGAAATTGTGCGTCCGCTTTAGAAACTTTAAGCTTTATATTTTAAAGCAAGGACACTGGATTCAACTTGGTTCATAAAGTATCAAATGTGACAAGTCTCACTCTTAAAATGGTAAGCTTGTTTTTGATTTATCACCAGCTGCTTAAATGTCTCTCAACGAATTTATCCAACGCTAAGATTTTCACTATCCTGATATAGAATTTATGATGATCTGGACATGTCGATGTCGTTATTTATGATGGTGTGGTTAGCAAGATAATATTATCCGACATGCCTGTTTACTCACTGTTAGGAGACAGCAGCTCACTGGGTCATGTCGTCACTAGGTGCATTCAAATGATTTACCGTCCTGTCTCTATCAATATAAACTATAAACTATTATTTATGGTGCTGTCTCATTGAAAAGGATTGAATTCATTTGAGATGAGAAAGTTGTTGATTTACGTTAGTCCTATCACAATAGGTGAGTACATAGTAACGATAGTTTTTAATGAAAATAACATTGGCATTCATTGCAATGCAAAAGCAATAACATTAAATAATCACATACAACAAGAATTTATATTAAGGGGGCAGTAGCATGACAATTTTTATTTTCAAATTTCCCTGATAATAATGCAAAATGTGTTACTTTGATAGAGTAAAAAATCTCATGTCACAAAGCAATCATCCATAGTCACAGAACAAATTATAAAGATTTTCATAAAGTCATTTTTGTGTGAACACCTTTAAAGGGGCAGTAGCACGTTTTTTTTTGGGAATATAAGGTGATGTCAGAAAAATGAAAATAAATGGTTCCAAATGAAAGACAATGTACTTAAACTAAATAGAGCAGTAATAATTCAAATTTATAACGTAAAGTTTAGCCCTGCGATTGCTTTTTCTTACACAAAATAAATTAAAAGTGTTCACACAAAATGGCCGAATATGGATTTTAGGATTTTACTTTGTCCTCTGACTATGGATGATTGGCTTGTGTTATGAGATTGTTGACAATGTCAAAATTTTACATTTAGCATTTACTAACAGTTATCAGTGAAAATTTTTAAATATAAAATTATCAAAAAACGTGCTACTGCCCCTTTAATTCATTTCGTTAAAGAAAAAGGAATCGCATTCCAGACCTGTACATTACATATTTGATTTATTACTGCTTCATTAAATTTAAATACATTGTCTTTCAATTGGAACCATTTAATTTCATTTTCCTGACATCTTATATTCCCCCTAAAACGTGCTACTGCCCCTTTAAAGAATCACCACTTGATGCTTTTTCAAAACAACTCTTATTATCATAAAATATTTCATCTTGTTACTTAAGCTCTTTTAGACAAGATCATATTTTCGCCACTACATTACGCAGATTGCGTAGGGTACAATACAGATCATAGTTTAATAAGATTACTAGTAACTAAGTACCGAGTACTTCCTTGACATTAGTGTTACAAGAGTAACCTCCCTTTGATGGTGTTTATCAGCTCTATTCGCAGTCTGCGGTAATGACTCTTGTCTGCGTACTTCTGTGGGTCACTCTGCTTGTTTGCTGTAGAGCAATCTAGGGTCGTACTAAAGCAATTTGAAAACAAATATAATGCATTCCAATGAGTTTTTAAAGTGATATTTTTGTTGATTGATATTCGCCTTATGTCTTAAAGGGGCAGTACGTAGCAAGTTTTTTGATAATTTTATATCTTAATTTTCCACTGATAATTAAAAGTAAATGCTAAATGTATTATTTTGACAGTGTCAAAAATCTCATTACACAAGCCAATCATCCATAGTAAGAGGACAAAATATGAAGATTCACATAAAATCCATTGGCGGCAATTTTGTATGAACACCTTTAATTGAGTTTGTGTAAAAAAAAAGAAATCGCATGGCTAAACTTTACGTTATATATTTGAATTATCACTGCTCCATTTAGTTTAAATACATTGTCTTTCAATTGGAACCATTAATTTTCATTTTTGATATTCCCCCTAAAAACGTGCCCTTTAATTGTCCTAGAGGAATTTAACGTGAACTTCATATATCAATAACTGTAATTCGATTCATTTCAATTAAACTTAAAAATGCACCAGTTCCTTGGTTATGATAATATAAACGAAAGAATGTTTAATTTTCTCCAATCTCATTAAAATGATATCTTAAATGCTTCACTACGTTACGCAGATTAAAGCTAGCGTAGTGTAGCAAATAGATCACATTTTAATAAGATTGAATTTTCTCAGTTTGAATTGTAATGTTTACATTTACAATTGGCTCATGTTTTTAAGACCAAGGAACAAACTATATGAAAGTACATTAACACTTTAGGAGGTCTTAATGTACTACTCAGGTAATAAGCATTTGCTTCATATAGATAATTATACTTTGATAAAAGATACCTGTATTTACAGATAGCCTGTTCAATCACCTGTAGTCCAGGATGAAGCTACGCACAGCTGTCACAGCTACAGTGACTCCCATAGGGACAACTTTCTCCACTGAAGATAAAACAGCTGCTTCCTGTTTCACGGCTCCATCCTTGAAAAATTAAAGATATGCAATTCGTTTGACTGCAATTGCGAAATTAGATAAAACCAAAACATAATGCAGGGCTGAAAGTTAACCATATTTGGCGATGAATATTCAGTCGACCCTTAATTTAACTGAACTTAACAAAATACATAATTTTCAAATAACATCTGCAAGGAATGGTTATAAAACATACCGCGGATTAAGTTGTTTAATCTCGAAAATCTAAAGTAATTGGAAAACGTCCTCGAATGGACAGCCAATAAGATTGCTAATGTAAAGCTCGGACCAATTTTAATTCTGAATTATGTGCTAGTCGACATTTTGTTCGGCAAAATTACTTTAAGATGAATTATCTTATCGATCGTAAGCCTTACCTTTATCAAAGCACAGCAGCTGAGATTTACGCCAGAGCGTTTCTAATATGTCTTTGTCCTCAACCTCAGCAGCATTAGAAAATTGCCTGGCATTAAACACAAACCAATCTTTTTCTAAAGTGATTGACTCTGACATTAAAAGCAGCAAATAAAACTGGTTTGGTCTCAGTTGGGAGAAAATGTGTTGCTAAGGAAGAACCAAGCAGGAAAAGAAAAAAGAATAAAAACCCAAATCGAATGGTCCGTCACAAATGTTCCATAAGTTTTTTCTTAAATATTCTGTGGCGAACAATTCCTTAAGAGATATAAACTATAAAGAATTCTTGATGAAGGTATTTTCCTTTAAGAAATATCGTTAAAGAGACAGTTCGATTAGGGTATTTTTGTTGAAACCAGATTCGAGGGGACGTTATAGTTTATGCATAAAATGTTATTCGTACATGATTATTAAACAGCACTTGTGAAACATGTTACCGGGGTTCACATTTTTGTTCATTTATATTTGAAAATTTGAATATCTGATAGCGTAAAGTAAGTAAAGCCATCCAGCAGTGCTACGAGTTAAAAAGACGTACGATGGCATTACAAGGCGTTTTGTTGAGTCTTATCTTCAATCGTTGTAAATGTCTGGATATTCTATCAATACCTTTACTTCGTTTTCAATTAAAATTAAAATCGATGAAAGCACAGTGCTTTTTGTGATAATTTTTAACAAGATCATGGAACGGAAGCCGGAAGTCTTTGAGTTGTAATATAGAGAATTATCATTAATATTGGAATAAATCATGTGTTGTGTAATGTGTATCTATGCTTTTGCTTTGTGTTGGTGCACATGGCTAACAATTGGTACATTTTTTCAACTTCTGTAGCAATCAATCTCTGTTTTGTCGCATGAACCACGGTTTGCTATTTTCTTTACCCTTCACTACCATGAAACCAGTAGCAATTGCTTTTTAACCTGATTTCTGGCTTCTCGGGCCTTGCGATGTTTGTAGATCCCATCTCAGACTTTCAAGATAGATTTATTGATAGCTCTGACCTTATATAAGAGTGAACCGCTTACTAAAGACTTGTTTCTTTTGGCGGTCAATAAAATTTGAAAACCAGAAGGAAATTGCTCTTTGTCTAAAACCTATTCCGTGATGATCGCATATTGATTAGAACCCTTATTTTAAAATTGCTGCTGATAACAAATATTGACGTACAAGCTTCTAGCCTTTAACATCATTTATCAAGTGGCATTGAAGGTGAATACACTAATAACAAATAACTTACAGAACAGCTTTATACCGTTACATGAAACATAGTGGAATATCGAGGATGCACAGAGGCATCTCTGTCGTAATACTCCGATCTAGATCAAAGTTATATGACTGAGATGTATCTGCAGGAAGAGAATGGAAAAGGATCTGGTCTAAAAATATCTACCGTTCTCCCCAAAAGTTGTTAATTCTACCCTTTTTTACTCTTTTGCAAAGTTATTAAAGCTCCGTTTATGCTATGAATCAACTCATCGACAAAAGATTTAAATGACTCGCATTAAGTAACGAAAAGCGCTAGAAGATCTAAATAAATTCAATCAAGTATATCAACCAATTTCCAAAACATTGAACAACGGTAACTTATATTTGACGTAATCCAGAGTGAGCTCTTTTTGCAATGAGAAGGCGTTAACAACAAAAATAACAGACTCTCATTTTGATAAATTGTTCATTCTAAAATCATGAATATTTGAAAGAAAGCATGAGATCATACCTTAATAAGCTCAAGACAAGTATCAGCACAGAACAACATTGCATGACTATAAATTAAAGGGATTGTTTGACGTCACTTTATGTCTCCCTCATCTTAATCATGGCTTGTTCGCGAATTAGAGAATCAGGTTTGACTCAAGCATGTTTTTTGAAAGACATAGTGATCTTTCATCAGTGACAAGGCTTATGGCCTTTACATTCGCTGTATATCTTGAACATTTAAGTCTTTTCCTGCCAATATAGCATTTGCAATTATTCAAAGTTTAGCGGTAAATGTAGGACTATAGAGGAATCGAAAATCCCTGAATTCAATTTCCTTGGTCTCCCTTTACATACATACATAGTGCAATACACACCTATACCATTTGGAGTGTATGAAGTCACTAAAGGAAAACGTTGACGATGGTCTATTGCAAGTGGATATTAGTTCTCATATGGTACGAATACAATGTTTTAGGTGTGTTGGGCTTGTCCAATATCTTAAAAAGTTTTTTTTTTTTTTTTGTTTTGTTACAATGGTGATCACTTATTAGGATTTGTTCGTCATTTGTGTCACGTGACTTTGCATTAATAGCAAAGTCACATGATTTTTAAATTTTGAAATTTCCCCCCGTAGCACGTTAATATTTCTTCTTTTAAGTCAAAATACACCAATTTTGGGATAATGTACTTTTAATTCGAGGTTTACTGTCAATATTTATATGAATTTTTTTCATGATTTCAGTTCAAATGTAATAACTTTCTTTTGCCGATGAGTTTACCGTCCCTAATATGTTTAACAAAGTAAAATACTTCAACTTAAACCTGTGATATAAAAGTGAAAGAACATTTTCAAACAATTTAAAAGAATGTTTTGGTAGACATTTCAATCTACAAAATCACATCAAGATAAACGGTTTATCGATCACAATCTTGACCTTTCCAAAAGTAAAGAAGCAGTACTAATACTGGTAACTTTCGAAGTATCTCTGTGATTGCTACAAAGAATGTCAAATAGACTTGTCAATCACATATGCATGCAATTGTTCCTAAGGATTTTATTAAAACTGGAAATTAAAAAAAAAGTTAAACTGACTTTTCGGAAAAGCATAAAGAGCTACCAAACAAAATATAAAACTGAAAAAAACCCAATAAAAACGAAAATTGCTAAAATAAACTTGATTTAAAGGTTAAGTTGATTTGTTGATTTCTATCAAATTTGAATAAACAGAAGCATAAGACAAGTATGTTGTCTCTTATCTTCCATGTAATTATCAAAATAACAGAGTAAATTTGTCTTCATCAACTACAAGAATGCTTTTTCCTTATCTGGTACGCATTGACTAGAGTTATCATAGTGTACATTATGACGTTATTTTACACTATTTGAGGTATACATTGCATAACAGTCAACACATTTACACGAACCTTATATTTTGTTGTTCCTTTCAGCTTCCTTGCAATGGTTCAGATGGTATATCACAAATTACAAAGGACAGTAAGGAATGAAAAAGTTCCACTCAACTGATAACATTGGATAAAAGGTATATATTCATTCAAAGCTAAAACTACTTTGTTCTAATAAAAAAAAATATTACTGATGCTGTATTTTACCACAACGGCTGCCGTTTATATCTTCTGATTATCTGCGAACAATCATTTTATTTTATAATAGGTGATGGGGATTTAACGAATTCAGGCGGACTTGTTTCTAGGATCGAAATGCATGTTTTAAACGACTTATATGAGAACTACCCTTAAAGGTGTTGGTTATACGAATGACCGAAATAGTTTTTTAGGAATACATTGGGCGCACTGAGCCATAATTTAAGTATTAGCAAACTTTAACAAATTTAGCGGTACAGCAAACTTACTAAAACAAACCACACCAAACAAATAGCTGCATTACAATTTTGATAAATTCAAAATCAAAATATAAATTGAATGACAACCAGATAAATGAAGCTTATTCGATTTTCACACTTCCTTATGTATGCCGCAGCATCATATATTAAATTATATTACAACTCACAGGATTTGCATGCATTTTTAACCTATGCTTGATTATCAATATGCTCTTTATGCTCGGTAGGGACGAAATCGTTTGGTTACGAACCGCTTACAGCTGACAACCAGTACCAAGTTTGTGCAACGTGACCCCTCCTTACCCGTCTGGATGCTCTCACTACGATTGTCAATAAGGTTTCACAAGCTAGGTTGTTGATTCCCTTTAACACACATACATGTATATAGACAGAGAGACATTTACTTTATAGAAAACGGTAAGTTCGGAAGTACTTTAAGGTTTTGGGTCTTGTTTACAGTCTACTTATAGTGATAGGTGCAAATCCTTTATCACCAATAACGTTCGTAGAAATATTTATGTCAAATTCTGGATTCTTATATCTTTATATACTATTACATTATCATTTAAAGATATTTTTAAGACTTGAGCAAATCCTATACTAAATCGATCAGGACATATCTCTCAAAGGATTAAAGCTTCATCAAATCATCTGCTTTAAAACGCCACTTACAAAATGCTTGATTGGTAAACTCTAAGGAGTGGGTGATTTGATTGCATCGGGAAACTCTCTCTTAATCCAGAGGCTTAAATGAGATTTAATTTGTTTATAACTTATCATCGTTTTGTGCATTTTTGTGAGAAATATTTCAGTATTTTATCAAACCAATTAAGAGCAATAGTGACTCTTTCAAACCCACAAACGCATACTTGTTGTGAGTCCCTAAAAAAGCGAGCATCATGTTCACAATTTAACAATTAAGTATGAAATTATCGCGTTCGCATTTTGAGATATATTCCATTATAGAATATCAAGTAGAAAGAAGGTATAGTAATTTAATTCATGCTGGAGTAGAAACTTCATAAATTTTGATTTAAAAAAGTTTTTTTTGTTCTCATTTTCTGTTATTTCAATTTTTCGGAAAATCGTTTGGTTGTAATTGGACAACTACAAGTATGCAATTGAAGAAGGACTTGGTATTCTGTCATTGTTGATAAGTTTAGAACTGCTCAACTATGTATTTTATAAAAATGGGCATTTATGAATTTATGGAATAACTAACTACCTATTGTAGTGAAATGAAAGAAAGCAGACAAGCCAAACGGTATCAGTCAAGTCTCTTATTTGAAATCTATTTGCACATTTTTCCGTGTTAAAAGTTTATCAAATTAAATCCAAATAAATCTGTTTAAAAAAAAATAACCCTCCTCCCTGTACTCCATTTTATGGAAAATTAATACTTGAGAAATGACAAAAAAGGAATTCAATGCATTGACGAGTATAAGAAATCTTCATACTGTGAAACATTAAGATCAAAATCACCTCCATATAATGAAACCTTATTTTCAAGACATTGTTGACGCACATAACAGAAATCCTTACATACAAACAAGAAAATGAATACTAGTAACTAGATTTCACTTTCAACTCGAAAAACAATTACATTTTGAAACCAGGGCATTGCCTTCAAATAGATTCACAAGATCGATGGACAGAATGTGGGTCAGTAATATCCTGCCAATCTGAGCTGTATAAACAGATTGATTACTTTAACAACCAGCTTATCCTGACGAGGAGAGATAATTTTAGTAATAGCTTGATGAAGATGGCATGTTACTCTTTAAGAGCTTTAAACTCTGATTGGAGATGACCATGTCCCTAACAGTTACTTTATTCATCTAAGTGCTCACGTCAAAACAGACCATCGCTATTGTAATGTTTTCACTGTCTTTTCCTACCGTTACAATTATGAAACATGACGTGTCCGTATTAGTAAAGACATAACTGTACTGACCAATACCAAATACAACACAACACTTTGATGATGCTATCGGTACTGTATAGATAGGGTCATTGCTCTCGTTGTAGAGAAACTTCATTTCCAAACACATTTCATAAAATCTGTATTATTGTCTATCCTGCAAATAGAATTTGACACATTATTTATTATTAGAAAATCTCGTCCGAATACGGATATAATCTTTTAATGTCTCCTCTTTTCAGAATCACAGGCGCCTAACATAATAAGGTTTTGGGCTAATTGACATAACGATAATCCAAATTAATGGAAAGGTTCAAGACCATATTGGTTGTCAGTATAACAAAACACAGTACATTAACTTCAGTTTAAGTTTTGAAAATGAAAGATTTTATTTGATCTTTGAATAAAGCATAATTTGTTCCGAAACTGCATATGTTGCTTTATCAGATCGAGATATATAAATCAATCAATGTGTTTTAAAAAGGAAATTATGTACATAAAAAAAGTTTGAATTTATATCAACTGAGTCATATTGTAAATGAATTTTTTTTAAATCTTATCTCTTGGAATATTCATAATGTTATACAAAATGCGAAGATAAAAACAAATCATGTCCTTAAGTAAATTTCCATTAAGAGACATTGTTAATTATCTTAGCTTTCTGTAAATTTATATAAAATACTCGTTTCTGATTGACTGACGACAATGTTATTTATTTTACCTTACTGTAAAAAACTCGTTTCTGACGAAATTATATACATAAAGAAAATGTTTGGATTTATATTAAAGTAAACTCTGCACTCTTGTATACTTACATTAGTTATAGTTATGGATAAGACCTGTAGGGCTATTAGTGTTTACTATTATTGCAAACACCTGCTTAGGCATGCTTTCAGATATGCTCAGTAGCCAGATAGGTCAGTACCTGTTTAGATGCCCTTTATAGCAGGTGTATGGACTGGGTGCAATGTGGATAAAGTACATTGCAAAGGGACATAACACAGGATGATATCCACGTCACATTTTTTGGTGTTTCCACCTCGATTCGACCTTGGATCTCTGGCGTGAAGGCCAGCGTGCTAATCACTACACTTCTGTGCTTCACATTATTACAAATTATTGTCTACTACAGAGATGGCGGCAAATAATCCAAATGGTGTGGCCATTATCAAAATCAAACGTTATTTTGGTTGGTACAGTTTTAACTCTTTCTACGAAAATCAACAAACAAAATAATATGTTACACAGTAGATTGAATTAACATTAAACAAATTGATTTTCAAAGAAGCAGTTTATTTATTAAAGATTGATTGAACTTGACTAAGACTTTGGTATACTTTCAAAAACTCAGGTGTCAAAACTTTCGGAACCGCATCACACTATTTTAAGAACTTAACCCATCATGGAATTTATCATGAAAACTGGAAACCGGACAGGAACAGATAAATGATAGGTACCAATCTTTGATTTACAATTATAAAATGATAACTTATTTGCAAGTACTTTAATGAAGATTGCCTCTTAACTTGATAATGTTTTACCACAATATTCGACAAAAAATCGACAGCAGTAAAAAACATATTGCAGTGAATTGAGACCGAGACAGCACTCCTTGCTACCAAGTTTTTATTTAATTCAAATTACCGTTCTGTCATATTGAAGGCACGCAATCATTGATCATCTTGTCCTCTCATGTGGATGAAGAATTATACTGATTACTTCTCAATTTCAAAGAAATCTTTATCAAGTAGAAAAAGAAAGCTGGACTTTTTTAAATGAAGGGATGACTGATGACAGTGTGATTATCAAATCATCAATTGATCAGCAAGCATACCCAAATGATTCACTGGCATACCGTGAAGTACATTGGATGCATACATGTTTCAGTAATCAGATCTGTTTTATAAAGAGATTGATGGAGCTGATCGTACTGAGTGTGTGAGAGATAGATTGATGGATGTTTCTTGTCTCCCTTGATATATGTTAATTGTATGCTCTTACATAATGTGAAAACTGAAAAACTGATTCGATACCTTTTCTGACCTACTGTGGCGAAGATGCCTATGTTAATTAATTTTGATCTTAAAGGGGATACTTTCAAATTTAAAAGATTTATATTTGATTGATTGATCAAAAGAGATTTACAGAATAATCTTAATTTTTTTGAAAGAATCAGGTTTTGTGTGTTTCGTCCATTTCATTTGTAATCCAGCATTCAAAGTGTTCTTTCTATGCCTCGCAGTCTTTGGCCTAAGTGAAAATACATTCATCCTTCTTAAAGTATACATGATCTGCACACACTTAAGGGTGCCGACAAAGGTTTTTTTCTGCTCCCATTTGCTAAACACAGATCAACTTAAACCTAGCGGTGAATCATTCTCATTATTCAAATTATTTCTTACCACATTTCCTTAGTTTAATTGAGTCATTTTTAATAATCAAGAAATGATTTAAACATATTTTATTCATGAAAAGGCATGAATGGATTGGCCAACAATAATCAAGAAATAGCTAATATATTTACGATTTTTCTATCCAAACAACAATTTCCGACTGATGCCTGTCTTGTCCAATACATGTCCAATACATGTACACGTGCGCACCACACAGGTAAATGAACTCTAGTGTCTTCGACATTCACGGGACTTACAAATGAATCAACGTCTATTATCCAGACCCTGAAGCAAATCATTTTGAAACAGATTTTGAGACTCTGAAACAATACATTTAGTGACGAACAAGACAGTGCTGGTGTGGGGGTTAGGAGATGGGGAAATTACTTGATTAATATTTTAGAGACTGAAGGCGATTATGATTAGTAGGGTCAAAATTAATGTTCATCAGTTAAACGTATAATTTTGTATACGTCTTAAGGATAGTTATCATAGTTAACGTGATAAAATCAACATAACTTGATATTGATTGAGCATCTTTTAAAGATTTTGAGCACATTGAATATTAAATCGATAAGAACGTATTTCTCAAGGTATTAAAACTTCATCAAATCATCTGCTTTTGAATGCCACTTCTAAACAAATCCTCGATTCACAGAAGTCTAAGGAATCGATGATTTGATAGAATCATTCCAGATCTATAAATGCTTGCCTCATCCAGGGGATCAAAGCGACATCTTAATTTGCACTTTTTCAAGAAAGGGACTGGATGATAAAGGTCTAACCATTATAATTATATGCTATCTTGTAAAAATTTCACCTTATTTCCCATTTCCTTTGTGTTTATTTGAGTGTAGGTACCTGCATTTGACTGCATTTTCAAAGTTTTATTTGGGAAAAGAGATATTGTTTCGGAATTTTATAAAATCAATTAAGAACAATAACGAACCCTTCACATCCACAGACACCTGTTGCTGCTATGAGTCGATTAAATCAACTTAAATCAACTTTAATTACCCTGACCAATCAAGTAACAAATATCAATTTTTATTCTTCTGAAATATAACATGAAATTACCATGCTCGCATTTTGATAAATAATCTACATTATAGACTATATAGTATAACGAAGGTTGTGCAAACTGCAATGTAGTTAATGATGAAGTAGAAAATTTATTTATTTTGAGAATTAAAACATTTATTTGTCCTCATTTTCTGGCACATTGAATTTGCAGAAAAATCGTTTTGGAAAACGTTTTGTTGTAATATGACAACTGCAAGCATGAAATTGAACAAGATTCTGCCAATGTACCATTGTTGATCAGTTAAGAAATGCTCAGCGATGTATTTTGTCAATGTTATTTAAATTCATGGAATAACACGTTTGGGACAAAGTTGAGGTATACTTGCACAAAATGTAGCCATGAATAATCTCGTGGCAGTGAAAAGAAAAAGCAGACAAGTTTCAGATCCCATGAGATGATTTTAACTTAAATTAAGCTATATGTTATTTTGTCAAGCAACAGAGCCAAATTCGTTTTTTTTCCCATGACAATTCATTATATCATGAAAAGTATATTAGATATGTTTATGAGAAATTGTGATTATCGTAAATGTTGATTGTCACCTGATGGGTAGGTAACGTATATTTCAGACCTCGGTGAATCACAATTTATAATTTATAATTCTTACTTATTTACATTTGCATATGACATGTAACTTATTAAGAATTACTTTGTATAAGAAAAAGAAACTAACACTTTCAATAAAGAATTCAATGTCACTCAAAATACATTAAACAGAGCCGTATTTAATATATTCGTTTAAAACGTCTAATTATTTGCCTCAATGAAAATATCTAGTCATATTGAATGTGAGAATTGATAACTCATTTTCTACCTTGTTGAATATATCAATTCCATTGAATGAAAATAGTATCTGTTATCTAACTATAATTTTCACATTCTTTTCTCATGAATAAGAAACTAAGTTATTTTCTGTTAAAGTGGATGACAAAAAAACAGAAATACCATAAGGTTAGGCTTTGTATTATGTAAAGGTATATGGTATAATGAATGTTTGGTGATTTCTTTCTTTCCAAATTGACAACTTTATATCGTCCTCCCAATATGATAGGAATTTAACACGTATATGGTTGTTATTTAGTTGTTTTTTCATATTCAAATTAGATATTTTAAAGCAAGCTCACGGTTTGGTATTCAAAAGGCAAAATATGATTGTTTGAAATAATCTCCAAACACATTTCAAGAGATGACTTTACTAGTCAATGTGTACTTCTGATGCACACTGGATTTTTGTATGTATGGATCGCTCAAAATTGTGGGCATGTAAATAGTTTTATCCAATATCTTAAACAACGATGTAAAGATATACAGTTTAAAAACTGACACGACATAATTATTTCTTCACCCCTTCTCAAATATTATTTAACCAAAAAGGTTCTTGAACCTGAGAAGTATATTCTTGAGTTAACTCGACATAACGACTTAATCCGCATTCTATGTTAATTACGATGCTCAAGTCAAAAATTAAATTTTCAACAACGTTGATACAATGTTAATATTAATCAAGCCTTGATCAGATGTACGAAATGTAATGATACTGAAGTTGAAGATGAATATCAATTTTTATTAGAATGTCCATATTATCCTCAAAGCAGACAACAGTTTATACCAATACTATTATCATATCCAACTGATAAGAAATTCACACCTTTACTTTCAACTAAAAATGTACAACAAATAACAAATCTTCCATTGTATCTAAAACGAAATCTACCTGTGTAAATTCATTGAAATGTCGCCTTATATGCGTAAAACGATGCATATATACTGTAAATACAGTACTTTTGGGCACGAGGCCTGATATACAAATAAACTTCTTGTTCTCTTGTTACTAGTCAATGTATTAGAAATAACACAAAACTCATCTTTACATGGCAACAAAGCGTTCATATAACAGTTTCATAGATATTTGTTTTACCTTAGGTATTAAGTGTAAGATATACAACTTCAAAATTTAAAAACTAAATACTTCAGTTCAATGTATTTATTGAATAGAAAATACAAATATGAACCAGTCTTCATAATTTGATATATGAGTCAAAAAAGTTTCATACTCAAGGAAGAGTCAATTTTGCCTTCCACAGTGGTTCAATTAATGGATTTAAAAGAAAATAATACTTGAGACAAATGACGAAGCTGCATTCAATACAATGAGTTTGATAACAGTTTATGCTGTCAAATATTAAAATCGCGATCACCTTCACACAAAAGCTTACTTGCAAGATAACATAATAACTTATTTTCTTGCAAACAAGAAACATGAAATGGATAAAAAAACCAATTACATTTGGAAACTAGCGCCTTCAAACAGATCCACAATGTTGATGAAAAGCTGACAATGCCTTGAACAGAAAGTGGGTCAGTAATATCCTGCCAATCTGAGCTGGATAAACAGATTGATTACTTTAACAACCGACTTATGCTGAGAAGGAGAGATGGTTCCTTCGTTAAAGACACCATTTTAGTAATAACTGATGAGAATGACA